>JAUELO010000296.1:5236399-5247366 GCA_032357855.1 Amphibolips quercusostensackenii | reverse complement strand
GTCGCGCGCCTTAGGCGCGCTCAAACTTGCGAGCGACGCGAGCCGCGCGCCAGGCGCGCGATGAGAATGTGCCCGCGATGCGGGCAGATTTTTTTTAGTTAAGAATTCATCTTTTAATCGAAGATTCATATTTTTAGTTCAAAATTCATTTTTTTGATTCAAAATTTATTTATTTTGTCTACAATTTTTTTTTAAATTAATTCTTATGACTGAAAATTTAACCATTCCAGTTTTGTTTGAAAATTCATGTATTTAGTTAAAAAAATTTCTTTTTTGGTATAAAATTAACGTTCTCCAACTGAAATTTATCTTCTGGGTTACAACTTCAACTATTTCGTTTGAAAATCACCTCTTTAGTGGCAACTTTAACTCTTTTTCTTTAATTCTTATTTTTTAGTTTAAAAAATTAATTTTTTTTACGGAAAATTCAACTATTTAATTTTTGGTTAAAAAGTCGTCTTTTTTAATTAAATGTGCTATGAAATACGCAAATTTCGTAATAATATTAATTTTATATTTTAATTTAAAAATTACGTGAGACAAAAAGAATAATAGTCTTAGTATTGCTTTTCTAGAGAATTTAAAAATTTTAAGAAAATAAACCATTTTTTTTATTTTAGAAAATATACAAGCTTAAAAAAAGCTGTAACAAAATCAGTTATATTTTATATCTTCATCCAATCTAATATGATGAAGAAAATTAAAAAAAAATCTTTTTAGCAAAACCTACAACGCGCGCTGAAATTCCAAAAATGAAAGTAAATAAAATTTAATAAAAATTTGGTTAAAATCAATTTTTATCAGTTGCAGAATGAAAATGAATTGTTACACGAAATATTTTTCAAATTTGATTTTGGTTTATCGGCTATGAATTTTCATAATTCTTTTGCATACACTACCGTCGGAAATTGTCGGTACAACAATCGCAAGTACTTTTCAAAATCATTTTTTTTTTTTAAAAAGCTGAAAATTTTATGAAATTCCACGTTGAATATCCCTTGATAAAGATATTTTTCACCTGTTCAAGAGAATCTATCACGCGAAAAGTTTTAAACAAAAATACGAGAATTTCTCAAATGTGAAACGTAAACTTTAACTTTTGTTATTACCTATAAATGTTCTAGAAAAAAACTGAAACATTCCTTAAAATCTTATTTTTAATTAGAGCCGAGAAATTTTTGAAAATCTTTACGGGTTCCTGAGTTATGACAAAAAATATCCAAGCGTGTCTGCGTCGCCTTTCAGTCGCTCAAGGCTGGCCGACAGCGGTAATCGCCGAGTGAAACTCGACGCAGACACGCTTGGAAATTTTTTATCATATCTTGTGTACCCGTGAGAATTTTCCAACCTTTATTGGCCCTAATTAAAGATAAGACTTTAGAGATTACGTCGTGCTAATTCTAGTTTTTTCCATAAGTTCCCTAAATTACAACACGAGTTAAAGTAAGATCCACTGTGGGGAAAGGAGTTTTTGTGGACAAAGCAATTTTTTAAAAAGATTTTCAGATTTTTCAAACAAGGTCTAACTACTGTACCAATACTATTTCTTAATAGTCTCCAATTGGTGAGTGTAATTTAAAAAAATTTATAACGCTATAAACAAAATAATGAAGAAAATATTTATTTTTTGGAATTGGCACTGTTTATCTCATTAAAATCCAGAAATTTTATATAAAATGTGGAAGAAATTAATGGTTTATTACGATTAATTGAAGAAATATTTATTTGTTTCAAAGAAAATTGATTTGATTCAAGCACGCCATTGCTTTATTCAAACAAATATTATTTGAATAAAACAAACTCTATCTTTGGAATAGAGTCAAACAAATCTTTCTTTGATTTAAAAAAGCATTTTTCTGAGTGTAATTTTCAAATTCACAATAATTATCAATTACTTAAACAATTCTCATAAAAAATTCAAAGTTTGGCTGTTTTTCAAGAAATAGACGTAATTTTTTAGGAAATTAAATAAAAATGACTTTTCGACGATTCTTCGCTATAATACATACTTGGAAAATGGATGAGAATTCTTAATTATATAAACAATTTTCATTAAAAAATTCAGTGTTTGACTATTTTTAACGAATACGTTAAATTTTTGTTTACGGAAACGACTAAGAATGTCTTTTAGATGACCCCTTGCTATAATACTTTTATTGTTTATAAGCATTGTTTAACTAAATAATAATTATTTTTAATTTTAAAATTATCATAGCAAAAAGTCATCGCAAAGACATTCTTTTTTCCGTAAAGAAAGTAAGCCTATTCGTTGAAAATAACCAACGTCTGAATGAATTCTTTCATCAATAATTATTTTTATTTAACAAGTGACAAGTTTCTAAGTATTTTTTAAATTAATTTTGAATTATTTAAACAATTATAATTTGTTTGAACAATTTTTTTTCAGTAAACCTATAAAATTTATTTTTTTTTTTCGGGATAAATGATACATTTGATGAATCTCTAGAGCACTATTTTTTGTTGAACATATTTTCCAATTGTATAAACAATTTCTATTTGTATATTTTTTTTCACAAAATCGTGAAAAGTTAGTATTTTCTGAAATTAATGACACAATTAACAAATTTTAAAAGTAATATTTTTTGTTTCGAATATTTGTCATTTTTTTAGCGATTTGAGTTTGTTTAAACAACTTTTCATTCTGTAAATAGTGAAAAGTTTTTTTTTCTGAAATTAGTGTCGCAGGTAATGAATGTTAAAAATGATATTTTTAGTGAAAGATACTTTTTAATTCCTTATACAATTAATATCACTTTCTCCTTTTTATAGGAAAGATGGAGAAAATAAAAAAAATTCCTGGCATAAACTGTGAGCATATATGAGAAAAAAATAAAAAATGGGGCTTTCCAGAAAATCTTCTTTGCTTTTTTCATCGAATAAAAAATTTTTTTTAAAATTTTCGAAACATATTTTTGCAAAGTTTCTGCTAACATGGAAAAGGCATCTTATCAGTTTTACGCAAGCTTAAACATTTTTGAGGTCCGGAAATTTTTTTTACATCATTTTTTATTTTTCTCGTAAGCAGTGCAAGATATCACAAAGGAGCAAAATGTATTTTTCAGAGCTTTTCTAGACGTATACACTTCTATATACACTTTTTCGTAACTTTTATTGTTTCCGATAAAAATGGAAAAATTGAAATAACAATTAAAATGTTCAAAAGTAAGGTTTCTGTAAAAATACAGTTTCAAAAACTTTAGAAAAACAGCCGCCGTTTTATTATTTCTCGCATTATATCACAAAATGGGAAAGTATAATAGAGATCTATTTTTTAATTAAATTATTAATCTTAGAAACAATTATTTAGTATCATTTTTCCTCTGTAAATAGTAAAACAGTTTCTACAGAATTTTTATGTTTTTCTAATTCAAAATTTTTCAATTGTCATTTTCAACCAGTGACAAGAAGCGAAAACAATATTTAGTAATATTTTTTAAAAATTATACGATTAACGTAAAAAAATTAGGACTGATGAAATAAAAGGAAAATTTTGAATAATCCTTAAGAAATATAATGAAATCATGGAAATCGTGTGCCTTCTTTGATCTATGGTTCCTCACTATGATTGCGCACTGTCGACTGCGAAGACAGATTTTCCCAGACTGTCTGGGGCTTAGTGCAATACTGCGCACTATTGTTCGCCTTAGGCATTTATAAATATTCTTTTGCATTAAATTAAAAATATTTACAACTTTACTAGAATTTATCGTGGACTGAATTTGGTTTCTTACTTAAATACTGTATACTAAATCCAAACCTTTTGCCTCAAGACTATTATCGAGAATCACTGTTGGTACCCGTCTAAGATTTCACGATTATTTATACTATTTTTACAGAGTAAATTTTTTTGGTGTAATAAAGTTAATAACCAGCCATTACTATTTGAATAATAATTAAACCCTTCGTGTGTTAAATTTTAGTAAAATACAATAAAGGTAAGGTTGCTTAGAATGTGATTAAAAATTGTGTACTTACTGATCTCTCGTTCTTGACGTGACGGGGTCAATCATCACGCATTAAGTTCCACTATTGCGAAAGAAGTAGATTACGTTTTCCTTTATCTGGTATGTCTAAAGATGCAGCGCTCTTGAAACGCATGTGTATTTTAATGAGGAAAGATAATCAACAAGCTCAATAATAATGTGTACACACTTTTCAGGTTATATGATGTAAACGAGAAAATTTTTTAATCAACTGATAAATTCTTCAGACTGTACATAACTTTTCTTCTTGTAATATATATTACTATGTTTCTATAATTAGAATTAGATCACTCGTTCGAAAAAGGAGCAATAAACTTTTTCAAAAAAGGTTTGAAAATTCTATGAAATTCGTCGACGAATGACATCAAATAGAAAGATTGTTGAGCTTTTGAAAACAGTATATCATGTGAAAGATTTTTAAACAAAATTAAATAATTTGCGCACTTTGTACCTCGACTTCAACTCAAGGCATCGCCTTGGAAGGTCGTAGAAAAAGTCTGAAATTTATTCCCCACAGCCTCTTAAGTCGTATCTTTAATTCAGGCCAATAAAATTAAAAAAACATTTTTTTTTAAGTTATGACTAAAAATGTACAAGCGCTTTTGCATCTAGTTTTAGTCAAACATCACCGCTCGAGCTCTCGCGGACCACAGCAGCTCTCGCAGGAGACAGCAGCTCTCGCGAGCGAGAGCGGTGATCGCCGAATAAAATTTGACGCAGACACGCTTGGACATTTTCAGTCATATCTCGGGAACCCATAAAGATTTAAAAAATTTTAATGGCTTAAATTGAAAATAAGACTTCAAAGAGCGTGTGGCCAAAAGTTTAGATTTTTTCTACAACTTTCCTGGATCATACGACAAGTTGAAGTCAAGGTACAAAATTCGAGAAATTCTTGATTTTTTTTAAACTTCTTACGTGGTATATTCTCTTCAAAAGATCAAAAATATCTCTATTACACATCATTCGACAAAAAATGTTGTAAGTTACTTAACAGATTTTAGAACAGTTTTTCGCTTCTTTTTTGAGCAAGTAATTTAATGAAATCACGTTTTAAAGTCAGCAGTGATTTTTACTGACTAAACAATTTTTCCAAAACTTTTTGGCAATTTTCTATAATATTGCTAAATTAGTGGCAAGTATTTACATTATATATACAGGCTTTTAGTCTTTCTTATAATAACAATAGATATTATACGTGTAAATCCTACAAAAAATATTACACGTTCAACCTATTGCATTTATTCTAAGAACAATTCATTCGGTACTGGATGGTGGTCAGACTTAAAACTTAGATTTTGTCTGGACTTACAACCCTAAAAAAACACTTAAAATAGTCTATAATGTTATTTTCTCTAAAAATGTTCTTTAAGAATATATATGTGCAGCAGTTGGTGCAATTTGATGGTGAACAGAATGTACGTTTTTCCAAAAACATACATGTGACGCCAAAAAAATCTTCACTGCAACTTGTTGTTCCGATTAATACTGAATAGCTTCTGGCTTTTATTGCAAAAACTTTTGATTCCAAATCATTTGCGTAATTTAGCTGAGGACCTGACGTTGCCTGAATCACAAAAAAGATTTTTTCATATTATTATAAGGTCTGTAAACTCAGTGTTTATAGTAATAACGTAAATAGGGGCTAAGCGGTGCATACGTGGGGGAATGCGGCACACTCTTCATTCTGTATTTAAAATGCGATATTGTTTGTTCCTGATTTTGCAATTTAAGTTTTATAATTGTTAGTTACAATTCTCTATATTTTTCTCCAAAAAAAGCGAATAACGCATTCAGAAATGCAAAATCGAGGATGTGCTGCTTTTCCCCACATGCACCGCTTTGCCCCAGTTTACGGTAGTATAACATAATTTTTAGGCTAATTTAATTTTAAATACAGTCTTATTAAAAGCTAAATTATAAGTTTAAATTCACTTAAAATAATGTAAATATTTACCCAAGGCTTCAATATTTTACCTATAAAAATTTAATTATTTTCGGTTCAAAATTATGATATCATATTTTTAGTTAAGAATTCATATTTCTGGATTGAAAATTAAAAATCCTTTGTAGAAAAATGGTCTTTTTAGTTTAAAATATAAACTGTTTTGTAGAAAATTAGTCTTTTGGGCTTGAGTATTTAACAATTTGGTTGAAATTTTTTTCTTTTTTGCCCAAAAAATCTTTCTTGGCTGCAAATTAATTTTTTTAAACTGAAATTTTAACTAGTATATTTTTGATCAAAAATTGATCCTTTTATTGTGGATTGAGCTTTTTTGGTTGAATTAAAAAGTTTTTTTATTTGGAATAAATTTTTTTTTTTAATTCATATTTTTGGGTTGAAAATCCAACTACTTTGTGGAACAATCGTCTTTTTATCTAGAAATATAAACTGTTCGGTAAAAAATTAGTCTTTTGGACTTGAAAATTCAACAATTTCATTAACATCTTTTCTTTCTTGCCCAAAGGATCTTTCTTGGTTGAAAATTAAATTTTTTTTAAACTGAAAATTTTAACCTGAGGTCGCCTGAGGTTTTTACATGATCTAAAAATTTCAACTATTATTTTTTTGATTGAAAACTGATCTTTTTAGTGAAGGAATAGTCTTTTTAGTTTGATTTAAAAAATGTGTTATCTAAAACTAAAATTTGTTTAGAAACATCAATTATTACATTTTTCGTTATGAATTCAGTCTTTTGTGGTTGAAATTGAACTACGTGGATGAATATTAAGCTGCTTTGTCAAAAATTCATTTTTTTATGAAGATTTATCTTTTCGGTTGAAAATTCATTTTTTTTACTTTAAAACTAATTTTTGCAACTGTGAATTAAACTATTCTATTTTTCATAGATCTTTTTTTTATTTATCTTTTTTTTATTTAACTATTTTGTTAAAAAATCGTCTTTTTGGGTTGAATTCGACTATTTTCAATTGAGCATTAAAAATGTTTTTAAAAAATATAAACTAGTGCATTTTTTGTTGTAAATTTTTTTTATGGTTATAAGTCAAGCTACTTTGTTAAAAATTTATTTTTTGCTTGAAGATTCATCCCTTTGATTGAAAATTAATATTTTTGTTAAAAATTCTTTTTTATTGTTTAAAATTAATTCTCCCAACTGAAGAAACTATTACATTTGTTGTCCGAAATTGATCTTTTTTAATTGAAAATTCAACTACTTGTTTGAAAATTCATTTTTTTGGTTTAAAACTAATTTTTCCAACTGAAAATTCAACTATTCTATTTTTGATTTAAAATTGATCATTTTATGTAGAATTTAAGTATTTTGTTAAAAAATCATCTTTTTTGCTTTAATTAAACTATATTTTATTAAAAGTTAAAAATTTGTAGGTTGTAATATCAACTACAAAATTTTTAGTTAAAAATGTATTCTCTTGTGGTTGCCAATTCAACTACATGGTTAAATGTCAAGCTTCTTTGTTAAAAATTCATGTTTTTGCTTGAAGATTCATCTATTTAATTGAAAATTTTCATTTTTGTTAAAAATTCATTTTTTTGTTCAATATTAATTCTTTTAACTGAATATTTAACTTTTACATTTTTTGTTCGAAATTGATGTTTAATGATTGGAAATTTAACTACTTGGTTGAAAATTGATATATTTTGTTAATAACTCAACAATTTCGTTGACATTTTTTTACTTCTTGACCAAAAAGCTTGTGTTGGTTGTAAATTAATATTTACAACTAAAAATTTAATTATTCTATTTTTGAATATTGATATTTTTGTTTTGGATTCAACTTTTTTATAATTTGTTCTCTTTGGTTGACTTCGTCTGTTTTTTATTAAAAATTAAACATTTGTTTTTTGAAATATTAACTAGTACATTTTTGGTTAAAAACGTATTCTTTTATGTTTGCAAATTCAACTGCGTGGTTAAAAGTCAAGCTACTTTGTTAACAATTCATTTTTTTCTTGAAAATTTAACACTTTGGTTGACATTTTAATTTAAATGTTTTCAACTGAAAATTTAACTATTCTATTTCAATTGAAAATTGATCCTTTTAGTTAGGGATTCACCTTTTTTTATAGAATTCTACTGTTTTTTATTTTAAATTAAAAAAATTCTTAGTACAAATATCAACTAGTACATTTTTCGATGAGAATTCATTTTTTTAATGTTTGCAAATCCAACTACATGGTTTGAAAATCAAGCTACTTAATTGAAGATTAATTTTTTTTGCTAACTTTTCCTGATTGATAAAATTCCCTGACTTTTCCCTGATTTCCAAGTTAGGGCAAACTCGTCAGAACGATACTAGGCCCACATCAAGATTTCTGCACAGCGCACTGCGGGTCGAAAAAAGTTTTTCTAGGAAAATTAGTCTAGAGCTTACAATTTTTATCCGATTTGAGAATTAACAAAAAATTAAAGTTAACAAAATTTGAATAGGATTTTTTAATTTTTTCCTTCGGTATAAACGTAACAATAATGCTTAGTTACAATTTTTTTAAAGTCAAAAGTAATTTTTAATGTTGCAAACAAAAATAAACAAATGCTTTCTTAATCATATTGCGCTCTAAAGATTTTGTTCCTTCAATAAAACTGATTAAAAATTTATCGAAAATAAGTAATAAGTATAATTCGTTAATATTAATAGCAATTGGTAATTTTTTAAATAAATTTTATAAGCAAATACAAATTTTCGTCAATTTTCAACTAGCAGATTTTGTTTTTTCAACGGAATAAATTTTAAATTACTTAGGAAAATCCTTCGCTTATGATACTGTAGCAACCAACAATAGCTGTTAATTTCATAAACATTTTTATAAAGAAATTCACAACTTGAATTACTTTTCAATAAAAGGATGTTATTTTTTGTTACGAAATCGACCGCCAGTGACTCAGAAAGGACCTGATTTATTAGGAGATTTCGTCACTCGGTAATAGCTGTTATTTATCGAAATAGATTTTATAAACAAATACAAATTTTTACTAGTTTTCAACTAGCAGATTTAGTTTTCACAACGGAAATAACTTTAAACAACTTGGAAAAATCATTCCCTCATGCTACTTTACCAAAGAACAATAATTTTTTGTTTCATAAACAATTTTGTAAACAAATTCACAGTTTAACTACTTTTTAAGGAAATGGATGTAGTTTTTTTTTAACGAAATCCACTGCTAATGAGTCATAAAGAACCCTTTTTATTAAAGGACTTTGTCATGTGACATAATTTGTTATTTAATCAAGTAAATTTGATAAACAAATACAGACCCAAAAATACCCAATTAAATTAAACCCTTAATGGTCCAGTATTATTAATTAGAAATTTTTCACAACACGAATTATTATTTCATAATTCAGGGTGGCCGTTTTAATCAAAGAAACAAATTCCCGGTTTTTCCTGGTTGGCAAGCATTTTTCACGGTCAATAAAATAAAAAAATTTTAACTCTAAAGCTATTCATTTTTCTATTTGCATCAATAAAAAATGAACTGCAAATTAAAGCACTCAAAGTGGAACTCTTAAATTTCAAACTTTCTAAATTAATATCCAAAAGTTTTTTTAATTTAAAAATGTTGTACTTAATGTTCCAAATCTAAGAATCAGTCAATAAATTACACATTTTTTTTAATCGTTGTATTTTAACCAATTTTTAACTAGAAACACTTTAAAACTTGAACGATTGAATTTTTTTGAAGTGAACACTTTTTAAATTAGAAGTCAATTTATTTTTGAATAGTTTGAAAATCCTTAAAGCTTTAACATTTAATTCAAAATTCTTGAAAATTCTGCATTTTGTTTTAAATTTTTTCAAATTTTTTCATAACTTCTAAATATCTTTTAAAATTATTCGAAGTTTTTCTAGAATTTTTAGAAAATACTATGAAATTAGAACTCTTAAAATAATTTATCAAAATAAAAAAATATTTTTAATTTTGCTCGCAATTTTAAAAAAATGTTTTTATTTTTTTTAAGCCTTTCACAATTCTTAAAAAACTTCTCATTTTTTGTTCAGAATCTGCAGAAATCTACATTTTGCTTTACATTAGGCCATGGCTATTTGCCCTGAAATTTCGGTGCGAATAGCCTGATTTTGTCAGAACACACACTTTGTTTACATTATTTGAAATAATTTAAGATTTTAAATTATTTTCGAATTTTTTCAAAACATTTAAATATTTCTAAAAATTATTTGAATTGTTCAAATTATTTAATTTTAAATACTTAGTTTGAAATTAAGACCTTGGCTTTCGTTTTCGTTTCTAAAAAAATTGTAAAATAAATAAGTGAATTTTCAAATTATTTAATTCACAAACTTTTAGAATCGAAGATAATATAAACTGAAAATTAATGAAATACCATTTGGACAAACATCGCATTCATTGTTTATATTTGATTATAAATTTAGGTTATTTTTTGAAAAATTATTTTTTGTTAGAAAATTAAACTTATTGGTAGAAAATTTCACCATTTATTTTAAAATGTATGTATTTTGTTAAAAAATTCGTATTTCGTGGTAGAAAATTAACCTTCTTGGTTGAAAATTCAAATAGTTAGTTAAAAATATATGTATTTTTTTTAAATCGTCTTTTTTCGTAGAAAAAGTTTTTTTGGTTGAAAATACAACTATTTTTTGAAATTAAAATATTTTAGTTCAAAATTAATTTTTCAAATCATTTTAACTATAAATTCAACTGATTTGTTAAAAATTAACTTCTTCATTGAAAATTTTTTTCTGGTAGAAAATTAATCTTCTTATTTGAAAATTCAACTGTTTTGTAGGATAACAATTTTTTTGTTCAAAGTGGAACTATTAGTTTGAAAATTAATCTTTTTTTTTTTTGGATTTAACTATTTTGTTGAAAGTTCATCTTTTTGGTTTGATATTCAACAATTTGATTGAAATTTTTTTTTGCTGACAAATTTGTACTTGATCAAAAATTCAATTATGTTGTTAAAAATTAATCTTTTTGGTTTTAAAATTAATGTTTCTTC
>JAUELO010000296.1:5152054-5163846 GCA_032357855.1 Amphibolips quercusostensackenii | reverse complement strand
AGACTTCGAAACCGCTGACAGAGTGCTGCCAACTGTCCCGAAGGAGCATCGGACTAGAGTTGCGCACTTTTTGGAGAAGCAGGTTCGTTTTATATTTACAGACTTTACACTCTTTCCAGGGTGCCTACCCTACCTGGAAAATCTGGAATTGTCAGGTAATTTTTATAACCCAGGAAAAATCTGGAAATGTCAGGGATTTTTTTTAAGTCAGGCAATTTTTTCGAGAGTATGCTTATTTTTTTTAAAATGGCAATATAAAATTGCATAATAATGATTCTTTATTTTTAAAAGTTTAAAGTTTATTCATGATATTATATATTAGTAAAAGTTTATTAATTTATTTACATTTAATTTCCTTATTTTATTTAATTTTTTTTTTTTAATTGAAAATCTAACAAGTTGTTTGAAATGTTTTCTATCTATTGACTACATTTATCGTTTAAAATTCATCTTTTTTGGAATGAAAATTTAATTATTTGGTTGAAAGTTAAACTCTTTTGTTAAAAATTAATTTTCTTGTCTGAAGATTCATCATTTTAATCGAAAATTCAGCCCTTTGGTTGGAAATGAGCTATTTTCTTGAAAATTCATTTTTACTTCGGTTGAAAATTAATTTTTTTTACTAACAATGTAAGTATTCCAGTTGAATCTTTAACTGTTTTGTTAGAACAAAATTTTTTTTTTATTTGGTAAAAAAAATAATTTTTTTGACTAAAAATTTGAATTATTTCAGTAGAAAATTTGTCTTTGGGTCGAAATTAATCTTCTTGGTTGAAAATTCCATCATTTTATTTGAAAATTCATCCCTTTGTTTGAATATTAATTTTTTAAACTATTTAATTTTTGTTTGAAAATTCATATTTTTTGGTTAAAAATTCATGTATTTTGTTAAAAAATCTCCTTTTTTGGTTGAATCTTCTTGCTCGAAAATTAATGTTTCTGGTTTAAAATTCATCTATTTCAGTTGAAGATTCATAATTTTAGTTAAAAATTCACCAACTTAATTGAAAAATTTTTTTTAATAGGAAATTAATTTTTTTAACTAAGGATTCTTGTATTTCATTGAAAAATTGTCTTTTCTGGTAGAAAGTTAATCTTTTTGTTTGAAAATGAATTGTTTTGGTTGAAAATTCAAGTATTCTAGTTAAGTATTCATCATTTTAGTTGAAAATTAAACTTTTTAATTTAAAGCGAAACTCATTTTGTTAAAAATTAATCTTTTTATCTAGCTGATTATTCCATCATTCTAGACGAAAATTCAATTTTTATTTATAAATTTATCTTTTTTAGTTGAAAGTGCATGTATTTTGTTTTTGAATTAAATTTATATTTTCTGGTTGAATTTAACTGTTTTTTATCTGAAAATGAAGTCTTTTATGGTAGAAATATCAACTATTACATTTTTCTTTAAGAATTTATTTTTTACTGAAAATTCAACTACTTGGTTGAAAAATCAGCTCTTCTTTGTTGAAAATTAACATTTTTAGTTAAAAATTCATGTATTTTGTAGAAAATTAATTCTTTTGACTGAAAATTTATAATTTTTGGTTAAAAGTTCAACTATTACAGTGAAAGATTCAAAATTTTAGTTAAAAATGAATCTTTTTGAATCCTTGGTTTAAAATTGAACTATTTTGTTGAAACTTTTTTCAAATTTTGTTGAAAATTTGTCTTTTTTTGTAGAAAATTAATCTTTCTTGGTTAAAATGAATCTTTTTACTTGGAAATTCAACATTTTGATTGGAATTTTTTTTCTCTCTTGACTGAAAAATATTTGTTAGTTGAAAATTAAACCTTTGTTGAAAATTCGTCTTTTTTAGTAGAGTTCAAGTGCTTTTAATTTAAAATTGAAATCTTTTTTTTACGAAATATAACTATTAAATTTTTCGTTGAGAATCTATCTTTTTTTTGGTGAAAATTCAACTACTTGGTTAAAAGTTAATCTCTTTTGTTAAAAATTCTTTTTCTTGTTAAAGATTTATAGTTTTAATTGAATTATTTTTTTCAATTGGAAATTTAACTAATGCAGGTGATCATTCCATCATTTTAGCCAAAAATTTAATTTTTGTTGAAAATATATCTTTTTTAGTTGGAAATTTATTTATTGTGTTCATATTTTTTGGTTGAGGATTAAACTATTTAATTGAAAATTCCTCTTTTTTGTTGAATTTAATAGTTTTTAATTTAAATTACCTTTTTTCATTTGATATATTAACTACTAAATTTATCGTTGAAAATCACTCATTTCAGTTAAAAATTCATCTTTTTTGTTAAAAGTTTAACGATTTTGTTAAAAATTTGTTTTTTTTTGTTTAAAATTAATTTTTTAAACTAAAAATTCAACAAATTGAGGTCAACAGTTGAAAATTTGAATTTTTTAAAATTAAAAATTAATGTATTTTATAGAAAATTCGTCTTTGTTGGTAAAAAATTAATCTTTGGGGTTGAATATTTATCTTTTTGGTGGAAAATTCAACTATTCCAGTTAAAGATTCAACATCTAAGTTGAAAATTAATCTTTTTGGTTTAAAATTGAACTATCCCAGTTTAAGATTCATTATTTTATTCGACAGTTGATCACTTTGGTTGAAAATTTTACTATTTTCTTGAATAATAGTTTTTATATTTGCTTGAAAATAAATCTTTTTAACTGAGAATTCAACTGTTTCAATTTTTGTTGAAATGAAAATTCATCTCGTTGAAAATGCAATATTTTTACTTGAAATATTAGGTATTTGAAGTGTTTTAAATTGAATTAAATATCTAATTCAAAATATGAATAATATGTTAAGTATGCACTGAATTTTAAGTGTAAGAAGATAAATTAAAAATTATACCTGGAAAAATCTTGATATACCTGGAAAAAACCTGAATTTGTCAGGGAATTTTACGCCAGGATTCGAGTAGACACCCTGCTTTCTCATATAAAGGTCATATTTTTTTGTCGAAAATTCAACTGATTTGTTGAACTCTAGCCATTTAAGTAGAAAATTCATCTTTTTGGATTGAAAAATCATTTTTTGGTAGGCAAGTCACATTTTTTTGTTAAAATTGAATTAATAGAACACAATAAGAAAATCCAACTATTTTTCCTTGAAAGTTCATTTTTTTTTAATTTGAAAAGTGTACACTCTATGTGGTTCATAATCCACCTGTTTTGGAAAAGTCTACTATTTGGTTCAAAATTAAATTATTTTTTTTAAAAGTCAACTTTTTTGGGCGAAAATTCAACTGTTTTGTTTAAATTTCGCCTTTTAAGTAGAAAATTCGTCTTTCTGTATTGAAAATTCATTTTTTGTTAGAAGTCATATTTTTTTTTAATTGAAAATTAATTATTTTTGTTTGAAAAGTCCAATATTATATTTTTGTTTCAGAATTTAATATTTTTCATTGAAAATTAATTTTTTTTTAATTCAACTATTTTGATTAAAAAAATTTTTTTTTTTTAGAAAATGCGTCCTTTTGTATTGATAATTCATATTTGGTAGAAAAGACATATTTTTTTATTGAAAATTAATTGTTTTTGTTTGAAAAGTCAACTATTATATTTTTGGTTCAGAATTTAATATTTTTGTCAAAAATTTAATTTTTGTTGTTGAAAATTCAACTATTTTTGGTTAAAAGTATTTTTTTTTTTGAAAATTCGTCCTTTTCGATTGATAACTCATATTTGGTGGAAAATTTATTTTTCTTTATTGGAAATTTTGCCGAAAATTTAACTTTTCTATTAAAAATTATTACTATCATTATTTTTTTTTGAGAGAGAGAGAATCCGTCGTTTTGGATTGAAAATTCATCTTTTGGTAAAAAAGTCATCTCTTATTGAACATTAATTCTTCATATTTGAAAAATCTACTATTCTATTTTTGGTTCAGAATTGTATTTTATGTGATAAAAAATGCATAGATTTTGTAGAAAATTGTGCTATTTTGGTAGAAAATTCAACTATTTGGATAAAAATGCAACTGTTTGGTTGAAAATTAATCTGTTTCTGTTAAGGATTGAATTAATTTATTGAAAATTCAACTATTTTGTTAAAAAGTGATATTCTTTGGTTGAAAGTTGAACTACTAAAAAATGTATTTCATTTTGGTAAAAGATTCATCTCTTTGGTTTTAAAATTTAACTGTCTTACTGAAAATAAACTTTTATCTTGAAAAATCATATTTTCGGGTTTAAAATTTAATTTTTAGTTTCAAACCTTATCTCTTATCTTTAAAGGTTACTTTTTTTTTGCTGAAAATTTAAGTATTATGTTAAAAATTTTTTTTTTTAAATTAGTTTTTCCAAGTAAAAATTTAATTATTCCAAGTTTGGTTCAAAATAGATTTTTTTTATTTGACAATTCAACTATTTGGTTTAAAATGCAACTGTTTGGTTAAAAATGAATTTTTTTTTGGTTTATGATTGAACTATTTCATTAAAATTCAACTATTTATTTAAAAATTAACTTTTTTGCTGAAAATTAATATTTTGGGGTTAAAAAGTTAACTGCTTTGTAAAAAGTGCATGTTTTTGACATGAAAATTGGTCTTTTTGCTTGGAAATTTAACTATTTGTTTGAAAATTCAATTTTCTGGGTTGAAAATTAACTTTTTGATTGAAAATTATTCATTTGGGGTCTCAAAGTCGTATGGTTTCTAAAAAAATTCGACCTTTTAGCTTCAAAACTCCACTCTTTTTTGAAAATTGGTCTTTTTGTGATGAAAATTTTACAAATTTGTTTCTTGGTTGAAAATTCGTTTTTTGGTTTAAACATTCATTTTTTTGGTTGAAAATTAAACTATTTGTTTAAAAATTCAACTTTTATGTCAAAAAATAGTCTCCTTTACTTGGAAGTTCAACTGTTTAGTTGTGGATGAAACAGTTTGGTTAACAATAATTTTTTGTTTTAGAGATTTTCACTTTTTCGTTGAAATTTCATATTTTCGGGTTAAAAAATGAACTCTTTAATAGAAAAATCATGTTTTTCTCTTGAAAATTGTTCACTTTGTGTTGGAAATTAAACTATTTAGTTGAAAATGACCTTTTTTTGTTGAAAATTATGCTTTTTGGTTGAAAATTAACTTTTTTGTTTGAAATACGTCTTTTCGCGTTTAAAAGTAAAAATTTTACAAAAAAAGCATAGACTTTTTAGCTTTAAAACTAAAAAAAAAATCATTTACCTGGATTGGCAGTTCAACTGTGTGTAGATGGAACAGTTTGTTTGAGATAATTTTTTTTTGGTGATTTTAACTTTTTTGTTGGAAATTTGTATTTTTGGGTTAGAAAAATCAACTATTTTGTAGTCAAATAAAATTTCGGCTACAAAATTGGACTTTTGGGTTGAAAATTAAACAATTTGTTTGAAAATGAACTTTTTTTGAAAATTATACTTTTTGGGTTGAAAAATCGACAATTTGGTTAATATTTTATTTTTGGTAGAAAACTTTTTTTTTTGTACTTTTAGTTTTGTTCGTTGAAAATTCAATTTTTTAAAAATAATTTCCCTTGTCTGGAAGTTCAGCTATTTGATTGTAGATGGAAAAGTTTGGTTGACATTTTTTCTTAATGGAGGTTTTAATTTTTTGTTAAAAATTCATATTGTCGGATTAAAAAATAACTATTTTGTAGAAAATCATGTTTTTCTCTTGAAAATTTGTCTTTTTGGGTTAAAATTTAAACTGTTTGTTTGAAAATGAACTTTTTTTTTTAAAACTATATTTTTTGATTGAAAATGAACTTTTTTGTTAAATATTCGCCCTTTCGGGTTTAAAAGTAAAAACTTTTCTAATGATAATCTACGTTTTAGCTTGTAAGCTCAACTCTTTTGTTGAAAATTCTTTTTTTCGGGGTGAAAATTCAACAATTTGGTTAATTTTTTTTTTTTAGTTAAAAATTTCTCTTTTTTTTGAACATTCATTTTTTTGCTTTAAAATACGACTCTTTGGTTGAAAATTCATCTCCTTTGGTTGAGAATTCAATTATTTTGTTTAAAATGCAATATAGAAGCTCAAGAATATGGTGCCTACATTAATTTTTTATTTAAAAGAATTAAATTCCCTATTTTCATGAAAAATCGCCCTATATCCTCGGTTTCCGTATGTGGATTCAAATGTTTTAGAATTAATAAAATAATATAATCTTTTTTTATGTACACAGGGCTTTAAGGAGCAAGCTCTCGCAGTATCAACAGATCCTGAGCACAGGTTCGAATTAGCTCTTGCATTAGGCGATCTCGAAACAGCACACACTCTTGCCAAGGAGGCTAACAGTCAACAAAAATGGAGACAATTAGCGACCCTTGCCACGCAAAAAGGCAAATTGCGTTTGGCACAAGAATGCTTGCATCAGGCACAAGATTTTGGAGGTCTGCTCTTGCTAGCAACTAGTACCGGAAATGCGAGTATGATCGAAAAGTTAGGCAATGCTGCTAACGAAACGGGCAAGAACAATATTTCCTTTTTGTCCAAATTTCTTCTTGGCAACGTGGACGAGTGTTTAGATATTTTAATTAAGACAGACAGAATTCCTGAAGCAGCTTTCTTCGCAAGGGCATACGCACCAAGTAAAATTTCGGCTGTTGTCAAGATTTGGAAGGAAAAACTTTCAGCTGTGAGTGAGAAAGCTGGACAGAGCTTGGCAGATCCTGAACAGTATGAAAATCTGTTTCCTGGGTATCGAGAATCTCTCAAAGTTGAGCAGTTTCTGAAAGAGAAAAGCAAAAAGAAGATTCCAGCCGTGGCTTTTCCTACCCTCAAAGTAAGTTTTCCTCGGTTTTAATCTTTCGCAGTCTTACGAAATTTTCTAAAATCCGTGGATATATTATGGAATCTTTTAACATCTCTGAAAGTCCTCTGAAATCCCGTGAAATCACTAATAGCCCTTTAAATCTCTTAACATGCGTTAAAAACCCTTAAAATCCTTTGAAATATTTGCAAATTTCGTATAAAATCTCTTTCAATTCGTTAAAAAATGTAAAAATCTCTTAACATTTTTTTTTAATCTTCGCAAATTTTTTTGATATCTTTTGAAATTCCTTAAAATTTTTTCAAATCTTTGAAATTGAAAATTCGTGATAATACTTTGGTAACTTTTAAAACCATTTTTGTACCTTTGAAATTCCGTGACTTCTTTTGAAATATTTCGATATCTCTTAAAATACCTTGAAATCATTTAAAAAACTGTGGAAATTCCATACAATTTTTTGAGATTCCGTGAAATCTTCAAGATCCCATAAAAGTGTATGAAATTTATAGAAATTCCTCAAAATCGGTTCAAATTCTTGAAATTTCTTGAAATATTTCGAAGTATTAGAAGATTCTTTGAAATCTTTAAAACACCTGTACAATGCATTGAAATCTTTTAAATTTGTAGGAATGTTTCTGAAACTCGTGCCTTAAAATATTTTAAAACCCATAAAAATTCCAGAAATCACTTAAATTGCTTTAAAATTCCGTGCAATCTTTTCAAACCCTTGAAGACACTTAAATCTTCAAAATCCCTTAAAAATTTCTTTTAAAAATATTTAAAAAACGTATAAAATCCTTGAAATTTCGCGAAATATTTTGAAATATTACGAGATTATTTCATATCTTTTAAGTCACTTTAAAATGTATTGCAATCTTTTAAATCCGTGGAAATCTTTCGGAATCTTTTCAAATTCCTTAAAATATTTTTAAATCTATAAAAATTTCTCGAAATACCTTAACATTCCGTTTCATATTCGGAAATCATTTATAATTTCGTTCAAACTTTTGAAATATTACTTTTAAATCCCGCGAAATCATCTTCGAAATCTTTTAAAATCCCTTGAAATCTCATAAAACCCCTAAAAAGCTTTGAAAATGTCGTTAAATTTCATAAAATTTTTGTAATTATTTGAAATACGTTGTACTCCTTCGAAATACTTTAAGATCCCTTGAAATCCTTTCAAATAACTGGATATCTTTCAAATCAATGAAATTAAAATCCTTTAAAAGAGGATTTCGCGAAATCTCTCGAATCCTTTAAAATCTCTTAAAAACCTTTAAAATTCATAGAAATCCCTCAAAATCGGTAAAAGTCAGTTAAAAGCGTTGAAATTCCGTGAAATATTTCGAAATATGACGAGATCCCTTGATTTAAATTCTTTCAAAATTCATTGAAATCTTTTAAATCTGTGGGAATCTTTTCGAATCTTTTGAGTTTCCCTAAAATCCTCGCAAATATTTTGAAATCTCATGAAATTCGTTCAAATCTTCAAAATCGAATTAAAATCTCTTAAAGTACTTGAAAATTCGTGTCAATTCTTAGCATTTTCTCGGAAATTCTATACAATCCCGTGATTTTTTTTAAGCCGAAATCTTAAAATCCCTTGAAATTCTTTGAAATACTTTGTAATCCTTTAAAATACCTTAAAATACCTTGAAATCAATTAAAAAAGAATCCCGTAAAATTCTTTGAGATCCGTGAAATTGCTTGAAATCTTCAAAATCCCACATAAGCCTTTGAAATCCGTAGTGATCCCTTAAAATCTCGAAAAATGTGTTAAAATTCTTAAAACTCCGGGAAATATTTCGAAATACGACGAGGTCCCTTAAATTCTTTGAATTGAAATCCCTTTAAAATTCATTTAAATCTTTTTTATCCTTTAATCCTATTGAAGAATTTCTTTAAAGTCCTTAACAATATTTTTAATTCTTATGAAATTCCTTCAAATCTTCAAAGTCGAATTAATTATCCTTTTTTGTAACATTCGTAGCGTAATTTTTAATGGACTCTAGAGCTCGAAGTTTCACACTCTTTCCTCTTCCCCTTTTTTCCATATGTTTTTTTTTTTTTTGCTTAAATTTGAACTAAGTTAATAGAACCCAATAAGAAAATTCATCTATTTTTTTTTGAAAATTCATTATTTTTAATTGAAAAGTCTACTATTATATTTGCGGTTAAGAGTTGATATTTTAAGCATAAATTTGTATTATTTTATTAAAAATGCGCCTTTTTTTGTTGAAATTTAATTCTTCCTAATTGAAAGATGTACCATTATATTTTTGTTTTGGAATTCCTCTCTTTTGTTTGAAATATTAATTATTTTGTTGAAAATACAACTGTTTTGTAGAAAATTCGCCTTTTTCGCTTGAAAATTCCACAATTTGGTTCAAGGTTTTTTCTTTCCCAACCGAAAAGCCTTTCTTGGTTGAGGAATTAAATCTTATGTTGAAAATTCATCTTACGTTTGAAAATTTAACAATGTGATTGAATTTTTTTTTCAGAATTAAAAAATGTTTCTTGGTTTAAATTTTTTTTTTTGGGTTCGGAAATTCATTTCTTGATAGAAACTTAATCTTTTTTGGTTGAATATGTAACTTTTTAGTTGAAAATTAATTTATTTTTGCTAAGGATTTAACTATTTTGTTAAAAATATATCTTTTTTGATTGAATTCAACTGTTTTTAATTTAAAATTAAAATATTTTTTGTTTGAAATATCTGTCACCAATTACATTTTTTGTAGAGAATTTATTTTAAAAAATTAAAAAAAAAGGAAATTTATTAAAAAGTCTACTATCATATTTTTGGTTTAGAATTCATTTCTTTTGGTTCAAGTATTAATCATTTTGTTAAAAATTGAATTATTTTGTAAAAAAATCCTTTTTTTTGTTGGAGATTCATTTCTTTAATTACAAAGTTCAATATTTTATTGAAAATTAACATTTGTATTGTAAGTTTAACTGTTTTGTAGAAAATTAGCCTTTTTTTATTGAAAATTCCACAATTTGGTTAAAACTTATTTCTTACTTAACCGAAAAGCCTTTATTGGTTGAAAAATTAACTCTTTTCTTAAAAATTCATATTTTATGGGTAAAATTTTTATTATTTTGTTGAAAATTCGTGTTATACGCTTGAAAATTCAACAATGTAAGTGACATTTTTTTCAAAAATGAAAAATCTTTTTTTGTTCTAAGTTTTTTTTGCAGGTTCGGAAATTCATCTCTTGATAGAAATTTAATCTTTTTTGGTTAAAAATCTAACTTTTTGGTTGAAAATTAATCTGTTTTTGTTAAGGATTTAACTATTTTGTTGAAAATACGTCTTTTTTATTGAATTCAATTGTTGTTAGTTTAAAATTAAAATACTTTTTGTTGAAATATCACTTATTACAATTTTCGCCGAGAATATCTTCTTTTTTGGTTGAAAGCTAGTATTTTATTTATTAAAAAGTCTACTATTATATTTTAAGTTCAGAATTTATCTCTTTTGGTTTAACTATTAATTATTTTGTTAAAAATTTAACTATTTGGTAAAAAAATTACTTTTTTATGAAGATTCATTTTTTTTCGTTGCAAATTCAACTATTTTATTTAAAATTAACTTCTGTATTGAACATGTAAGTGTTTTGTAGAAAATTCATCTCTTGCGGTAGAAAATTCATATATACAATATATATATATATATATATATATATTTCTTGAAACCTAAAACACTTTTTGAAATTTTATCTTTTTGGTTGAAAAATGAACTATTTTGTTAAAAATTCGCATTTTTTTGGTTCAATATTTATTTTTTGAACTGAAAATTTCACTTTTTCATTTTTGTTTACAAATTTGACCATTTAGTTTGAAATTCATTTTTGCAGGATGAAAATTTAACTATTTGTTTAACAAATTAACTATTTTGCTAAAAATTCAACTATTTTGTTTAAAATTTAAATATTTTGTTGACAATGCTTCTCTTTTGTTTGTAAGTTATACTTGGTTGTAAATGTAACGTTTTAGTTGAAAATAATTTTTTTTTAATTCATCTCTCTTAATTGAAAATTAACTTTTTGGTAGAAAATTCATCTATTTCCGTTCAAGAGTCAGCTGATTTCTAAAACGTTCGATTTTTCATTTTAAAAACTAAACTCTTTTTTTGAAAATTCGTCTTCTTTGGCAGAATGCAATTGTATCTGCTTTAAAAGAAAAAAATATTTTTTTTTTGAAATTTCATCTATTTCATTTTTGGTTGAGATTTTGTTGTTATCGAAAATTCAATTATACTTGGTTGCAAGTGTAATTCTTTGTCAAAAATTAATTTTTTTGATTGAAAATTTGCCTTTTTTATTTTAATATTTATCTTTTCAACTGAAAATTAAGCTATTCAACCTTTGCCTGAAAATTGAACTATCTTAGTTGGAATTTCAACTATTTGTTTAAAAAAGCATATATCTTGTTTAAAAGTCGTTTTTTTTAGTAGAAAATCAATCTTCTTGGTCGAAAATTTATGTTTTCGGTGGAAGATTCAATTTAAGTTGACTGAAAGTTGAACTTCTTTGTTCCAAATTATTTTTGTTGGCTGAATATTTATGATTTCAGTTAACAATTTATTTCTTTGGCTGAAAAATTATGGTGGCGATTTGACCGGGAAATGACCGGGAATTTCATTAACCGGGAAATGATCGGGAATTTAATTTAAAAAGCGGGGAATTTACTTCTGATCACAGTAAAATTCAAGTTTTTATTATTTAAATCATTTTGGTCAAGTTAGAAAAGTGATTTCTACTTTATCTTTAGTCGTAGGGCATATGAGTGCGTTTGTTAGGTTACGGATTTATTTACTTATTTAAAAATTCAACTACTTTGTTTTATTAAAGACTCATTTTAATTGAAAATTCATCTCTGGTTGAAAATTTAACTAATACTTTGTTGAAAATCAATTTTTTATCAAAAAATTAAACTATTTCAGTAGAAAATTTTGGGAAGAATTAGATTTTGAAGAGAAAATTGAACTATTCTATTTTTGGTTGAAAATTTATTTTCTCCCTCTTTTTTCAATTGTTATTTTTGTCTCTAAT
>JAUELO010000296.1:5000806-5011488 GCA_032357855.1 Amphibolips quercusostensackenii | reverse complement strand
CAAACTTTACGAAAATTTACTAGCATGCTGTACGTGAACCTTGACCTATAAAAGATACGCTCAGAACGTAAAATGTACAAACAACAGCTCTAAGTTAATTAAGAGTATAATAGGTCAGTGTTAAAGATTAATCATTATCAAATTTCTCAGATGTCATTTTCTTATTTTCCTATTGAATACTCTAATTTTGATAAAGCTATCAGGGAACATTCATTAATCACGTAAAAATGGTTTTTGAAATTTTAGATCTCCCGCCGTTCCCGACTCGTAAAATTTCTTTGACACCCCCGCTTCTCCTTCTTACGTAAGATTTTATATTTTTTTACTCAATATTTTCACAACATATCAATTTTTATATAAACGAGATTTTAAAGGATTTCCAAAGATTGGAATGATTTTCAGGGACTTAAAAGGATTTTAGGGTATTTCAAGAGATTTTTAGGAATTTTAAGGGATTGTCAGGGATTTTGAGGGATTTTAAGATATTTTAAAGTCACGGAGTTTTAAAAGATTTAAGAAGGATTTCAAGAGATACTAAGGGATTTCGACGGAATTTAAAGAATTTTGAGAGGTTTCAGAAATTAATAACTATTTCCGCGGATTATAAACAATTTTAAGGGACTTTTATAGATTTTAAGAGACAAGGGATTTTAAGATATTTCAAAAGAAGTCACGGGATTTTAGATGATTTCGAAAAGATTTCAACAAATGGCGAGAAATTTCGACAAAATTTTAGGGATTTTGAGAGGTTTCCAGAAATTAAGAACGATTTTCACCGATAACAAAGGATTTCAAGAGGTTTTAAGGGATTTTAAGAGATATTAAGGACTTTTAAGATATTGCAAAAGAGCGCAGGGATTTTAAAGGATTTTAAAAGACACCGCGGGATTTCAAAGGAATTTCAGGGATTCGGAAATTTAGGATTTCAGGAAATTAAGAAGGATTTCCACGGATAACAAAGGATTTTAAGAGATTTTAAGGGACTTTAGACATTTCAAGGGATTTTAGGGGATTTTTAGGAATTTTAAGATATTTAAAAAGAAGTCACGGGATTTCAAAAGATTTTAAGAGCCACCGAGGGATTTCAAAGGAATTTTAGGGATTCGGAAATTTAGGAATTTAGGGAATTAAGAAGGATTTCCGCGGATAACAAAGGATTTCAAGAGATTTTAAGGGATTTCAGACATTTTAAAGGATTTTAGTGGAATTTTAGGAATTTTAAGATATTTCAAAAGAAGTCACGGGATTTGAAGGATTTCAAGAGACACCGAGGGATTTCAAAGCAATTTTAAGGATTAGGAAATTTAGGATTTCAGGGAATTAAGAAGGATTTCCGCGGATAACAAAGGATTTCAAGAGATTTTAAAAGATTTTAGACATTTTAAGGCATTTTAGAGGATTTTCAGAAATTTCAAGATATTTCAAAAGAAGTCACGGGATTATAAAAGATTTAAGGAGACACCAAGAGATTATAAAAGATTTCAAGAGACATCAAGGGATTTCAAAGGAATTTTAGGGATTCAGAAATTTAGGATTTCAGGGAATTAAGAAGGATTTTCGCGGGCAACAAAGGATTTCAAAAGATTTTAAGGGATTCTAGACATTTTAAGGGATTTTAGGGGATTTTTAGGAATTTTAAGATATTTAAAAAAAAGTCACTAGATTTTAAAGGATTTTAAGAGACACCGAGGGATTTCAAAGGAGTTTTAGGTATTTAGAAATTTAGGATTTCAGGAAATTAAGAAAGATTTCCGCGGACAACAAAGGATTTCAAGAGATTTTAAGGGTTTTGAGACATTTTAAGTGAATTTAGGGGATTTTTAGGAAGTTTAAGATATTTCGAAAGAAGTCATGGGATTTTGAAGGATTTAAAAAGGGTTTCAAGGAATTTGAGGAATTTTGAGAGGTTTCAGGGAATCAAAAACTATTCTTGCGAATAACAAATATTTCAAGAGATCATAAGAGATTTTAAGGGATTTTAAGATATTTCAAAAGAAGTCACTGGATTTGAAATTATTTTAAAAAGATTTCAAGAGACACTGACGAATATCGATGGAAGTTTAGAGATTTTGAGAGGTTTTAAAAAATTTTATGGGATTTCAAGAGATAAGGGATTTTAAGATATTTCAAAAGAAGTCACTGGATTTGAAATTATTTTAAAAAGATTTTAAGAGACACTGACGAATATCGATGGAAGTTTAGAGATTTTGAGAGGTTTTAAAAAATTTTATGGGATTTGAAGAGATAAGGGATTTTAAGATATTTCAGAAGAAGTCACGGGATTTTAAAACGATTTTAAGAAATAATGAAGTTATTAAACAAATTTTTAAGTATGTCAGGTGATTTTAAAGGGATTTCGAAGATTTTAAGGCATTTTATAAGATTTCAAAATATTTGCGAAGATTTCAAAGAATTTTAAGGGATTTTAAGAGATTTAAAGGGGAATCAACAGTTTTCCGAGGATTATAAAGGACTTTAAAGGATTTCAAGTAATTTTAATAACTTTTAACAGATTTTAAGGGATTTCGATAGATGTAGAACGATTCCCAAGGATTTTAAAGATTTTCAAAAATTAAAGGATCTCCGAAATATTTCACGAAATAAATTTCCAGAATTTTAAACGATTTTTAAAGATTTTAAAGGGATTACCACAGATTTGAAAGGATTATGACGCATTTTTATTCGATTTGAAAAGATTTTAATGGACTTCAAAAGATTTCAGGGCATTACAAAATTTTTAGGATACTTCAAACGATTCGACGGGATTACAAGAGATTTCAGAGTTTTTAAGTGATTTAAAAATTTTTTAAGAATTTCAAGAAAATGCCGAAGAATTTCGAGAGAATACTGGGGATTTCAAAAGATTTTAAATATTTTAAAAGAAGTCGAGAGATTTTGTAGGATTTAAAAAAAAATTTTGAAGATTTTAAGGCATTTCATAAGATTTAAAAATGTTTAACGGGATTTCAAAAGGTTTACAAGGATTTCAAGGAATTTTAAAGAATTTCAAGAAATTTAAAGTAGTTTCAAAGAATTTTAGAATATTATAAAGAATTTGAAGGATTTTCAAATAATTTTAATTTGCTTTTGAAAAATTTTAAGGGATTTCAAGAAATTTAGAAAGATTCCTGAGGATTACAAAAATTTTTTTAATTTAAATTTTGCAAATATTTCACGAAATTTCAAGGATTTCAACTGTTTTTTTTTTTAAGAAACTTTCAAGGAATTTCCACAGATTTAGAAGGAATATGAGGGATTTTGATGGGATTTAAAAGATTTTATGAGATTTTAAATATTTCAAAAATTTTTACATAATCTCAAAGAATTTTAAGAGCTTTCCAAGGAGCTTAAACTTTTTAAATGGACTTCACGAGATTATGTACGATATTCATGGAACTCAAAGGATTTCAAGAAATTTTACAAATTACTTAAAAAATTTTATGGGATTTACAAAATTTCCAAAAATTTTATCTGATTTCAGGGGATTTCACTAAATCAAATCGCAGCACTTTTTACTGATCATTCATTAAATTTCATTAATTATTTTATGACTTTACTGATTAATCAGAGAAATCATTTCGAATCCAAATTTCGATAATTGTAAATTGGACAAAAAAGTGTTATTTTTTTTGTAACTAAATTTTTTTAAACATAACAAATAAAGTTTACTATCACTACATTGTAGCATACATGTCTTGTAAATTAGCAATCTTTTCATTATGAATTAATTATGAATATTATTACACAAAATGTAACTATAAGATTTGCAAAATTTAAAAAAAAATTTTGATTCTGCATTAGGAAAAATATGAATTTTTGTGCTGGAGTCCTTAGAATTTGAAACCTTATATTGATTTTCCATAATAGTATAATATTCATAATATCCCTACAGTGAATAATGCAGTCTACAATGGATAATCACTAATTGCACAAGTAAAAACAAAATAATTAATTTTAATTTGTGAACAAGTGCAGTGTCTTAACTGTTACTTAAATTAATTATTTTACGTATATAATTATTTTTAATTAATAATTATCCACTGCAGGATCAGATTTCTGAAAAAATACTTTTTCTACAATTTTAGGAATCAAAATAATATTATTGATAACATTTTAAATAAAAAACAGTATCTGTAATAAATAAATTCTAAAAATGACAAAACATTTATTTTTAAATTACTTTTTCAACTCATGTTTTCTTACCATCGCTTCTCACAAATTTCTCAAAAAGGTTGAAATTTTAATAAATGATTGCTCAACTTTTCGGGGTAATTACTGTCTACAATTCTGTCTTCAATTTGCAAACTAAATTAATAAAATGTTTTATTATTCATTATGAAAAAATAAATAAAAATAATGTTCCTTCTATCATAAGAAATTACTGATATTTCAATTCCTAAAATTATAGAAAACTTTTTTTCCAGAGACCTGATTTTTGGCACTACAAATACGTTAAACGTCACAGCAATCACAGATAAAAGTGCTGCAATGTCTCCAGTTTCGTATTGCGTATTAAGAAGAGTTACAAGAAAAAAATATTTTACGCCTTCACTTACAACAAAAACCTCACTAATGCACTTAAAATCGAAATCTCCCTTTCGCACTTAACAAAACTTGAACTTATATAATCCTTGGATGTGATTACCTTAAAAATGTTCAGTTGGACTCTTAATTATTGTAAAGTTGGTGAAATTTTTTTAAAACTGGTAGCACACGCGACACGACCGATGCAGATAATCGCGACTCGTGAGTCGGCGTTTTTCGCGAAAACGCGACTTCGCGTTAATGAAAACACAAAATTGTGGAAAAAGCGGAAAAAGTGTATGAGAAACTGGAAGGAAAGAAGAGCATCGAACTGCCAAGAACAAGAGGCTAAAGCTAAACTGAATCGAGATTGGGACCGACTCTTCACGTCCGCTTCTTCGTTAAAAGCGCACAGTAGTGGAGGAACTAGAGGCGGAGTTATATTTCACTCCTAAACGAACGCCCTCCCCTTCTTAATGCGTCCAAACAATATGAGTGAGCAGTTGACGAATTATGAATCACAGGGATCACAGCGCAAAAAGGGGAAAAATTAAATATTTATTTTTATATTTAGATAAGAAGAAACCATCTTTTTATAAAAAATGATATCGTTTTTAAATAGTGCTTGATAATCGGTACAATTATTGTCCTCCTGATGATTGGTCACCTCCAAATTATTGTCCACCCCACAATGTTTGACTTATCCCAATTATTGTTTAACCTCAATGATTGGCCACCCTCAATGATTGACTTCAATGACTGACTTACCCCAATGATTAGCCAGCCCCAATGATTGACCACCTCCAAATTATTGGCCATCCCACAATGATTGACTCATCCCAATGATTGACTTGCCCCAATTGTTGGTCAACCTCAATGATTGGCCACCCCACAATGATTGACCACTTCACAAATATTGACCACTTCAGAATGATTGACCACTTCAGAATGATTGATTACTCAACCAATTATTGGCTACCTCCAAATTATTGGTAATTCCACAATAATGACTTACGCCAATGATTGACTTACCTCAATTTTTAGTCAACCTTAATGATTATCCACCCCAAAATAATTGGCTACCTCCAATGATTGACTCACTTCAATGACTGGCTTATCCTAATGATTAGACAAACACCAAGATTGACCATTACCAATGATTGGCCACCTCCCAATGATTGACCACCTACCCAATGTTTGGCCACCCTCCAGTGATTGACCACTCCCTCCCGTATGATTAGCCACCCCCTATGATTAGCCAGCCTCAAGGATCAGACACTGCACAATGATTGGCCACCCTCCAGTGATATGATAAGCATACCCCAATGATTAGTCACCACTTCCCCTATGATTAGCCACCCCCAATAATTGACCAACCTCAAAGATTGACTACCCTACAATTATTGGAGACCCTATCATGATTGGACACCACTCCTCAATCTTCAGCCACCCCCAATGATTGGCTATCCCAATGACAAGCCATCTCCAATGCTTGACTTACCACAATGATTGGCCACCCCCAATGATTAGACAACCTCAAAGATTGGCCAACGCAGAATGATTGGACATTTCTTAATGATTTTCTAACCACCCAATAATCGGCCACCCTCCAATGATTGACCACCCCCTCCCCTATTATTAGCCTACCCCAAAGATCGGCCACCACCAATTATTGGCCCTCTTCAAATGATTGCCCACCTACCTAATTATTGTCCACCCTCTAATGATTGGCCACTGCTTCCCCTATGATTAATAACCCCCAATGATTGGCTTCCCCAATTATTAGCCATACCCAATGCTTGACTTACCACAACGATTGGCCACTGCCAATGATAAGCTATTTTCCAATTATTGCACACCCTCCAATAATTGGACACCCCTTCCCAATAATTAGCCACTTCCAATGATTGGCTAACCTCAAAGATTAGTCACCGCACAATGATTGGACACTTTCCAATTATTGGCCACCCTTCAATAATTGGACACCCCTCCTCAATAATTAGCCAACCCCAATGATTGGATTTTCCAATTATTAGCCATACCCAATGCTTGAATTACCACAATGATTGGCCACCGCCAATGATTGGCCAACCTCAAAGATTGTCCACCGCACAATAATAAGCCGCTTTTCAATTGTTGCACACCCTCTAATGATTGGACACCCCTGCATAATAATTAGCCACCCCTAATGAATGGCTTTCCCAATTTTTAGCCATACCATTTCACTTACCACAATGATTGGCCACCGCCAATGATTGGCCAACCTCAAAGATTGGCCACCGTACAATGATAATCCACTTCTCAATTATTGCACACCTTTCAATGATTGGACACCTCTTCCCAATAATTGGACACCCCTCCCCAATAATTAGCCATCCCCAATGATTGGCTACCCTAATTATTAGCCATCCCCAATGTTTGACTTACCGCAATGATTGGCCAACCCCGAAGATTGGCCACCGACAATGATTGGCCACCTTATTTAAATATCAAGGTGGCGACTTAATCGGGGAACGGAGAAAGACTTGAAAATGACCGCAAATTTAATCAAAAACCTAGGAACTTACTTCTGATCGCAGTAAAATTTAATTTTTCATTATTTAAATAATTTTTAGTCAATTTAGAAAAGTGTTTTCCCCTTTATCTACAGTCGTAGGGTATATAAGTGTCTTTATTAGGTTACGGATTCATTTGATTATTTAAAAATACAACTACTTGGTTAAAAGTTAAACTCATTAATTAAAAATTAATTTTTCTTTTTTAACATTCATCATTTTAATTAAAAATTCATCTCAGGTTCAAAATGTAACTAATACTTTGTTAAAAATTAATTAATTTTTTTATATAAATATTTAACTATTCCAGTAGGAAATTGAACTATTTAGCTAAAAATACGTTTTCTGTGAAAAATTAGATTTGTAAGAGAAAACTGAACTATTCTATTTGTTAGTTAAAAATTTATTTTCTTCCTTTTTTTTCAATTTTTTTTATCTTTAATGAGCGGAAAAGTAAGGTAGTTTGGAAGTCTTTTTTTAATTGTAAATCTTTTTCAAGATTTTTTGATGTAAAATATTTTTTCATGGGAAAATAGATTTCTGTTTGATCTTAAATTAAATTTTTTTTTTTTAATTAAATTTTTTACTATTTCGCTAAAAATTAAAATTTTTCACTTAAAAATTCAATTATGTTTGAAAATGTATGTACTTTTGGAAAATTCATCTTTGTCATAAAAAATTAATCTTCATGGTTAAAAATTCCTTCTTCATAAAAATTTCATAAATCCCAGTTGAAGATTCATCATTTCAGTTGAAAATTCATCAAATTGGTTGAAAATAAATTTCTTCACCTGAAAAGTCAACTTTTCCATTTTCAGTTGAAATAGATTTTTTCTAGTTCCAAAATCAAAAATTGGATTAAAAATTGTTTTTTTTTTATATAAAATTCAACTATATTGTTGAAAATACACGTATTTTGTTAAAAAGTCAATTTTTTCAAAGAAAATTATCTTCTTCTTTGAAAGTTAATCTTTTTGTCTAAAAATATTTTTGTCGTTGAAAATTCAAGTATTTCAGTTAAAAATTTATAATTTTAGTTGAAAATTCATCTGTCAGGTAGGAAATAAAATTACTTGGTTAAAAGTTAAACTCTTTTGTTAGAAATTATTTTAACTTTTTAATTATTCAAAATTATTTTCAGTTAAAAATTCGCTTTGGTCAAAAACTAAATCATTTTATTTAAATATTCATAATCTCAGTTAAAAGTTAAACTTAATGGTTTGAAATTCAACTATTTTATAGTCGAAGATTTACAATTTTAGTTGTAATCTTTGAATAATGCTAAACAGTAGCAGTTCTCTCTGTAATATATAACTTTTTATCCACTTTTCACTTAAAGCAAGGTCATAATTGATTGAATTTGAAGAAATTGTTTAAACAAATCATTATTGTTTATAACTAGCTTCTCCTATATTAATGCTAGGCAGTTGCGTTCTTTTCTGAAATTTAACATTTTTGTCCCCTTTTTACTTAGTGAAATAATAATTCATGTAAGTTAACAAAAATAATTGTTTACACAATGCACTATTTTTTATAACTATCATATCTTAGAGTAATGCTAGAAATTTGCGTGTTTTAATGCAATTTGCAGTTTTTTTTACTTTTTAGTTGGGAAAAAATAATAAATATTATTCATTATTTAAACAAAACGTCTTTTAGGAAACAAATAATTGGAATGATTGAAAAGCAAATTTTTGCAAAAATTTATTCAAAATTGTTGAAACTTTTTATAGACTTTATGAAGACGTCAAAAACAGTTTTCGGATCCGGCCAATCATTATTATTATCGTTACTATAATTAATGCCTTGAATTAAAAATGGAAGAAATATACTCAACAATCCTGTCAAACTAAAATTGAAAACAGAAATTTAAATTGAGAAAAGAAATTAAAACAACATTTTTAAAACAATTTTTTTTAACCAAATCTTTTGAAAAATCGTACTTTTTTTAGTGAAAATCAATTTTTTTAAATGCAAATATAACTGTTCCGTTGTTGGTTCGAAATTGCTCATTTTTTGTTGCAAATTTAACTATTTGGTTGAAAATTAACTTTTTCGTAGAATTTATTTTGTAAAAAATTCAACTTTCTGTCTTGAAAATTCAATTGTTTTGTTAAAAATTAATCTGTTTATTTGAAGATTCAATTATTTTGTTAAATCGGTCTTTTTGTTAAGTTTAACTGTTTTTTTATTTGAAATTCAAATATTTTTTAGTTGAAATATGAACTATTATATTTTTGGTTAAAAATTGATTTTTTTTTATTAAAAAATTTAACTACTTGGTTGAAAGTTAAAGTTCTTTGTTAAAAATTCATTTTTTTGATGAAGATTCATATTTTGACTCAAAAATACAACTATTTTCTCGAAAAATTTATTATTTTGATAAAAAGTTTCCTTTTTTCTTCTTGAAAACTGAACTATTTTGTTCACAATCAATCTATTTTGGTTAAGTATTCAACTATTTTGTTACACTGCTTTTTTATTTAAAATTGAAATGTTTTTTGTTTGAAATATAAACTATTATATTTTTTTTGCTAAGAAGTAATCTTTTTTGATTGAAAATTAAACTACTTGGTTGAAAGTTTAAAATTGTTGTTAAAAATATTATTATTTTGTTAGAAATTAATTTTTTTGACAAAAATGTAACTGTTTTGTTAAACATTTGTCTTTTTGGATAGAAAATACGTCCTTCTAGATTTAAAATTAAATTTTATTCTAAAAAATTTGTCTTTTTGGCTTGAAAGTACAAATTTTGGTTGAAAATGCAACTGATTTTGGTTAAAGTTTCATATTTTTGTTTAAAAATTCGACCATTTGGTTAAAAATTCGTCTTTGTAAGTTTAAAATTCAACTGTTTGATTTAAAAAAATATTTTGTTGAAAATTCCCCCCTTTCGCCTAAAAGTTTAACTATTTAGTTCAACATTCGTCATTGTAAGTTGAGAATTCAGATGTATGGTTGAAAATTCGACTATTTTGTTGAAATTTTTAATTTTGTTAAAAATCAGCACTTTTGTTAAAAAGTCATTTTTTCCGAAAATTCAATTATTGTGTTGAAAATTCCTCTTTTAAGAAAATTTGTCCCTCTGGATTTTTGTAAGGTTAAATGATGGGGGACCTACAGCTTAAGGCGGGACCTGAACCACCAGAACCTCGTTAAAAAAACATAGAAATGTTTCAGGATGTTCCGGCTCAGGGATCGAACCCCGGACATCTAACGTGAAGTCCCAGCGCTTAATCACCTGAGCCACCAAGGCTTAATTGATTATTTTATTATTTATTTTATTTATTCTTATTATTATTTTAAGCTTCCTTTTCAGAGGAAATTATTTTATTTCTGTTTAATATACTTTAATAAAAGCTTATTTAAAAAAAAATTTAATCATATATTAAATTTTTTTTCTCAATCTTTTGCAATTCTTTCTTTCTGAAATGTTTTGCAACTTTAAGCAGTCTAATTCTTCATTTTGGACTCCTTCTACTGGGTGGGGAGGGGGAGGGGGGCTCAAATTTGAACTTTTCTTTCCAAGATCTTTTTATAGATATCCATATTGTTGAGGTTTTCTGAAAGTATATAAATCCAGGATGTGCAGTGGGGGTGAAG
>JAUELO010000296.1:4988039-5000706 GCA_032357855.1 Amphibolips quercusostensackenii | reverse complement strand
ATTTTTGAGGTTGTCTGAAAGTATATAAATCCAGGAGGTGCAGTCGGGGTGAAGGGTGGTGATTACACATACAAGAGGGGGTGGGGTATCAACTCAAAACTACGTATGCATGCAAAGTTACAAGTCAATTATATATGCATAAGTGTATATTATATCACAATAAAAGCGTCTAAGGGGGTTACAGAAGTGGGGGGGGGGGCGTGTCAAGTGAAATTTTCTACCTTCCAAATGATGACCAAATATATTTTCATTTAAAAAATAAGTTGCGTATTTTATAATTGTTATGTTCTTTGTTCCAAAAGTTTATGTTCATTTACAAATCTTTTAAAATCTTTTTTAATCCTAGTGAATTAGGGTAATCGATACAATAGCTGCCCCCCTCACCCAACGGTTGGCCACTTTATTTGAATATGTTTATATAAAGGAATACTCAGAAACAAAACTATGACTACAATATCTGGAAAGAAAATGACTATTATCTTCAAAAAAAAATCCTTTAAAAATGTGTAAACTTTTTATAGACTTTATAGAAACGTTGACAAAAACTGTTTTTGGATCCGGCTAATCATTATACTATTTTGTGTATAATCACTGTGCTTTGAAAATTATTCATCTGTAATCTAATATGTTCAACGAGGTGGCCCATCATACAGTCATTATCCTATGCAAATCACTATGTCGTCATGACCAACCATTTTGTTTTTTTGACATTATTGGTAATTTCTTTAAATCACGAATGCTGAGTAGAAATCATGTCGAACGCAGTTTTTGGCTACGGCTAATTATTATATAATTTAGTAACTAATCACTGTGATTTCATAATCAGTAATCTATATAACCTGATGAGGCCAATCACTGTTTTTTCCACATTTCAGTGGCCAATCATACATATGCTTATGACTATGTCATAACCAATCACTTTCTTTTTTGACATTGTTGGTAATTTATAGTATTTTTTACAAATTGTTAAACTGAAAAAATTACTTATGATGCCAATCATTTGTACCGATTACCCTATGGTATCGATAGAATTGAATAATTTTATTTTCAACCTTTTTCGGTGAATTTTGTTTCAGACACATTGAATGTTATATTTCAATAAGCCAATTTACGAAAGGTCCCGCAGAATAAATTTATATAATTTCTTGCTGTCATGAAAAATCGACGTATGCAGCCTGCTCTTATGTAAGCAAAATGCTTACACTGCATTCCAAAGACACAATTGGGCAATTCATATTATATGAGGGGCAAGCCTTCCGTTGTCCAGAATCAGAATTAAAATCGAGGTCATGACCACATTACTTTGTATGTTCATCAAAAAGACTGACCATATAAAAAATTTACTACAATTCGAGAAGAACCTTTGATTTAATTAATTAATTAAGAAAACTGTTTAAAAAAATTGGTTGAATCAACCGAACGTTTTGTTTCCCGCGTTTAGAAAGAAACATATACTTTGCTCAATCTATCCAAATTTTTTGTTGCAAACAAATAAATCTTTCGGATATTTGAATTAATAACAAAACAGCTGAAAATTTTTAAGATTGAATTGTTAGAAATATGGATTTACAGACTTTGAACAGTCTACTACATAAATTATTATTATATTTATAATAAATTCATAAGATTCGATTGCAGTCAAGAGTAGAACTTAAAATTTGTGTACCTATAGAAGAAAAAAATTTTCAACAAAAATTTATTTTCTTAATTCAAGAATTAATTTTGTTACTTAATGATGAATTAGTTACATAAAATGAAAAAGTATATTTATTTTCAAGTTTTTAAAATTACTTTTTTGAATTTGTTACCATACACTAATAAAGTGGGTATGGTAACCAAACTAAACCGGGACTAGAATTACAATATGTTATGAGTTAGGGGCAGCATTTTCTGAATTAGTTCATTTTTCACAAAAATAAAAAATACGCGACGCTCGAAATGGAATATTTTTTGATTTTTTCAAAAGTTTGAAATTGAAGTATTAAGTAGTTCAAGTCGGTAAATGTGCGGCGTGGCCGGGTTTGTTCGCTTGTCATTGAAGTGGGGAACGGAAACAGTCACCATGATTGGGCGGCATGGTGCTATGTCCTGATTGGTTGACGTCATATTGACTGGCAAACGAAAGTACCACCCAACAAGGGTTTCTCAACTCAGAGCGATAAATCCCACAAAAGTCTACACATATGGTTCTTTTGTCTTCTTTTCTGTATTTTCATCACGAATTTGCCATAATAGTGCCCACATATTACGTGATGCTGTTTTTAGTGATTTTTGCCTATTTGGTTGAAAAGTCTTTTTTTGGCAGAAAATTAATTTTCTTGGTTAAAAATTCCTCTTTGTCGGTTCGGAATTTAGCTATTTGGTACAAAATTTAACTATTTTGTTAAAATTTCTACTGCTTTGTTAAACATTCGTCCTTTAAGATTAAAAATTCATTTAACTATTACATTTTTGGTTAAAAATTTATCCTTTTTAATTTAAAATTCAACTATGTAGTTGAAAATTTAAGTACATGGTTGAAAATTCTTTTTTTTTGTAGAAAATTAATATTATTGCTAAAAAAAACTTTGTTGAAAATTCATTTATATCTTCCTGTTTAAAAATATAACTATTTTTTGAAAATTGGTTGCTTTTTTTGGTTGAAAAGTCAACCTTTTGGTTTAAAATTGGTCTTTTCAAATAAGGAATAAACTGTGGTTTTAAATTAATCTTTTTTGGTAAAATTCAACTGTTTTTTGTTTGAAATTAAAAAATTTTTTTTTGTTGAATTATCAACTATTACATTTATTGTTGATAATTCATCACTTTGGTTAAAAATCTAACTATTGTTGAAAATTCGTTCTTTTTTAGTTGAAAATTGTTTTATATGGATGAAAATTTGCCTACTCCATTTTTGATTGTAAATTAATCTTTTTTTTATCGAGAATTCAACTACTTGATTGAAAGTCAAAACTTTGTAAAAAATTCATTTTTGTTCGGAGATGCGACATTTTAGTTGAAAATTTAACTATTTTGTTTCATAATTCATGTATTTTGTTATAAATTCCTTTTTGTTGGTAGAAAATTAATCTTGTCGCTTGAAATTTAATACTTTTGTTTGAAAATTTAACTACTTTGGTGAAAAATTAAAATGTTTTGTTGAACGTTAATTTTTTTATTTGTTAAAAATTGATTTTTTAAGTTGAAAAGTTGATTATTCTATTTTTGATTGTGAACTTATCTTCTTTAGATGAAAATTCAACTACTTGGTTAAAAATTCATGTAGTTTGTGGAAAATTTGTCTTTTTTGGTAGAAAATTATTCTTCTTGGTTAAAAATGTATTTTCTTTCGTTGAAAATTCAACTGTTTGGTTGAAACTTAATCTACTTTTTCTAAAATTTCACAATTTTTTTTAAGTATCCTTTTCAGTGGAAAATTCATCTGCTTTTTGGAATTCGTCTTTTCATTTGAGGATTTAACTTTTTTGTTTAAAATTAATTTCTTAAGAGGAGATTCAATAATTTTATTGAAAAGTAATTTTTTTCAAGGTTCATCACTTTAGTTGAAAATTCATCTCTTTGGTTAAAAATTCAACTATTTTGTTAGAAAAATTATTGTATTTTGTTTAAGATTTTGTTTTTTAAGTGGAAATTGAACTTTTCTTTTTAAAGATTCATTATTTTAGTTGAAAATTCGTTTTTTTTTCTCGAAAATTACTTTTACAAATCAAAATTGAAGAACTATTCAATTTTTGTTCTAAAATGAATCTCTTCTGCTTGATAATTTAACTATTTGGTTTCTAAATTGATCTTTATATTTAAAAATTTATGTATTTTGTCGATAATGGATTTTTTTCTTATAGAAAATTAATCTTCTTGGTAGAAAAACTCTGTTCAAAATTCATTTCTTTGGTTGAAGATTCATATCTTTGATTAAAAAATTTAATTATTTCAATAAAGATTCATTTTATTTTTGGCTTAAAATTATTTTTTTAACTGAAACTTTAACTATTCTATTTCTGGTTGTAAACTTTTGTTTTTAGTTGAAGATTCAACTATTTGGTTGAAAATCAATTTTATTGTTGAAAATTCTTCTTTTAACAGAAAATTCATTTTCTTGGTTAAAAATTCATCTATGTAGATCAAAAACTCGGATATTTGGTAAAAAATGCAATTATTTATTCGAAAATTTAACTGCTTTGTTGAAAATTCGTCCATTTCAATGCAGCTGCTTCATTAAAAAAAATTTTTTTTTTGCTTGAAGATTTATATCTTTGTTTCTAAATTAAAATATATTATGAATAAAATTCGTTTTATTTTTGGTTGAAGATTATTTCATTTCAACTATTCCATTTATTTATTGAAAATTCATATTTTACTTTAGAAATACACATGTGGTTAAAAATTCATGTATTTTATTGATAATTAATTTTTTTGTATAAAAATTAATCTTTTTGGCAGAACAACTTTGTTAAAAATTCATTTCTATGGTTAAAGATTCATATCTCTATATTAAATTTCTGGTTGCTTACTTTTTTTTGTTTCTAATTAAAGATTCAACTATTTAGTTGAAAAATAATTTATTTGGTTGAAAATTCATCTTCAGAAATAAAACTGATCTTCTTGGTTGAAAATTCCACTAATTTGGTGGGAAATTAAACTATTTTAACAAAAAATTTTTATTGTTGGTTGAAACTTAGTTTATTTGACTATTCCATTTTTTGTTGTAAATTTATCTCTTTTAATTTAAAATCCAAATAAGTGATTGAAAATTCCAGTACCCGGTTAAAAATTCATGTACACATTTTGTTAATAATAAATTTTTCTGTAGAAAATTAATCTTCTTGTTAGAACAGCTTTGTTAACAATTCATTTCTTTAGTGGGAGATTTTTATCTTTGATTGACAATTTAACTATTTTAATAAAAAATTATTTCATTTTTAGTTGGAAGTTAGTTTTTAACTAAAACTTCAACTATTCCATTTCTGCTTATAAACTTATTTTTTTCAGTTAAAGATTCAACTGTTTGGTTGGAAATTTATTATTTTGTTGAAAATTTTTCTTTTGACAGAAAATTAGTTTTCGTGCTTAAAAATTAATCTTCATAGGTTAAAAATGAGCTATTTTGTTAAAAATTCAACTGCTATGTTGAAAAGTTGTCCTTTTCAATTAAAAATTCACCTTTTTTGTAGAATAATAATCTTTTTTGGTTAGAAAACTCATCTCTCTTAGTTTAAAATAAATTTTTTTTTCAAAAATTTAAATTTTCGGTTAAAATTTAAACTGCTTTATCGAAAAATCTTTTTTTCGTTTGGTTAAAGATCCATATCTTGGGTTAAAAATTAAACTATTTTGATGAAATTCGATTTATTTTTCGCTGAAAATTAATTTATTTCTCGATTCCACTTTTTGTTGAAAATTTATCTTTTTTAATTTAGAATCAAACTATGGGTTCGAAAATTCAAGTACATATATGGTTGACAATTCATGTATTTTGTTGATAATTCATTGTTTTTTATAGAAAATTATTCTTCTTTGTAGAAAAACTTTGTTAAAAATTCATTTTTTTGGTTCAAGACTCATATCTTTTGTTAAACATTTAATTATTTGAATGAAAAATTATTTCATTTTTAGTTTTAGTTTTTAAATTAAACTGAAACTATTTTATTTCTGGTTAAAAATGGACCTTTTTTCATTCAAAATTCAAATGTGTAGTTGAAAATTCAAGTGAATACCAAAACGATGAATCCTTAACCAAAAAAATGGTTTCTTAACAATGTAGCTCAACTTTTAGCTAAGTAGTTGAATTTTTAATCCAAAAATTTGAATTAAAAAAAAAGTTAATTTTCTACCAACTAGTTGAATTTTAAACCAAAATAGATAAATTTTATACTAGCACTCATAAATTTTAAACTAAAATAATGAATCCTTAACAAAAAAAATTAATTTGTGACTATTAAAATTTAACTATTTAGATGAAAATTTATTTCATTTTTGGTAGAAAAATAATTTAACTAAAATTTTAACTATTCCATTCCTAGTTGTAGACTTATATTTTTTAGTTGAAAATTCAAATATTTGATTGAAAATTAATTATTTTGTTGAAAATTTTCTTTTTACAGCAAATTAATTTTCTTGGTTAAAAATTCATCTATGTAGGTAAACAACTTAGCTGTTTAGTAAGATTCAACTATTTTGTTGCAAATTCAACTACTTTGTTGAAAATTTGTCCTTTTCGATTAAAAAATTAATCTTTTATAGTAGAATAGTCATCTTTTTTGGTTAAAAATTCATCTCTCTTAGCCAAAAATGAACTTTTTTTATCGAAAATTCAACTTTTTGGTTAAAAGACGCACTCTTTCATTACAAAATAATTTTTTTGGTTGAAGATTTATATCTTTGGTTAAAAAATTAAACTATTTTAATCAAATTCGTTTTATTTTTGTTTGAAAATTAGCTTATTAAACTATGACATTTGCGTTTCAAAATTTATCTTTTTTAATTAAAAATTCAAGTATAAGGTTGGAAATTCAAGCACATGGTTGAAAATTCATATATTTTATTGATGAAACATTTTCTTTGTAAAAATTTAATCTTCTTGGTAAAAAAAACTTTATTAAAAATTCATATTTTTGGCTTAGTATTAAACTATTTTTATAAAATATTTCATTTTGTTTATAACTAGTTTCGTAAAAAATTAATCTATTTATTTAAAATTTAAACTATTAGACTGAAAAAAATTTCTGTTTTGTTTTTTAAATTATTTTTCTATCATAAAATGTAGGGTTATAGCATTTTTAAAAATCAAAAAGACGAACGAAAATGAAAATTTTAAGCCAAACAACGTACGATATGAAAAAGTCATAAGATTAAAGACGTTTCTGTTTGAAAGCCCTACAAGATTATTATAAAAACTTTTTGAATTTTATAGAAAAATCGAAAATTCAAATTTCAATCGCACAAAATATAATGAAGAATGAAAAATTTTATTTTTCGGCCGAACTATGCAAGATAAGAAAAAAAGATAATACAAAAATTTATGCATCTAAGAAAGATCTACAAATTTTTTTATGAATCACATTTTGATAAGACGCGTAGTTTTTGTTTTATTCCTAAAAATCAACATGAAAAAAAAATATATTTCTAGAGAAACGACACAAGCTGAGAAAAAATAATTAAACAAAAGTTGTTCACCCAAAAAGAAGCTATAAGTTGGTAATTTTTTTCTGATAGGATACGTATTTTTTGTTTTAATCGGGAAAAATAACATTGAAAAATAATAAATTAAATTTAAAAAAAAACGACGCAAGGTGCGAAAGAAAGTTAATAGACAAAAGTTGTTCACCTAAAAAAGATCTGTACATTTTTTGTAAATCATTTTTTGATAGAACGTGTAGATTTTTTCTAATCGTAAAAAATAAAATAAAAAATAAAAAAATTACATTTCTAGACAAACAACACAAGCTACGAAAAAAGATAAATAAACAATAATTGCGCACCTAGAAAAGATCTACTAATTTTTTATTATTTACTTTTTGATAAGGTGCGTATTTTTTGTTTCAATATAAAAAAAAAACATATTTTTTTTTAATTGTGGAAAAGCGACACAAGGCAAGAAAAAAACTAATAGACAAAAGTTGTTCACCCAAAAAAGATCTACAAATTTTGTTTTAATTATTTTTTGGTAGGATGCGTATTTTTTGTTCAAATCGTAAAAAATAACATTAAAAATAAAAAAATTAATTTCTTAGAGAAACCACACAAGGTGCAATCAAATGTTGATTAACAACATTTTTTATAGAATGCGCACTTTTTTAAATTATAAAAACAAGACAATGAAAATACATCTGTTTTAATATCAATGCAGATTATTAATTGCAATAATAGAAATTTATTGAAATGATACATTTTTTGGGTAGATGAGAATAAAAATAAATACAAAATAAAGGACCGATACCAAAGTATTAGTAAAAAATAAAATTTATACATTATTTTGCAATATATCTGAATGAGCAGTCCTAGACCAAAGTACAGAAATAAGTATAATATATATTTGATATAATATTATAGTTGAACTCAATGTAAAATAGATCACATTTTGAATATAACCAAGTGCGAAGCACGAGATATGTGATGAGAATGTGTTCGTTAAAGCTAAAGGAGCTTTAACAAAAGAGAATTAACAATCACCAAATTACTTTTTTTAATGCTTTGACCTTTAATTTTAAAAGATCTGTGCACAAATGAGAAACAAAGACCAAGCGCGGAGCGCGAAGTAAAAACATTATCGAGTGCGAAGCGCAGGATAAATATATTATCAAGCGCTAAGCGCGAGATCCAAAAGACACGCGCCCTAGGTGCGCTCAAACTTGCGATTCAAAATTTTTTCATTTGTTAGTTAAAAGATCAACTATTAGGTAGAAAATTCACCTTGGTTGTTAAAAATTGGTCATTTTTTTTCAGGATTCCACTTTTTTTTATATTCGTTTTTTTTTAGTTGAATTCAACTGATTGAATATTCGTTTTATTTGTTTGGTGAAAATTAGTTATTTTAACTGAAACTCAAACTATTTTATTTCTGGTTGTCAGCTTATCTTTTTAAGTTAAAAATTCAAATATTTGATTGAAGATTCATTTATTTAGTCTTTCGGTAGAAAATTGATCTTCTTGATTAAACATTCATACTTTTTGTTAAAAAATGCAAATGCTTAGTTGAAAATTACTTCGTTATGGTTAGGAATTCTACTGCTTTATTGTGAATTCGTATTTTTGAGTTGAAAATTCAACTGCTTGTGGAAAATTTGTCTTTTTGGCATGAAAATTCGACAGTTAGGTAGAAAATTAAACTATTTGATTGAAAATTAACTGTTTTAGTTAATATTCATATTTTTGATTTGAAATTCAACTACTTTGGCAAGAAATTAAACTACTTTGGTGGAAAATTAAACTATTATGTTAAAAGAATGTTTTTTTTTATTAAAAAATAATTTTTTATCTGAAAAAGTAGCTATATCATATTTGATTGAAAAAATTTTTCTTATAAGTTAAAAGTTGAAATATTTGATAAAAAATTAATTTATTTTATTCAAAATATATCTACTTGGTTAGAAAATTAATCTTACTTTTGGAAAATTAATCACTTTGGTTTAGGTTTCAAATTTTTTTTTTATTCATCTTTTCTAGTTGAATTCAGCTGGTTGAAAATTCCTTTTTTGCTTTGGTTGAAAATTATTATTTTAAAAAAAATTGATACTTTAAGTATTTCATTTCTGATTGTAAGCATATTTCTTCAGTTGCAAATTTAACTATTTGGTTAAAAATTCATTTATTTTGTTGAAAATTCGTCCTTTGGTGGAAAATTAATTTTTTTGTTGAAAATCCATCCTTTTTGGTTAAAAATGCATCTGCTTGGTTGAAAATTCCTCTGTTTTGGTTGATAATTGAACTATGTATTTGATTAAAAATTCGTATTTTCGTATTGAAAATTCAACTTTTCGAAGAAAATTCATCTTTTTGGCTTAAAAATTTAAAAACTTGGTAGAAACTTAAACTATTTGCGTAAAAAATAACTTGTTTGTTAAAAATTAATATGTTTAGTTAAAAATTTGACTGCTTTTGTAGAAAATTCAACTACTTTGACATAAAATTAATCTATTTAATTGGAAATTTAACCATTTTGTTTAAAAAAAATGTTTATTCTATTAAAAATTAATTTTTGTCTAAAAATGTAGCTAATCCACTTTTGGTTCAAAATGTATCCTTTATAAGTTGAAAATTAAACTATTTGGTAGAAAATTCTTGTATTTTGTTGAAAAATCATCTTGTTTGGTTAAAAATTTGTTCATTTTTAGTCGAAAATTAGTTTTTTAATTGAAAATTAACCTGTTTTATTTTGTGTTAGAAACGGATATTTTTTAGTTTAAAATTTAACTATTCGGTTAAAAATTCATCTTTTTCAGTTGATCATTCAAGTTCCTGGTTGAAAATTTATATATTTTTTTTATCATTTTTTTTGGTAAAGAAAATTAATCTTTCTGGTTAAAAAATGAATTTTTCGGTTGAAAGTTTACTGCTTTGTTAAAAATTAATTTTTTGGATAAAGATTCATGTTTTTGATAGGAAATTTATCTTTTTTTGCTCACAATCGAACTATTTGGTTAAAAATTAAAATATTTTAATAACAACTCGTTTAATTTTGGATTGAAAATTAGTTTTTCTAACTAAAAATTTAACTATTTCATTTGTAGTTAAAAATTGACCTCCTTTCCTTTAAAATTTAATTATATGTTTAGTTTTTTCAGTTAAAAATTCAAGTACTTGGTTTAAAAATTTATGTAATCTGTTGTTAATTCATCTTTTTTGTAGAAAATTAATCTCCTTGGTTAGAAAATCAACTTTTTGGTTGAAAAATCTACTCTTTGGTTGAATGTTGAACACTTTTCTTGGATTTTTTTTTATGTGAAGATTTATTTCTTTGGTTGAAAATTTAAGAATTTTGGTAAAAATGCGTTTCATTTTTGGTTGAACATAGAATTTTTGTTCTTGGCTAGCTGATCAGCACCATACCTGGTTTAGACCAGGCCAAGACAAAAATTCTTGTTTTGATATTGTGAATGTCTTATATTTTTTATCATTTGCGACACCCTGTAAGTTTTTCGAAATATTTTGAGGAAAAATTCACTGATTGAACTTAGAACTTTTTTGTTCTGAAATAGCTGATCAGCGCCAGTCCTGGACCATAGCAGACCTTCCTAGAAAGACATGTTGCTATGAGACTCATATCTAATATGTAATCACGTGATTTTTTTTCAAACTTGTTGCATATTCTAATTAATTTCTTAGCTACTTAACAATTCCTTTTATAATTACCAAACCACTTATGATAAAACTCGTTGATGTATCTATATTTCACTATTACACTTCACTTATCTTTAAATTCTGAGTCGAAAGAAATTAATTCTGAGAAATGCTTATACAGCTCTGATAAACAATTTGATATAATTGCGTAATTTGAGTTAAATGGGATAGTATTATAGGTCAATATTACTATACTTACTATCCCATTGTCTATACATGCATAGCATACAAATTATGCAATAACGTGAAAAGAACTCATAGGCGCCTCCGCCTAATTAAAAACATTGGCGCCTAATACAAAAATTGCAGGCCACATTTTTTGTATTTAAACTTTTTCTCTGACATTAATTAAGTTAATTAAGTCGTTCGAACCTCCGGCTACACTACTTTTCCACTCCTACTCCCCCTACTCCCCCTATGTTCTCCTAAATTCCGCTCCCTACTATACTTTCCCCCTCCCACTTCAGCCATCGCTTGCACTCTCTTCCTCAACTTCTTTCTCCCCTACTTGCCCTCTCCTCACTCCCCAGATAACACCCCCTTCTCCTGTTTCCCTTTTCAGCTAACAATTGCTTTCCCTAATCCCTTCCGCACGTATCACTTTCCCTCCCGTACTCACCCGCACTACCCTAATAGCCCTCCCCTTAATTCCTCTCGCTGCCCTCCCCCACTTTCAATAATTTACCCTACTCCTCCTCACTCCGCCCTCTTAATTTCCCCTTAGTTCCACACTCCTCATTTCCCTTCACTCCCCCTCCTGGAAAAAATTTCCTGGAGCTACAAAAACCTAAGAATAAATTAAAAAAATTTTCCTTACAAAAAATGTCAAAACGTCCGATATAAGTGTCCGAAAACATGAACACCTCTTCCCATTTTCCAGCAGCCAAAAAAGCACGTGTCCTAGTGTTGCATTTTAAATCAAAACTACACAGAGGAAATCCTAAAACACTGAGTACTTTTCTATACACGACTAGTTCATTTATAAAAAAAGTATACACTGTTGGTTAGTGTATAGACACGAGCCAGTCGTTTATCGAGAGTAACCAGTCGTTTATGCTACACTAATGTCAATATAGCAGAGACTAGTGCGAGCTACAGTAGTCATTGCTTTATGATACACGACTGAGTAGTGCATGAGTCGCGGTACGCATTTCCGATTATTAACGACAGAAGCCGAATAAGAACGAACGCAGCAACAGCTGTCAGACGATCAGAAATAGAGAAAGAAATCGCAATATCGGAATCGCGCGTTGTGGTTTTGTGAACTTTTATAAACATTTATGTGCCAGACAAGTGAAGACAACGTTGAAACATTTAAGGTAAGTTATTTTTCTCTGAATATTGTTTATAACACTGATTTCTCTTATAAAAAATTGATTCTTTCCATCCTTTGATGCGGCCCGTAATCATCGCGAATAGGTTACCTTATTGAAAAAAGCAGCGCGCTATTCCGATTTCTTTCTCCATTTCCGATCGGCTGACAGCTGTTGCAGCGTTCGTTCTTATTCGGCTTCGGTCGTTAATGATCGGCAATGCTTACCGCGACTTATACACTACTCAGTCGTGCATCAGGAAGAAATGACTAGTGTAGCTCGCACAAGTCTCTGCTCTATTGACATTAGTGTACCATAAACGACTGGTTGCTCTCGATAAATGACTGGCTCGTGTCTCTACACTAAAGAGTAGTGTATAATTTTTCCCCTTATAAACGAACCAGTCGTGTATAGAAAAGCACTCAGTGCTTCAGGATTTTCTCCGTGTAGAACGCGTGGTTTGTTTTTAGAATATATGACAATTCATTTCTCCACCCTTTCAAGGTTCACTGTTTAAC
>JAUELO010000296.1:4956605-4966998 GCA_032357855.1 Amphibolips quercusostensackenii | reverse complement strand
TTTATTTGAAATTGAAATTTTCGGTTGAAAATTAATTTTTTTTACTGAAAATCAAATTATTCCAGCTGAACATTACCCATTTGTTTGAAGATTGGTTTTTCATTTAACAATACGTGTATTTTGTTGAAATTTGCTTTTTTTAGTTGAAAATTAATTGTTTAAACTGAAAATTACATTATCCTAGGTGCAAGTTTAACTATCTATTTGAAACTTCGTTTTTTTAGTTGAAACAAAATTTTTTTTAGATGGAAATTTAACTAATCCAATAGAATATTTCATTATTATAGTTAAAAATGCACCATTTCTGTTAAAAATTAATTTTGCGAACTAAAAATTAAATTATTATTAGTTGGACATTACCTATTTGGTTAGATTGTTTCTTTTATACGAAAGTACGTGTATTATGTTAAAATTTGTTTTTTTGGCAAAAATTAATTTTTAAACTAAAAGTTACATTCTTACAGTTGCAGGTTTAACCATTTTGTTAAAAATTCGTTTCTTAGTTGAAAATAATATTTTTAGCTGAAAATTTAAGTAATCCAGTAGAATCTTCGATTATTATAGTTAAAAATACATATTTTTAGTTAAAAATTAATTTTTTTAACTAAAAATTAAATTATTACAGTTGCAAATTCAACTAATTGGGTGAAAATTCGTTTTTTAAGTTAAAAATTAAGTTTTTTAATGGAGAATTTAACTTATCTAGTGAAAAACTGCTTTATTATACTTAAAAATTCATCTTTTTAGTTACAAAATTATTTTTGCAATCGAAAATTTTACTAATCCATTGTAATATTCCATTATTTTAGTTAAAAATTCATCTTTTTAGCTGAAAATTAATGTTACAAATTTGTTTTTTTAGATAAAAAATAATTTTTTAACTGAAGATTTTACTAATCCAGTAGAAGATTCCATTATTATAGTTGAAAATTCATCTCTTTAGTTGAAAATCAGTTTTTTTGTTGAAAATTAAGTTTTCTGACCAGAAATTAAATTATTCAACTTAAACATTAATTATTTGGTTGAAGATTCGTTTTTAGACGGAAAATAAATTTTTTAAACTGAAAATTTGACTGATCCAGTAAAATATTTCCTTGTTATAGATAAAAATTCATCTCTTAAGTTGAAAATCAATTTTTTAAGTTGAAAATTAAATATTTACAGTTGCAAATTCAACTATTTGGGTTAAATTTTTTTTTAAGTTGAAAATTATGTTTTTTAATGGAAAATTTAACTTATCTAGTGAAAAACTGCTTTATTACAGTTAAAAATTCATCTTTTCAGTTACAAAATTATTTCTGCGATTGAAAATTTAACTAATGCATTGTAATATTCCATTATTTTAGTAAAAAATTTATCTTTTCAGTTAAAAATCAGTTTTTTTGGTAAAAATTAAATTTTTTGACCAGAGATTAAAGTATTCTACTTGAGCATTAACTATTTGGTTGAAGATTCGTTTTTAGACAGAAAATAATTTTTTAAACTGAAAATTTAACTAATCCAGTAAAATATTTCCTTGTTGTAGTTAAAAATTCACCTCTTAAGATGAAAATTAATTTTTTTAAGTGAAAATTAAATTATTACAGTTGCAAATTTAAATGTTTAGTTGAAAATTTGTTTTTTAAGTTGCAGATTAATTTCTTAAACTGAAAATTAAATTATTCCAGTTGCAAGCTTAACTATTTTGTTGAAAATTCGTTTTTTTTCAGATATAAGATAATTTTTAACTGAAAATTTACTAATCCAGTAAAATATTTCCTTGTTATAGTTAAAAATGCATCTCTTTAGTTGAAAATCAATTTTTTAAACTACAAATTAAATTATTACAATGGCAAATTTAACTATTTGGTTCAAAATTCTTTCTTTTTTTTAATGAATTTTTCAAACTGAAAATTTAACTAATCCAGTAAAATATTTTCTTGTTATAGTTAAAAATTCATCTCTTCAGTTGAAAATCAATTTTTTTAACTGAAAATTAAATTATCACAATGGCGAATTTAACTATTTGGTTGAAAATTTTATTTTTAGTTAAAAATGAATTTTTTTAACTGAAAATTTAACTAATCCAGTAAAATATTTTCTCGTTATAGTTAAAAATTCATCTCTTTGGTTAAAAATAAATTTTTTAAACTGAAAATGAAATTATTACAATGGCAAATTTAACTATTTGGTTAAAAAAAATTTTTTTTAGTTAAAAATGAATTTTTTAAACTGAAAATTTAACTAATCCAGTAAAATATTTCCTTATTATAGTTAAAAATTTATATTATTCTTTGAAAATCAATCTTTTAAACTAAAAATTAAATTATGACAGTCGCAAATTTAACTATTTGGTTAAAAATTTGCTTTTTAGTTGAAAATCAACTTTCTAACCTAAAAGTTACATTATTCCAGTTGCAAGTTTAACTATATTTTTTTATTTTAAGGTTTAATAGAAGTCAAGTTTCTCATGAAAAATTTTTAATGCACAAAAACATGAAAAAAGATTTACAATCATAAAAACAGACTTACGAAAACTACCTCATTATCTTAACTATATTGTTGAAAATTCGTTCATTCAGTTAAAAAATCATTTTTTAAATTTAAAATTTCATTATTTCAGTAAAATATTTCTTTATTATAGTTCAAAATTCATCTCTTTAGTTGAAAATCAATTTTTTGGTTGAAAATTAATTTTTTAACTAAAATGAAATCACTCCTCTTAGATATCAGCTATTTGGTTGAAGATTCGTTTTTTAGTTAAAAATTAAGTTCTTTAATTGAAGATTTAACTAATATAGTAAAATATTGCATTATTATAGTTGAAAATACGTCTTTTTAGTTGAAAATTAATTTTTTTAATTGAAAATTAAATTATTACACTTTTAAATTTAACTATCTGGTTAAAAATTTGTATTCTCAATTCAAATTTAATTTTTTAACTGAAAATTCATTATTCCAGTTTAATGTTTAACTATTTTGTTAAAAATTCGTTTTTTTACTTGAAAAATAATTTTTTAACTCAAAATTTAACTAATCCAGTAGAATATTCCATTATTATAGTTAAAAATTTATAATTTTAGTTGAAAATTAATTCTGATAACTGAAAATCAAATTATTACAATTAAAAATTTAACTATTTGGGTGAAAATTCGTTTTTTTAGTTGAAAATTAAGTTTTCTAACTGAAAATTTGACTAATCCAGTAGAATATTTCATTATTATATTAATAAATGCATCTTTTTAAATAAAAATTAATTTTTGAACTGAAAATTAAATTATTACTGTTGCAAGATTACCTATTTCGTTAAAAATTCGTTTTAGTTGAAAAATAATTTTTTAAACTTAAAATTTATTATTCCATTTGCAAGTTTTTTTAGTTGAAAAATAATTTTTTAAATTGAAAATTTAACTAATCTAATAGAATATTACATCATTGTAGTTAAAAATGCATCTTTTAAGTCAAGAATGATTTTTTTTGCTATAAATTTACCTACTTAATTTTTGTTTCAAAATTAATCATTTTTCGTTAAAAATTCATGTAGATATTTTGTTGAAAATTCGTCTTTTTTGGTAAAAAATTAATCTTTTCGGTCAAAAATTCATCTTTATGTTTGAAAGTTAAAATACTTGGTTGAAAGTTACACTCTTGTGTTGAAAATAATTTTTCTGGTGATAAAGATTAATAATTTTAATTGAAAATTCATCTCTTTAGTTAAAAATTTTTCCAAATTTGTCGAAAATTCGTTCTTTTTTGTTTTAAATTAATTTTTTAACTTAAAAATGAACTATTACATTTACAAATTCAACAATTTGGTTAAAACTTCTTTTTCTCATAAAAAAATTAATTTCACAAACTGAAAACTTAACTAATCCAATGAAATATTACAGTATGATTGTTAAAAATTAATCTTTTTGGTTGATAATTATTTTTTTTAGCAGTAGATTTACCTATTCATTTTTTAGTTCAAGATTGGCCATTTTTAATTAATAATTCATCTCTTTGGTTCAAAATTTAATAATTTTGCTGAAAAATTGTTAAATTAAAAATTGATTTTTTAATTTAAATTTATATAATTTAGTGAAATATTCCATTATTATAGTTAAAATTTCATCCTTTAAGTTAAAAATTTATTTTCCTAGCTACTGTTTATTTACCCATTTTAAATTTTTGGTTTAAAATTAATTTTCTTGGTCTAAGATTCATCTTTTTGGAAGTTAAACTTGAAATTGTAGAAGTTACGCGCGTTGCTCAATCGATTAGTCACGTGACCAGCTGAAAGATCACAAAAGCGCCTTGTGTCGACATCTGACGGATAAAAAATGTTTTCTGCAGTGTAATACAGTGGTGACTGCTGCGGAGGCCGAGCCTCCGAGTAAAAAAGTTGGTCAAGTCAAAATCGAACATGTAAAATACCTGCTGCTGGAAATTGGAATCAAATCAAACATCAGAGAAGGGGCACAGAATAACAAGGATACTACGCGTGACAAAGTTATATTTTCCAGGCCGAAAAGAAAAAAATACTCTTACAAAAGTATTGACTATTCAAGAAAGGCATGCAAAAAGTTAATTAAAGAGAGTGAAACTCGTGAATTTTCAAAAAAATGGAAGACGACAGTGAGCAGGACAACGTAATCGAGGATGATTATTATGCATTTATGAACGTGCCGAGAAATGTGAGAGAATTATTCAATTTTGATTTGTAAAAAAGCAACCTCTTGAATCCTCCACGTGACACCCATTGCTGACGTAACCTAACTATATTGACTTTTAAAACCGGCTCAATTTATTAAAGAAAAAATCTGTATAAATTCAGACTATAGACGTTATCAAAGTTATATTACACTTTTTTCATTATTAGAATAAATATTGTCATTGTTTTCACTCATGCGAAACCGTAACTCTTTTCATTATCTTCCCTTGTCATTCACTCTTCAAAATGGATCATTTGCAGTATAAATTTATTCAGCGGAAAGGAAAACGAATGCTTATAAGTATGATGAAAAGTATTTCCCAATCCGGAATTATGTTTATGGATTCGCTCTATAAAAAGATTCTTCTTTGTGTTTATTCACTTTTGTTTTGGAAAAAAACATCAAAAACTTTTAACAACAAAGTGGATCAACTTGACACAATATTTTTTTGTCTGCAAAACAAGTCACTGATTTTTAAAAATAAATAAACAAGTTTGATTTTTCAACAGGCGGGCAATGAGGAGATCACAAGTGCATATCGCAGACTCAGCAAATTGTACCATCCTGATAAACATCCAAACCCTGATCACAAAAAGGAAGCTGAGATCTTATTTAATCGTACCAGGAGAGCTTACGAAGGTATTTCTTCACTTTAATAAACGACCTGTCTGCGATTACGGAATTTTCCGTAAAATTAACCCTTTTTTGACCTTGAAAACCTAGAATTCTGGATTTTTTTTAAACCTTGAAAACCTGGAAACCTTGAATTTGAATAATTTCTTTTACTTTTAAAACAGTAATTTTATTGAAATCCGAAGAGAAATTTAAATTTTTTAGTCTATCATCAGGGTGGTAACTTGACCGGGAAACCGGGAAAGATCAAGAATTTTATTTACCGGGAAATTACCGGGAATTTGCTTCTGATCGCAGAAAATTCAAGTTTTTATTATTTAAATAATTTTGATCAATTTATATAAGTGATTTCTACTTTTAGGTTACGGATATATTTACTTATTTAAAAATTGAACTACTTGGTTAAAAGTCACTCATTTATTAAAAATTAATTTTTTTATTAAAGATTTACCATTTTAGTTGAAAATTTATCTCTGGTTGAAAGTGTAACTAATACTTTGTTGAAAATCAACTTTTTTATCTAAAAATTAAGCTATTCTAGCAGAAAATTTAAGATTTTGATGAAAATACTTTTTTTGTGAAGAATTAGATTTTTAGGAAGAAATTGAACTATTCTATTTTTGGTTAAATATTTATTTTTTCCATCTTTTTTCAATTGTTATTTTTGTCTCTAATGAGCCGAAAAGTGAGGCAGTTTGGAGGGCTCTTTTTTATTTAAAAATCTTTTTCATGCTTTTTTATCATAACAATTTTTTAATGAGAAAATAGATTTCTGTTTGATCTTAAATTAAAAATTGATGTTTTTTAATGAAATTGTAACTATTTGGCTTAAAATTGACATTTTTGTATTTTAAAATTCAACTATTTGTTTGAAAGTGTATGTAGTTTATGGAAAATTCGTCTTTTTTATAGAAAATTAATCTTTATGGTTGAAGATTCCTCTTTTTCATAAAAATGTCAACTATCTTGTTTGGAAGAAATCTTGCTACTGAAAAGCTTTTTGTTTATTGAAATGTAATTTACCTTTTGTTCATCACAGAATAAAAATTTCAAAATTTTTGTAGAAAATTTTAAAAGATTTAAAAAATATTTGGAATTTTTAAATGAATTTAAACGAATACTAAAGACTTCAGAAAGATTTCAGACATATTTTTGAAAATTCATAAGTATCCCAAAAGATTTCCAGAATTCCAAAGGTTTCAAAAAGAATTCGTAGGGATTTCAAAAGATTGAAAGAATTTTAAAGATTTTAAAAAGGGTACAGTACTTCAGATTTTAAAGATTTTAAACGATTTGCAGAATTTTCTTATAAAATTTCAAAAGATTTATTTATTTTTATATTATTTATTTATTCATAAAGTTTTTAAAATTTGTTATAAGATTTCCAAATGTTTAAAAAAGATTTGGTATGTTTCAATGATTTAAAATAAATACAAAAGAATTCAGAAAGATTTCACGAATATTTTTAAAAATTCATAAGGATTTTGAAAGATTTCAAGAATTTAAAAAATTTAAGAAAGATTTTAGAAAAAATTCGCAGGGATTTCAAAAGATTGAAAGAATTTTAAAGATTTCTCAAAGGGTACAGTACTCCAGATTTCAAAGATATTAAATGATTTCAAAATTTTTTTAGCAGATTTCAAAAGATTTCAAAAATATTTTGAATGTTTCAATGATTTCAAACAAAGAAAAAAGATTTCAGAAAGATTTCAAAAGTATTTTCAAAAATTCATAAGTATTTTAAAAGATTTCAAGAATTCCAAAGATTTTAACAAGGGTACAGTACAATAGATTTCAAAGCCTTCAAAGATTTTTAACGATTTCACGTTTCTTATAAAATTTTAAAATATTTCAAATATTCCACTGATTTCAAACGAACACAAAAGATTTTTCAAAGATTTCAAAGATTTCGTACAGATTTTTAAAAATTTCAAGGATTTCAAATACTAGACCAAACTTTCAAAAGATTCCAAAAGATTTGTCAAAGATTTCACAGAAATTTGAAGATTTTACAAAGATTTTAAATGCTTTTAAAAATTTCAAAGATATTCATGATTTCACAAATTTTGCAAAGATTTGAAAATATTTCCAAAGATTGCACAAAGACGAATTACATTCGCAAAAAATTAAAAAATTGTGAATGTATTGTTCTGCTTTCTTTATAAATTGCTGTCCAATAAAAAATCTAATGACTTATTTTTTTACATGTATAAAAAGCTGTTATTTCATTATTTGAAGGAAAAAAAGGAGGTCTGGAAAAAGTTGATTTCTTGACCTGAAAAACCTGGAAAAGACCTTGAATTTTATTTCTAAGAATCGCTGGACATCCTGTTAAAAATGCATTTATTTAATTGGAAATTCAACTGTTCCATTTTTATTTGAAAATTGACCTTTGCTATTTTAAAATTCATCAATTTTTATGGAAACTGGTCTTTTCTAATAGAAAATGTAACTGTATTGTTAAAAATACGCGTATTTTGTTAAAAATAGATTTTTTGTTACAAAATTATCTTTTTCTTTGAGAGTTAATCTTGTCTAAAAATTCTTCTTGTCGGTTGAAAATTCAAGTATTCCATTCAAATATTTATCATTTTAGTTAAAAATTCATCTTTTAGGTTAGAAATAAAATTACTTGGTTAAAAGTTGAACTCTTTGGTTAAAAATCATTTTAACTTTTCAATTATTAAAAATTATTTTTTAATTTAAAATTCGCCTTTTTTCTAGAAATCAATCTTTTTGGTAAAAAATTTAATTATTTTATTGAGTGTTCATCATCTTAGTAAAAATTGATCTTTCTGGTTTGAAATTCAACTATTTCAGTCAAAGATTTACAATTGTAGTTGAAATTTAATTTCTTTGTTTGACAATGTAACTTTTTTTAAGTTAGTTTTCTTTGTGGAATGTAATTTTTTCAACTGAAAATTTCACTCATCCAGTGAAATATTACATTAAAACCTTTAAAAATGTATTTCTTTAGTTGAAAATTAATTTTTTTAGTTGTAAGTTTACAAATGCTATTTTTTGTTACAAATTTGTCTTTTTTAGTAAATTTTTTTTTTGAAAATTAAATTACTTGGTTGAAAGTCAATCTCTTTTTATCAAAAATCATTTTTTGTTGAAGATTCATCATTTCTAATGAAAATTCTTCTCTTTAGTTAATTTTTTTTAGTCTAAAATTAATTTGTTTAGGTGTAAAATTATTTATTCAATTTTTGGATCAAAATCGATCTTTCTTTCGTTGAAATTTCATGTTTTTTGTTGAAAATTCGTTGTTTTTTTTGGTATGAAATTAATCTCCTTTGTCTAAAATTGATCTCCTTTGTTGAAAATCCATTATTTTAATTAGAAATTTATATATTTGGTTGAAAAATTAACAATTTTCTCGAGAATTCGTTTTTTTAGTTAAAAATTAATTTTCTTAACTAAAAGTTTAACTAATGCAGTAAAATATTCCGTTATTGTAGTAAAAAATTAATATTTTTAGCTGTAAACTTACCTATTTAATTTTTGCATCTTTTTTAGGTGAAAATTCATCTATTTTGTTGAAAAATAATTCCTTTACCTGTAAATTTACCTATTCAATTTTTGGATCAAAATTGATTTTTTGGTTGAAAATTAAACTAACGGGTTGAAGGTTAACCTCTTTTGTTGGAAATTCTTTTTTTTGTTCGAAAAATCATTTTAATTGAAGATTTATCTATTTGGTTGAAAATTTCCTTATTTTGTCGAAAATTCGTTTTTTTTTTTTGTTAAAAATTCATTTCTTAACTGAAAATTTAATTAGTACAGTGAAATATTCCATTAATATAGTTAAAAATTCATCTATTTAGTTAAAACTTAATTTCTTTACCTGTAAATTTACCTATTCAACTTTTGGATAAAAATTTATCTTTTTGGTTGAAAATTAAACTAACTGGTTGAAAGTTAAACTCTTTTGGTGGAAATTCTTTTTTTTTTGGTTGGAAAAATTATTTTAATTGAAAATTTATCTATTTGATTTGAAAATTTTCCAATTTAGTCGCAATTAGTTTTTTTAGTTGAGAATTAATTTTTTAATTGAAAATTTAATCAATACAGTGAAATATTCCATTAATATAGTTAAAAATTCATCTATTTAGTTAAAACTTAATTTTTTAGCTGTAAATTTACCTATTCAATTTTATGTTCAAAATTTATCATTTTTAGTTAAAAATTTATATGTTTTATTGAATTTTTTTGTATAAAATGAAGCAATTTGGTTTAAGTTAATCCTAGAACCACACACTTTATTAAAAATCAATTTTTTGGTTGAAAATTAATTTTTTTAGCTAAAAATTAAATTTTTCCAGTTGAACATTACCTATTTGGTGGAAAGTTTTTTTTTATTATTTGAAACGAATGTTGAAAATTAATTTTTTCTTTGAAAGTTAATCTTCTTGACTAAAAATTCTGCTTGCTGGTTCAAAGTTCAAGTATTTCAGTTAAATATTTATTATTTTAGTTAAAAATTCACCTTTTAGGCTGTAAATATAATTACTTGTGGTTAAAAGTTGAATTCTTGTTAACATTTTATTTTAAGATTTATATTGTTAATTGAAAGTTTCTTTTTTTTTCTTTTTTTGGTAGAAATTAATCTTCTTGGTTTAAAATTTATCTTTTTAGTCTAAAGTTAAGTTATTTAATCAAAATATTCGTCGTATTAGTTGAACATGTCATAGTCTTAGTTCGAAATTCATCTGTTTAGTTGAACATTAATAAGTTTAAACTTAAAATTTAATTATTTGAGTTTTGGTTGACAATTTTTTTCAGTAAAAATTAATTTTTGTTAGTTTGAAAATCAACTATTTCAGTTGAAGATTTTTGTTTGTTTGAAAATGCATGTTTTTGGTTCGAAATTCAACTATTTGGTTGAAAATTTGTCTCCTTCAATTAAAAATTCAGCTATTTCGTTAAAAATTTAATGTTTTTTTTTAAATGGTATTTTTTGGCATAAAATTAGGCTGTGTCTAGTCGCCCCGAAAAATTAGGGGACTTGAAAAAGGGTATTGGCTAGTCGTCCCGAATTTTCGGGACGACTAGCGAAGCGTATGGAAAATATTGGACTAGTC
>JAUELO010000296.1:4909852-4920967 GCA_032357855.1 Amphibolips quercusostensackenii | reverse complement strand
CAATAATGCAAAGCCCACACTTGCAAACATTCATACAACCTGTTGGGCAAGAACTTGTATGCGTATTACTTCAATGCATTGGTAAAAATCTATCATAATAATTAATAATAATTAGCAAATAATTAATCATTAATAATAAATAATTATTCAATAATTAATAATTAATTAATTTCTGCCCTGACAGAAAGAAAGTTGGATCAACATAAGTTTTGTGTCCATGCAGTTCTATAGTTGTTCTATAGTATGTTTTTTTTATGTAACTTCAGAAATTTTGAACGGGGATAAAAATAGAAAATTGCGTTTGCCTAAGTGCAGGCCTCGGACTCACTTAAGTGATTAAAAATAGTGTTAATAGTGTCATAAATTTAAAAAAAAACATAGTATCAAAATAGTGTAATAGAATTTTTTAAGTATTAAAAATGAACTTCAATGTTTATTTAAAATGTTACTCTTTAGTCTATAAATCATCAAAATCCGTATTTATGTTTCACAGGTTTCACGGTCTTACCTCCTTTTCTTATTTTTCCACTTAAATGCGTACTAAATTAATAGAACCTAATAAGAAAATCCAACTATTTTGGTTGGAAGTTCACTTTTCTTGTTTGAAAAGTCTACTATTAAATTTTTTGTTAAGAATTAATCTTTTTTATTTGAAAATTGTATTATTTGGTTCAAAATTGAATTATTTTGTTAAAAATTCAACGAATTTGTTAAGTCATATTTTTTCGTTGAAAATCCAGCTTTTGGTTGGAACATCATCTTTTTGTCTTGATAATTCAACAATTTAATTGAAATTTTGTTTCTTTCTTGACTAACAAATTTTTTTTTCAATTGAAAATTCAACTATTTTGTTCAGCGTTCATCTTTTTGATTTGAAAATGTATTTCTTTCTGTAGAGATTTCATCGTTTTTGGTTAAAAATTGATGTATTTTGTTGGAAATTTGTCTTTTTTGTAGAAAATCTATCTTCTGTTTTTTTTAATTTAGATTAAAACATTTTATTTTGAAATATCATCTATTACATTTTTCGTTTGAAATTCATCTTTTCAGATTGAAAATTCAACTCATTTGTTGAAAGCTAAACTAATTTCTTAAAAGTTCATTTCTTTAGTTGAAAGTTCATAATGTTTCTTGAAAATTCTTTTTTTGTGGGTAAAAATTATTTTTTTAAATTGAAAATTGAACTGTTTTATTGAAAATTCAACTGATTAATTGTAAATTAAGTTTTTTGTTCAAAATTCATATTCTCGAGCTGAAAATTCAATTTCTTGGTTGAAACTCAAAATGCTTTCTTAAAAGTTCACTTCTTTAGTTGAAATTTCATAATTTTTGTTTAAAATTCGTTTTTTATTTTTGTTAGGAATTTTTTTCAAATTAAAAATTGAACTATTTTATGGAAAATTCAAGTAATTGGTTTGTAAATTAACTTTTTCGTTGAAAATTTATATTCTCGGGTTGAAAAATCAAAAGATTTATAGAAAATTTGTCTTTTTGGCTTGAAAATTACACAATTTGTAGAAAATTAAACTACTTGTACAAAACTAAACTGTTTTGTAGAAAGTTCGTTTTTTTATTTAAAATTAATTCTTTTAAATTAAAATTTAACTACTCCATTGTTGATTAAAAATTTATCTTTTTTAGTTTGAAAATTCAACTATTTATTTTAAAATGTGTAGAAACATTAAGCTAAAAATTAAACAAATAAAATTTGGACAAACATCGCATCCACTGCTCAACATATTTAGTTGAAAATTTAATATGTTAAAGAGAAAAAGACGAATTTTAGGCAAAATAATTCAATTTTGAACAGAAAAAAATGAGTTCTGAACAAAAAATTGAAAGGTAGACATTTTAACCGAAAAGAATGAACTTTAAACTGAAAAGACTATGAAAACTGTGAAACCCTCGATAAATAAAAAGCAATTTTGATTATATCTAGATTAAATAATTACATTTTAAATAAATATTAAATCTTATTTTTAATAGTTTTAAAATATTAGTTTAGAAAACTGGACATTTTTACATAAAAAATAAAGTTAATTTTCCATTGCCAACTTTTTGATTTCGGTCTATACATAAGATTAACATTAAAAAAATATATAAATGATAACAATTTTACTTCCTTCCTCATAAAGTTGTCCCATTTTCAAAATTTTAATAAAAATTTTTCAATGTTGAGCGATTCAAATGGAAATTATAAAAATTTCAAATCATACCAAATTTTAAGCACTTATTTAGGAATTCAATTCCTTTTCATTTTATTCGAAACATTGTCCTTTTTTTTTTTAATTTTACCTAATATAATATTTTACGATTTTGAACGATGTCAATGTAAATTCTTTCAATATATATTTAGTTTTTATTTCATACGTTTTCAATTCCAAATCATTCATCATTGTTTTAAAAATGTTTAAAACCTAATTTTAAAAAATTGGTTTGATAAAGGATTTTTTAATCTTTTATATTTGTAATGTTAGGAAATAAAAATCTGAAAACGCGAACGCTAACGCGCACGTGCTATTCATGAATATGTAACAACGATGTTTCAATCTCAAATCATTAAATTTCCAGGTTTTTCGATTAAAAAAAAAAAATAATTTTGAATGCTTTGAATTAGAAAGTACGCAATTTTACATCCTTTCTAATAAAATTCTCAAATTTTTAAAATTTTAATAAAAAATGAACTGTGTAAAAATTTTTCAATTTAAATTGTTTAATTTCATAAGCTTTTTTTTACAAATGATACATGCTCAATTCCATTTCATTTCATTCAAAATATTGTCCTTTTTCAAATTTTACTTAATATATTTTTTTTATATTTTAAACGTTTTCAATTCAAAATGTTGCAATATTTTTTTAAAATTTTAAAACGCTTTTAATTCAAAATAATTCATTATTGTTTTAAAAATGTTCAAAAGCTAATTTTAAAGAATGTGTTCAATAAAGGATTTTTAAATCGTTTATATTTGTAATGTTAGTAAATAAAAATGGAAAAACGTAAACGCGCTTGTGCTAGTTGTGAATATTTAACAACAATATTTAAATATTAAATCATTAAATTTTTAAATTTTTCAATTAAAAAGAAAAGTTTAATTAAATGCTTTGAATTAGAAATTATACAATTTTACATAATTTCTAATAAAATTGTCCTTTTTCAAAATTTTACCTAATTTAATATTTTTGATTTTAAACTTTTTCAATTTAAAATCTTTCAATATTTTTTTTTAATTTCAAACGCTTTAATTCAAAACCAATTATTATTGTTAAAAAAGTGTTTTAAACCTCATTTTCTTAATTATTTTAATAATGGATTTTTAAATCGTTTATATTTGTACAGAGTGTCCAGCGACCTTAAAAACCTTATTTTTTTTAAACCTTGAAAACCTGGAAATCTCCCTGAATTTTTTACGAGAACCTTGAAGTTGATTTTTCATTTGCTTTTGCAACAGTAATTGTACTGAAATGCAAGGAGTAATTGAAATTTTTTAGTCTATTATCAAAGAAACATTTCGTTTAGAAAAAATCATGCTCCTGAAAAGTTTTTTATTTATCAAGATATAATTTATCTTTTGTTTATTACAGAATAAGTAAAGAGATTTTAAGGCACTTTTTGTAGACTACACCAATTATTTTATGGATAACATAGAACAAACTTTAATATTGTGAATAATTCTATAAGTTTTTAACTTCTTCTCTGCTAATATAAAATATTTCAGAAATGGAGTCTAAATTTTGTTTTTGTATTTCACATAAAAATAAAAAAATTATTGGTTGAAAATTCCAATTTTAATTCAGTTTCAGAATTATTAAAATGAGTTGTGGCCATACAACACATTTTTCGAGGGGTCAACCACTCGGTTTTTGAGTGTACACCAGATTTTAAAAGTTGACAACATTTTTCTAAAGATTTCACAAAAATTTTGAAACTTTAAAGATTTCAAAGATTTGAAAAAGGGCACAGTAGACCAGATTTCAAAGATTTTAAAAATCTTCAAAAATTTTAAACGATTTTAAAAGTTTTCAAAACATTTTAAAAGATTCAAAAGTTTTTACCAAAATTTACCAAAGATTTCGAAAATTTAACAAAGATTTTTAAACTTTCAAAAGATTTCAAGGATTTTAAAGATTTTATAAAGGATATAGTAAATCACATCTCTAAGACTTTAAAAAATTTTTTAGTAAATATCAAAAGATTTCACAAAAATTTCAAAGATTTCATAAAAAATTCAGAAAGATTTCAAAAGAATGCAAGAATTTTAAAGATTTCAACAAGAATACAGTACACTAGATTTCAAAACATTTTAAAGCTTTTAAACGATTTTAAGTTTTTTTAGAGGATTTCATAAGATATCACAAAGATTTTAAATATTCCAGTGATTTCAAACTAGTGTAAAAGATTTCAGAAAGACTGTCTAAATATTTTATATATTCTAATAATTTCAAACGAATTCAAAAGATTTCCGAAAGATTTCACAAATATTTCAAAGAATTTATAAAGATTTCAAAACATTAAAAATATTTTTTAATGATTTCAAAAAGTTTCAACAAATGTAGGAGATTTCAAAAGATTTTAATGATTTACAACGTATAAAAAATATTTCACAAAGATTTCAAAGATTTACAAAAGAAAATTCATATATTTGGGTTAAAAATTACCCTTTTTTCTAGATAATTAGAATTTTAGTTTGAAAATTCTACTATTTGGCTGAAAACTTCATTTTTTTGTTTTTAAAATTGAAATATTTGTTTGAAAATTTAATTACTTTGTTCATAAATCATTTCTTTTGGTTCAAAATTAAAATTTTTGATAGAAAATTCAACAATTTTGTATGAAAATCAGTTTTTGTGTTTAAAATTCATATCTTTCGATTGAAAATTCGACTGTTTTTCTATAAAATTTGCCTCAGCTTGAAAATTCGTCTACTTTGGTAGAAAATTAAACTATTTATTGAAAAGATTTGAAAGTTCTACTGTTTTTCTAGAAAATTTGCCTTTCAGCTTGAAAATTGAGTAATTTGTTTGAAATTTGTTTTCTTTTTTTACTGAAAAATCGTTCTTAGTTAAAAAACATTTAGGAAGATTTCAAAAGATTTCAGTGGTTTCAAACGAACACTAAAGATTTCGCAAAAAAAAATTAAAGAAAGATTTCACAAATATTTCAAAGATTTTATTAAGATTTTGAAACATTTAAAGAAATTGCACGAAGATTTCAAAGATTTAAAAAATTTTTCAAAAACTTAAAAAAATTCCAAAAGATTTCACAAAGGTGACTTATGTTTGCAACAAATTAGGAATTTGTTTACTTATGATTCGGCTTTCTTTAGAAATTTCTGACCAATAAAAAATGAAATGGATCATTTTGTACATGTATAACAAACGGTTATTTCATTATTTGATGTAAAAAAAGGAGACCTTGAAAAACTTGATTTGTTGAGCTGGAAATCATGGAAAAGACCTTGCATTTTATTCCTAAGAATCGCTGAACACCCTTTTTTAATGGTGAGGAATGAAAATCTAGAAACTAATATTTTAATAAATTTTTTTTAGCTGGCACTGTACCAAGAAATAATTTAGAAACCCACGCCGAAGTTTTACTAGCATTAAATAAAATGTGCTCGGAGTGGACTGCGCAATGGCTTCGAAATGCTTTGACACAGGAAGCCACACCACTTGTCCCTCAAGTTTTGAAAGAAAACTTAATTCGAAACGTTTTACGAGAAAGGACCAGTAAACGACGACTTTGCGAAACATTAAAAGAGTTTAGTTTACAATGTCTTCAGCATAATTCCGCAGGCTTATAAAGGACACAACCATATTTTTTTAGGATCAATTTATATATTGCAGAAGCTTAGATTTCGTCTTCTTTAGTTACTTGGCAATATAAAATGTTGTATTATTATTAGTTCCACTTTCCAAGATTGAAACTGAATATTTTTTTTACTAAAAAATAGTTCATTAGTCAATTGTGTTTATACTTTTTTATGAAGTCTGGCGCAGTTTTGAACGCGATCCAGGAAATTGTAACATAACATTGAATTAACAAAATGTACCTAACATTTATTTATTTGATAAAAAATAAACGTTATTTCATATTTTGTTGCATGTTGCAAATATTAGGTAGAATATTTTAAAGATTTTAAAAATTCATTCAAAGATTTTTAATTACCTCTAAAGCTGGCTAATTTTCCAGAAAGAGATAATCTGTTCAGTATTTTCTTTTATAATAAATACGAGGAGAAGAAAAACAGCTTCCATAATCCTAAACTGCCGAAAGAAAGATATATAGTAGTATTAATATCTAAAACTAGGCCTAAAACCATTTACCTAATAAAATGTAAACAATGAAGAAGCAATAATTGTTAGTTTAGGAATATAATAGATTGTTAGGCTCGAAAAATAATTTCTGGTTTAAACAGAAAGTATAATAAGTGACAAGTATTTTTATGACAACAGATATATAAGACTGTGTTGTATATATTATAAATAGCCATACAAGTTTTGTAATTTGAATTTGATTCAACTTGAACCATGTGTATATTAAACGCATAATAAAAAATGTGTAACTGATACCTTGCTTATTTACGTTTAAGAAAATTTTATTTCGTAAATTTATAAAATATACCGAGATAAATGCTCGAATGAAAAGGACGAATTTTCAAAAAAAAGTTAAATTATGAACCAAGAAAGATTTTTCAGTCAATAAAGAAAAAAAATCCAATCATATTGTTGAATTTTCAAGACAAAAGAGGAATTTTTTACAAAACAGTTGAATTTTTATCCAAAAATATTAATTTTCAACCAAATGGTTGAATTTTCTACCCAAAATGATAAATTTGCAATAAAATACATGAATTTTCGTTAAAAAAAAGATCAATTTTCAAGTCAAGAAAGAAAGAAATTTTTTACTAAATTATGGAACTTTCAAGGAAAAAGTTAATTCTTAACCCAATTAGTTGAAGTTTTAAACGACTATTTGAATTTTCAATTGAAAAATGAATTTTTAACATAATAGTTTAATTTTCTGCCAAAAAAATGAATTTTCAACCAAGAAAGACGAATTTTCAACAAAGTACATACATTTTCAACCGCATACTTGAATTTTCAATTTAAAAATATCGAATTTCAACCAAAATAGAATAGTTCTATTTTCAATTTAAAAATTAATTTCTAATTAAAAAGAAACTAATTTTTAACAAATTTGTTAAATTTCCAACCAAAGAGATGAATCTTCAGCCAAAAAATAAATTTTTAACAAAGTAGTTTAACTGTTTACCAGGTTTGTGAATTTTTAACCAATAAAGAAATTAGTTTTGTTTTTGTTGAAAATTAATTTTTTAATTAAAAATTAATTTTTTAACTGAAAATTTAATTATTCAGTTTTTCGTAAAAATTGAATTTTTTTAATAGAAATTTCAAGTACGCAATTAAAAATCTCAACAACAAAGTATTCAGCAAAATAGTGGAATCCTCAAACATAACAGATAAATTTTCAACTAAGAAATATTTTTAATCAAGGAAAAACATGGACCAAATTATGGAATTTTCAAAAAAAAGGACAAATTTCTCCAAAGTTAAATTTTTAACTAAATAGTTGAATTTTCGACCCACAAAGATAAATTTTTTTACCAAAAAAGACAAATTTTCAGCCAAGTACATGAATTTTCATCCGAATACTTGAATTTTCAATTTAAAAAAAACCAATTAGTAACCAAAAACAGAATAGATAATTTTTAATTAAAAAAAAATAATTTCCACCAAAAAAAAAAACGATTTTCACCATTTTGTTCAATCCTCATATAAAACATGAATTTTCTACCAAGCAGTTGCATTTTTAAACTAAAGGAATTAATTTTCAAACTAAAAAGACGAATTCGCAACTGAGAAAGATTTTTCAGTCAGGGAAGAAGAAAATTTAACCAAATTATGGAATTTACAAGAAAAAGACGAATTTCTAAAAAAATAGTTGAATTTTCAACCAAGAAAGAGAAATTTCCAATCAAAAATATCAATTTTCAACAAAAGCGGAATAGTTAAAAAGAAGAAAAAAATGTCAATTAAGTTATGTGATTTTCAAGAAAAAATACCAATTTTCTACAAAAGAAGTTTGATTTTTAAAGAGAAAATATGAATTTTTTACAACAAAGTTAATTTTTAACCAAGTAGTTGAATTTTCTAAAAAATAGTTTAATTTTCGATCTAAAAAAATGAATTTTTCAACCAAGAAAGTCGAATTTCCTACAAAATACATGAATTTTCAATCGAATACTTGCATTTTCAGTTCAAAAAGATAAAATATCAACCAAAAACGGAATACTTAAATTTTCATTTAAAAAATTATTTTCCAACAACAAAATTTCAACAAAATAGTTCAATTTTCAACCAGAGATAAATTCTTAACAAAACAGATAATAAGATTAGTTTTTAAAAAAACAGTAACATTTCCAACGTTTTTAAAAAAACATACTCCTTTTTAAGCCTTGTGCAATTTTGTTGCTCAATTTGACAGTCTTAAAAATATGTTTTTTAAATGGACTTTCAAAAAGTAATTTAATTTTAAATCAAAAGAGATGAATTCTGAACAAAAAATATAATAGCAGACTTTTCAATTAAAAAGAATTAACTTTCAACAACAAAAGATGAATTTTCAACGAAAAATGTAATAGTTGATATTTCAAACAAAAAATATTTTCTGGATATTTCGAATAAAAAAAAAAATAATTAAAACTAAAAACACTTAAATTTAACAAAGAAAGACGAAGTTTCAACAAATAGTTGAATCATCAACTAAAATGGTTGAATTTAATAAAAAAATACGAATCTTCAGTCAAATAATTTGATCCTCAAACAAAAAGGATTTTAGTTTCAAATCAAAAACTGTTGAACTTATCAAAAACACGAATTTTCAACTAAGAAAAATTTCTGAGTGAAGGAAGAACAAAAATCAAATGATGGAATCTTTAAGCCTAAAATACGAATTTCTACCAAAAAGTTTGATTTTCAACACAGAAATATTAATTTTCAACAAAAAAGTTCATTTTCAACCAAATAGTTGAATTTTCAACCCAAAGAGATGAATTTTCAACAAAATGTATACATTTTCAACCAAAAAAGTTATTTTCAACAAAATAGTAAAATTATCAACCAAAGATATGAAACTTTAACAAAAAAATCAATTTTCCACAAATTAGCTCAACTTTTAACCAAGTAGTTGAATTATTCACCTAAAAAGATTACTTTCTAACAATACAGTTATATTTTCAATAAAGTAATTAAATTTTCAACCAAAAATATAATAGGAGACTTTTCAATTAAAAAGAAATAACTTTTAACAACAAAAAATTAATTTTTAACAAAAAATGTAATAGTTGATATTTCAAACAAAAAAGATTGTTTTGATATTTCGAACAAAAAAGACCAATTTAAAACAAAAACAGTTAAATTCAACCAAAAAAGACAAAGTTTCGACGAAATAGTTGAATCCTTAAACAAATCAGATCATTTTCAACGAAACAATTGCATTTTTAACCTAAAGAAATAAATGTTTAAAACAAAAAGACAATATTGTAACTATGAGAGATTTTTCAGTCAAGAAAGAAAAAAATGTCAACCAGATTATGAAATTTTCAAACAAAAAATATAAATTTTTTGCGAAGCAGTTTAATTTTAAACCTAAAAATATGAATTTTCCACGAAAAAGATAATTTTCAAGAAAATAGTAAAATTATCAACCCAAAATATAAATTTTTTAATCCGATCAGATATTTGAGACTGTGTTGTACATATTATAACAAACTATTACAAGTTTTTAAATTTAAATTTTATTTAACTTGAACTGTATGGATTAAACCAGTGTGTCTACTCAAATCCTGGAAAAAATTCCCTGGCAATTCCAGGTTGTTTTTTCCAGGGATCTCAAGTTTCTTCCAGGTATGATTTTTCATTTGTTTAATTTGTCTTAAAAGTTTCTGAATTTTGATAAAAATTCAAACAAATTTATATTTTATCGTCTTTCATTTGAAATTCAATACATATTTAGGTAAAATTAATGCGGATACTATATTAAATTTTAATTCAAAACGGAGTGCCTAACTTTTGAAGTAAAAATATTGTATTTTTGACAATGTAGATGAATTTTTTACCAAATAATTGAATTTGCAACCAAAAACAATAATTTTCTAACAAAAAGACCAAACGGTTGAATTTTAAACTAAAAAAGATCAATTTTCAACCAAAAATGTAATAGTTCAATTTTCAATTAGAAAAAAGTAATTTTCTACTAAAGAAAACAAATTTTAAAATAAAGTAATGAATTTTCAAATCAAAACGAAGGTCTTCATCTGGAATATATGAATTTTAAACAAAAAAGATTAATTTTTCACAAAAGCGTTAAAGATTTAACCAAGTTGTTTGATTTTCAACCATAAAGATGAATTTTGAAATAAAATTATGCTTATTTACCTGGAAAACTTTAATTTCAGAAGAAAGATAGTTCTTCAAACAAAAAGATTGATTTTATTGCCAAAAGGACGATTTTCAACAAAATACATAAGTTTGCAAATAAAGCAGACGAATTTTTAACTAAATACAGTCGAGACTCGTTTATCGTGAGACTCGTTTATCGGAACATTTGGAACTCGTCTATCGCGGCGCTCGGCCTTTCCCCTTAATCCTATTAGGTATTTTCACATCAATCGCCAGCTAACTTCACTTCGTTAAGTGCTGAGGGGAAAACAATCGACCAAATGCTTGGGATTCGGTCCATTTTTGCCCTATTTAGCTAATATCTTTGTGAGAACTAATTTTTTATGTATACGTTTATTTGAAAAATAGTTTTCATTTCTTAAAAACTATTCAATAAAATAATATAATAATTATTATTATTATTCATTACGAAGATATTACAAAAATAAATATTTGTTCCTTGCATTTGGCCCATTGTTTTCCCCTCAGCGCTCAGCTATGTGAAGCTAGATGATGGTTGAAGTGAAAATACCTAATTAGGTTTTTTCACTTCATTGTCAGCTAACTTCACTTCGTTGAGTGCTGAGTTGGGAGAGAACAAGGGACCAAATGCATGGGATTCGATCTATTTTTGCCCTATTTTGCTAATGGCTT
>JAUELO010000296.1:4897999-4909752 GCA_032357855.1 Amphibolips quercusostensackenii | reverse complement strand
ATTTCTTAAGAACTATTCAATGAAATAATAAAATGATAATAATTATTATTCATTACGAAGATATTACAAAAATAAAGATTTGTCCCATTGTTTTCCCCTCAGCACTCAGCGATGTAAAGTTAGATGATTGTTAAAGCAAAAATACCTAATTGGATTGTTTTCAACCGTCGAGGGCGCTGTCGATCATACGTATAGGCTTTTTATATATCCAAAATGCCACTGATCAGCACATGCCTTTAGCACATGATTAGCACATGTGGGAATTAGGTAGAAAGATAAAACACTCAACTAATATAACAAAGTACAAAATACCATTTATTGGTAAACAACTAGTGACTTGACAATGCTCGCGTGCAGAGCACGTACATACTTGAATTCCACGCTGGGAAGTTTCCGATAAGCGAGACCCATTCGATTCGGGGTCGTTCCGATAAACGAGTCCCGACTGTAGTTCAATTTTCAGCAAAAAATAGGATACTTGAAAAAATTAATTTTCAACAAAAAAGATTAATTTTATACTAAAATGATGTGTTTAACTGAAATAGTTAAATTTTAAAGCGAAAAGATAAATTTTTAACTGAAATGATGAATCTTTGAGTGGCATATTTAAATTATCGACAAAAAAGATTAGTTTCTATAAAAAAATTAATTTTCAACAAAACAAAACACATTTTAAGGCAAAGTGATAAATTTTCAACTCAAAATGACGATTTTCAACTGCAGCAGATATATTTCGAACAAAAAAGATGAAATTTCAATTAAAATTATGCTTATTTACTGGAAAACTTGAATTTTCAACAAAAAAGATGATTCTTTAAAACAAGTTTAACTTTATTCCAAAAAGGATGATCTTGCAACAAAATACATGAATTCTTAACTAAAAAAGACAAATTTTCATCCAAACAGTTTAATTTTAAACTAAAAAAGATCCATTCTCAAACAAAAATGGAATACTTGAATTTTCAGTTTAAAAAATTAATTTTCCACATAAGAAAAAACTAATTTTAGTCCAAAGTGATAAATTTTCAACTGTTTAAATGAAATTGTTTTATTTTTAATCAAAAAGATGAATTTTCAACTAAAATTATGTTTATTTTACTGGAAAACTTGAATTTTCAACAACAAAAAAATGATTCTGCAAACAAGAGGATTAATTTAATTCCAAAAAGGACGATTTTTTAACAAAATACATGAATTTTCAATAAAAGAAAAAATTTTTAACTAAATAGTTGAATTTTGAATTAAAAAAGTTGAATTTTCAACCAAAAATGGAATAGTTAAATTATTAATTTAAAAAATTAATTTTTCACAAAAGCAAAACAAATTTTAAACCAAAGTAATAACTTTCAAATCAAGATGACGATCTTCAACTGGAATAGATAAATTTAAAAAAAAAGATAGATTTTTAACAAAGTTTCAACAAAGTTGTTTTATTTTCAAACTAAAAGATGGATTTTCGACTAAAATTATGCTTTTTTAACTGGAAAACTTTAATTTCCAACAAAACATATGATTCTTCAAACAAGAACATTAATTTCATTCCAAAAAAGACGATTTTTCAACAAAAAATAGAAGTTAAATTTTTGGTTTAAAAAATTAATTTTGAACAAAAGGGATGAATTTTACACTAAAATAATAAAAGTTTAACTGAAATAGTTAAATTTTTAAGCAAGAAAATAAATTTTTAACTAAAATGATGGACTATTTAATTGGAATAGTTACATTTTGAGTTTAAAAAAAATAATTAAACGAATAGTTACTTTTTCAGTGAAAGTGGTGAATTTTCAATTAAAATAATGAATCTTCAACCGTAGTAGCTGAATTTTAAATAAAAAAGATAAATCTTTAACCTAAGATTAATTTTCAACCAAAAACTAAATAAAAACATTTTTAGTTAAAAAATGTAACGCTCAAACAAAAAGATACAATTTTAACTAAAATGGACTATTTAACAGAAATAGTTACATTTTTCAATGAAAAATTAATTTTCAAATAAAATAACAACATATTTTGAACTAAAATAGTTAAACTTTTGACTGAAAGTCTAAAAATTTATTTTCAGACAAAGAAAAAACGAATTTTTAGCCAAATAGCTCATTTTTCAAATAAAAATATAAATTTTCAATTAAAATTATGAATCTTCAACCAAAAAGATCAATTTGTAACAAAAAAGTTTTACTTCCAACCCAGTAATTGAATTTTTATTCCAAAAAATACGTATTCTGAACAAAAAATGTAGCAGATATTTCAACCAAAAAAGATTTTAATTTTCAATAAAAAACGGTTGAATTCACCAAAAAAAAGACGAATGTTTAACATGAGTTGAATTTTTAAGAGAGACAGACTTTTCAGTCACGAAAGAAAAAATTACAAATAAGCTGTTGAATTTTCAATCACAAAGAATAATTTTCTACCAAAAAGAACGAATATTCAACAAAATACATAGTTTTTCAACATAGCTTAAAAAAAACTAATTTTCAACAAAACATAGTTAAATACAAATTCCCTGACAATTTCAGGTTTTACAGGTTTTCTTGGAAGGGTAGACACCTTGTTAAACGCATGATGAAAAAACCGTGTAACTGATACCTTGTTTATTCAGGTTTAAGAAAATTGTATTTCGCAAATTTACATAAGCAGACTGTGTTTTCTTTAACACTCTCCATTTTACATAACGTGTCTAGATGCACCAAAGTTGGGTGCATATACTGATGTGCGTCTAGATACTGCGAATTATAAATCATAGTTTTTGGAGACTATTTTTTAGTCAGCAAAACATACAACTTGAATCAATTAAATCATACTTAGGTAAACTAATCAAAAAATAAAAATGCACTGTACATGTGTACATGATTTTTTTTTACAAACGCTATCACAGACAACTTCACAGAACATAGTAAAGCAAAATGTATCAAGTAAGACAATGATTCATCAATAGAGTTCAAATTACGATTAAAAAAAGGAAAAAAACAAAGAATGACATTAATTCTTCACTGATAAATGATAGAATCAAAGCAAAAAATAAAAAATGTGAAGACACATCGTAGGCGCACAGTGCATTTAGTAAAATTAATCTTTACAAACTAACTGTTGTTTTCTTGAAAGGTATGAAAAATTCATTTCAGTAATAAAATATCCGTAGTTTATAGTCGTATGCGTAAGTCAAATCTTACAATTTCTGCAGTAAATAAAAATAGAATTCACTTTCTTTCTTCTCCGTTGGGTAAAGGCGCCGAACCGAAATTCGCAGCAATTCGTGACTTTCTTTGATTACCAGATTTCTGTGACTTTTGTGAATTGTGCGAGGCATTTTTTTTGTCCTCTGCTCTGTTGTGTGCAGCCTTTTCCTCCTTTGGCTTCTAAAAACCGTAAATTTATGTTATTTACATTCCTGCTTTTTATAAATACATTCAAAATTGTTCATTTCCATACATTTTTAAAGATTTCATAGATTTCTGACTTGGAACCGGGAATTTTGTGAAAAATCATAATTCTGAACTTGAACAGGGAGTTTTTTTAGGTTCCCTTCTTCTAAATCAGAATTAAAATTATTTTCCGAAACTTTCGTTCTACATTAAAAGTTCTTTGTTTCAATTCAAATACGATAATAATTTATTTCAGACTTCACAGTCCAAAATGCTCTCAAAACCGAATAAATGGGATGATTTTTCACAAAAATAGGGGAATAAATTCTTTTCAATAAAATTAATGTAGACATTATTTTAAATTCAATATGTAACGCTTTAAATTTCTAAGATTTTAAGTCGAAATATATTGCATTTTCAAAAAAAAAGTTAAATTTTAAATCTAAAGACGAATATTTACCAAAAACTTTACTTTAGACCAAGAAGATAAATTTTTAATCAAATAGTTGAATTAAAAAAAAAAGATTTCTAACGAGATGTGGCATTTACAACCAAAAAGTTGAACTATCAAACGAAAGAGAAAATTTTCAACAAAATAAATGAATCTTCAAGCTAAAGACAAATTTGTTAGAAAACAGTTGAATTTTCAACAAAAAAGTCAACACTTACCCAAGAGAAATTAATTTTTAACAAGAAAAATTACTTCTGCGAAAAAAATGAACTTCCAATCCAAATGGACGAATTTTCCATACAAAAAGACGAATGTACAACAAAACAGTTGAATTTTCGAATTAAAAAGATAATTTTTTAACAAAATAGTGGATTTAGAAAAAAGAAGACTATTTAAAGAATAGTTACATTTTTACCAAAAAAGTTTATTTTCAACCAACAAAGATGAATTTTCAACCAAATAAGTGAATCTTCAATCAAACCTTTGCATTTAAAACCAAATAGTTAAAATTTCAATCCAAAAGGACGAAAATTCTGCCCAAGAAGATAACAAAACAGTTAAATTTTTGAACAAAAAAGATAACTTTTAAATAAAATAGTTGATTTTCCCATAAAAAGGTTTAGACATAAAAAGATAACTTTTTAACAAAATAAATGAGTTTTCCACCAAAAAGTTGATTTTCAACCAAGAAAGATGAATTTTCTAACGAAAAATGACTTTGTAACAAAATAGTTGATTTTTTCACAAAAAAATTAAGTTTCGATTTTTGACGAAATAGTTAAATTTTTAACAAAAAATTCATTTTAACCAAGAAAGATGATCTTTCAAACACATAGGTGAATTTTTAACAACAAAATCAATTTTGAAACAACCCGTTTCATTTATTTTAAAATAAATAAAATTTATTTTGATAAGAAAAGATGAATCCTCAACCACATAGTTGAACTTTTAACAACACAATTAATTTTCGACCAACGCGTTACATTAAAAACCCAAATAGTTGAACTTTCAAAAAAAATAGGCGAGTTTTCGAACAAAAAAGATAACTTTTCAACAAAATGAATGATTTTTACACAAAAAGTTTATTTTCGACTAAGAAAGATGAATTTTCGAATAAAAAATTACATTTCTGCCAAATACGATGAATTTTCAATTTAAAAGGATGAATTTTTAATTTAAAAGGATAAATTTTTAATCTAAAAGAATAAATTTTCTATCCAAGAAGATGAAAGTACAACAAAACAGTTGAATTTTAGAACAAAAAGATGACATTTAACAAAATCGTTGAATTTTCAACAAAATAATTGAATTTTCAACTAGATAGTAAAATTTTTACCAAAGAGATAAATTTGACAAATTCTGACTTCCAACAGGAATTTTTTCATTCCCTTATTCTAAATCATAAAATTTTTTCCGAGGTTTCCGTACCATGTCCCAAAGTCAAAATTATAATTATTTACGAAATTCCCTGTTCAAAGTGAAAACCATCATTTCTTACGGGAATTCCCTGTCCCAATTTATCAAAATTATATTTCTTTACTGAAATTCCCTGTCCCAAATTCAAAATTATAATTATTACTAAAATTTCCTGTCCTAAAGTAAAAATGATAATTATTCAGGAAAATTCCATATCCTGATTTTAACATTATAATTCTTTATTGCAATTTCCTGTTCCTAACTCAAAATCGTAATTCTTTACTGAAATTCTCTGTTCACAGACAGGATAATTGTAATTTTTTACGGGATTAAAACAGAATTTATTATTTATTCTCAGTCCCGATTCAGACGAAATTATAATTTGTTAATGAAATCCCTGTCACAACTAAGAATTATAATTCTTTTGGAAAATTCCCCATTCCAAGTAAGAATTATGATTTTGTGCTGAATTCCACGTTCAAACTCAGAATTAGAGTAACAAAATATGTAAAACCACTTTTAATTTACATATTTGGAGTTTTTAAAAATTTATAATCAAACAAAAAGATACATTAACTTCGAGAAACTGGAAGTTTTAGTTTAAATTTGTAGAGTGCTCGCAAAACTTTATTTACAAAATTAGCTGAGTTTCCTTTGATTTTTTACTGACAAATTTTCAATCTTCCCTGACAATTAATATTTCAGGAACAAAATTCTAATCTTGTAATATTTTAAAAATAGAACCTTTTATGAGTGGAATAAAATTAAGAAAAAAAATTATTCTCAGGGCTACCACAGCCTAATTTACTCAAAAAAAGCGACCTATTTAAACCGAAACAGTGAACAAAACTATCAAATTTCTAACCCAAAACGTGACTAGAAGTAACATAATGTGCATAAATAATGAGCCTAATGTTCTTTTAAATTTCAAAGAATTTGATTCATAAGACTAAAAAAAATTTAAGTTTAAGTTAAAAGAATACAAATGAAATGAAATTTTTTTTTAATACAAAAAATTCCATTGATTTCAGTTAAATTAAACTAAATTAAGAGAAATGAAAGTGAAATAAAAATTCGATGAAATTCATAAAAATTCAAGTAAGTCTGAAAACAATATAAAAATATGTAAAAATTATTAAATTTAGTAAGTTTGAAATGAGTGTAGAAAAATGCAAGCGAATTAAAAAAATTTGACGAAAAGCCTAAGAATTCAAGATGAGTTTAAAAGCACGATAAATTAAACAAAAACTTTTTAAAAACCCATTAGATTGAGTAGAATTGAAAAAATTCAGAAGAATTCAAGTGAATTAAAAAAAAATCAAGAGAATTCTGAATAATTAAAAAGATTTTTTTTTACTCCAGGATAAACTAATAAGAATTCAGGGTGAATTCGAAATGAATTAAAATTAATTTCAATAAAATATTTAGAAATCTCTCAACATTTTTGAAATCAGCGGAAATTTGATACAATCTAATGAAATTTTTAAAAATATCATAAAACATTCTAGGTCTAGGGTGTCCAGCGATTCTGTGGAACAAAATTCAAGGTCTTTTCCAGGTTTTTCAGGACGAGAAATCAAGTTTTTCCAGGTCTCTCTTTTTGCATCAAATACTGAAATAACCGTTTGTTATAAATGTAAAAAAATAATTCATTTCATTTTTCATTGTCCATATAATTTCTAAAAAAAAGCAGAACCATAAACAAACGAATTCTTAATTTTTTGCGAACATGAGTCGTATTTGTGAAATAATTGGAAATATTTTTAAATCTTTGTTAAGTCTTTGAAAACCCTGGAATATTTGAAAGTTTTGAAATCTTTTAAAATCTTTGTGGATTTGTTATAATCTTTTGAAATATGTATTTAAAATCTTTGTGAAATTTTGAACTTTCTGTGAAATATTTTGGAATTTTTAAAATTTTTGTAAAATCTTCGATAACCTTGAAATCTTCGTGATTTTTTTTTCGAAACCGTTGAAATCTTTATGAAATCTTTGAAATCTTTATGAAATCTTTGAAATATTTCTGTAATCTTTCTTCAATCTTTGTTCGTGAAATCGGTTGTGTTCGTTTGAAATCTTCTCAAATTAGTTCAAACCTTTTAAAATCGTTTAAAATCTTTAAAATGTTTTGAAATCTTTGAAATCTGGTGTACTGTGCCCTTTTTGAAATCTTTGGAATTCTCGTATTCTTTTCAGTTTTTACACAATTTTTATGAAATCTTTCGAAATATTTGTGAAACTTTTCTGAAATCTTCTGTGTTAATTTGAAGTTATTCACATATTTGAAATCTTTTTGAAATCTTTTGATATCTTTTAAGAAATTTGGAAATCGTTTCAAATCTTTGAAATGTTACGAAATCTTAGAAATCTGGTTTATACCCTTTTTAAAATCTTTAAAATCCTTGAAATCTGTTGACAGTTTTAAAATCTTTACACACGTTTTTGTGTAAAATCTTTAAAATCCTTGAAATATTTGTGGTATCTTTACACACCTTTAGTGTACACGCCTTTTCTAAATCTCTGAAACGCTTAAAATCTTAAAAATCTTTTTAAATCTTTAACAATTTTTGTAAAATCTTTGAATTTTTTGAGATCTTTATAAAATCTTCGAAATCTTTTATAATCCTCGCAAAATATTTTGCGTTCATTTAAAACCATTGAAATCTTTTCAAATCATCTCAAATTTGTTGAAACCTTTTGAAAACGTTTAAAATCTTTGTGAAGCATTTTGAAATCTTCTAAAAACACTTGATATCGTCTAAAATCTTTGAGATGTTTGAAATTTTTTGAATCGGGTGTACTAGAAACATTTTAAAATCTTTGAAAATCTTGTATTTTTAAAAATTTTGCATGTATAAATATCTTTATGAAATTTTTATGAAATTTTTATGAAATTTTTATGAAATCTTTGAAATATTTTTAAAACCTTTCTCAAATCTTTTGTGTTAATCTGAAATCATTAAAATATCTGCAATCTTTGTAAAATGTTTTGAAATCTTGTAAAAAATGTGGAAATAGTTTCAAATATTTGAAATTTTTTTAAATCTTAAAAAGCTGGTTCATATTCTTTTTAAAATCTTTAAAATTCTTAGAATCTGTTGAATGTTTAAAAATCTTGATGAAATGTTCGAAATCTTGGTGAAATTTTCTAAATCTGGTTTACACGCCTTTCTCAAATCTTTGAAATCTTTAGAAAATTTTTGTGGAATCTTTTAAATACAGTGTACACGACTTTTTTAAATCTTTGAAATCCATAAAATCTTTGTGAAATTTTTTGAAATATTAGTGAAATCTTTCTTAAATCTTCATATGAATAATAAATAGTTAAGTGAATAATAAATCATTGATTTATTTCAAACCTGTGTCAAATCTTTTGAAACCTTCTAAAATGTTTCAAAAGCTTTTGGAAATCGTTTGTAATCTTTAAATTTAAAATGTTTGAAATCTTTACAATATGGTACTGTACCCCTTTTCAAACCTTTTTAATCTTTTAAAAGTTTACAAATCTTTGTGAAAATCTTTAAAGTCCTTCTAAATATTTTTAAATAATTGGAATATTTTGAAATTTTTAGAAATATTTTGTAACATTTTGAAATCTGGTTTACACTCACAACCCGAGTGGTCAACCCCTCGAAAAATACGTTGTATAGCCATAACACATTCTAATTCTGAAACTCAATTAATATCAACATTTTCCACTAATAATTTTTATAACTTATAAGTTGAATATCACAAAAAATGTACCCTTAAAATTCTACATTAGCGGAGAAGAAATTGAAAACTTGTAGAATTACTGACAATATTAAAGACTGACCATTAAAATCTATAAAATAATTATTACAGTCTACAAAAAGTGCCTTGAAATCTCTTAATTTATTCTGTAATGAACAAAAGATAAATTATATCTTGATGATTAAAAAACTTTTCAGTAGCAAGATTTCTTCTAAACGAAATGTTTACTTCATAGTAGACTTTAACGATTTAAATTACTCTTCGCATTTTAATAAAATAACTGTTTTTAAAAAAAAAAATTCAAATTCGAGGTTCTCGTAAAAAATTCAAAGAGATCTTTCAAAAATCTAGGAAATTATTTACAACTATATTGAAAATTTTTGTAATCAAATGAAAATTTCTTGGAATATTTTCAAACACCCTAAAATATTTACAATTCTTTAAAATATTTTCAAATCCTTTGTAATTTTTTTTTTAAGCTCGTGAAAACTTCTTGGAATTTTTAAAAATACCCTAAAATATCTCAAATCCTTTGAAATTTTCTGAAATCCCTTAAAACTTTTTAAAGCTTAACAATGCCTTGGAATCTTTTAAAACATCCTAAAATCTTTGAATCTTTCAAAAATATTTGAAAATACCTTGAAATATATGAAAATCTTTAAACTACGAAATCCATCAATCGGAATTCTAATAAAATCCTTTGGAATCTTTAAAAACATTCTTTATCTTTGTAAGTCCTATAATATCGCCACATATATTCCGAAAATCTAGGAAATTTTTCAAAACCCCATGAAAATTTTTAAATCCCTTAAAATCATTCAAATCCTTAGAATTTCCTTGAAAAGTTATAAATCTCTTGAAAATAATGCCTTGGAATCTTTTGAAATAACCTAAAATATTACGAATCCTTTGAAATCTTTTGAAATTATTAAAGTCTACTAAAAATATCCTAGATATTTCGAACCTTTTAAAATTTTTTTAAATCTCTTAACATTTTTTAAAGACCCTAGAAATACCTTGGAATCTTTTAAAATACTTCAAAATACTTCAAACCCTTCTGAATCCCTTGAAACTTTTTAAAGCTCTTGACAATTCCTTATAAGTCTTAAAAATACCCTAAAATCCTTTGGAATAGCTTCAAATTATTGAAATCTATTGAAAATTCCTTGTCATTTTTTAAAATACCGTAAAATATTTCAAAAGAATCCAGGAAATTTTAGAAATAGATATAGACCGGAATTCAGTAGCGGTTAAACAATGGATTAATTTATTTCAAGAAAAATGACTTAAGTGATCTTTTCATTTTGAATAGTGGCTAAAAAGTGATTCGAGAAAAAAGGTGACTGAAAGTGACTGAATTCCCTGACTCTCGCCATTTGAAAAAATAAAAATAAATAAAAATTTCCTAACTTTCTCCTGATTATCCAGGTTTTCCCTGATTTATCACCTTTTGAGTATTTTCCTTCAAATTCTGCTGATGCTTCTTCTCAAACGATTCTTTATTTCCTAATTCCTTGTGGCGTTTTTCATTCCCTGGCTTATTGACGTTTCTATTTTGTTTTTGTGCCTGCAAGGGGACGAAAGGTGTATTTCTCTTGGCATCTTGTTGCATGTTGCCCGTTCTCCAGTTTTCAAATATACCCCCTGGAGGAGGATGAGGAAATCCCTGAGGAAATATTCCGGGCACATTTCCTCGAGGAGGCATGGGAACAAAGTTCGGAGTTGGCAGTGGCGACGGATTCCACATGGGTGGATTCATTCCAAGTTGTGGATTTTGAGGTGGCATCGGCGGTGGTCGAACATTATTGACACTGTTGAACCTAGTGTTATACCACTGTTGTGGTGGTTGAGCCAACATGCTGATTCTTGGCTTTTGCAATTTATCCAACTGCAGCTCCTGAAAATTCATAATAATAATCATTTTTATTATCATACCCTCAGGCCAAATCCCTTTCGGGGTAAGCACAGAGAGGGTATCTACCCTATCTGAAAAATATAGAATTATCAGGGAATTTTTACATGCCTGGGAAAACCTGTAAATGTCAGGGAATTTTTTGTAAAGTCAGGGAATTTTTTCGAGAGCGTGCTTACTTTTTTTTTACTTAATTTCAATATAAAATTAAATAAGAATGATTCTTCTAAAAGTAACTTTATACAAATTTATTTAACAATATTTTGTTGAAAATTAATTTTTTTTTGTTTGGAATTAATTTTTTTACCGAAAAAATAACTGTTTTTTTTCTTGATTGATGATTGATAGTTTTTAGTTTAAAATTCAAGTATCTGGTTGAGAATTGATGTATTTTGTTGAAAATTCGTTTTTTTTTGTGGAAAATTATTCTTTTTAGTTGAAAATGTTGCAAATTTTTCTCTCTTGACTGAAAAATCTGTCTTAGTTGAAAATTCAACTCATGTTAAAAATTCGTCTTTTTTGGTTAAATTCAACCGTTTTTTATTAAAAATTAAAATTTGTTCTTGGTTCAGGTATTATCTACTACATTTTTTGGTCAGAATTCGTATTTTTTGGAATTCAAATTTAATTACTTGGTTGAAAGTGAGACTATTTTGTAACAAATGAATCCTTTTGGTTGAAGATTCATAACTGTAACTAAAAATTTATATTTTTGGTTGAAAGTTTTTTTTCTTCAGCTAAAATGAATTTTTTATAAAAAAATTCCACTATTCCAATTAACAGTTAAACTATTTTATTGAAAATCTGTTGTTTTTTTAAATTAATTTAATTTTGGTTGAAAATTAATCTTACGTTGAAAATTCATCTTTTATATGTA
>JAUELO010000296.1:4879850-4894567 GCA_032357855.1 Amphibolips quercusostensackenii | reverse complement strand
ATTCGTACCTCGTAAACTTTCTTGGCAGCACTTTCAGTCGCTTCAGGAACTGTTGCCTGAAAATCACCACAGAATGACCTCATATCTGGCAGAATGATTTGGGCACAGACTAGATTGTTCTGCTTATGAGGTATATAATTGTATCGAGGTATTCCGTTACAATTTACTTGGAAATAAGACATCAAGCGAGAACTATACCACAATCCTTCCCTTTTTTTCTCTGCTTCTCGTGCATGCTGCGAAAATAAATTTAAAAAAAAAAAGATTAAAATACATGTAACTATGCATCACAAGATACAGTTCACGATGAAAATGACTTTTCTTTCATCAACATTGATCAAAATAATATTATTTCATCATTAAAAAAATGTAACATACATCGAAAAGCCGCTGTACCAACGGCGGAGCATCGGATGTTTTGGGTGCTTGCGGAAACGCAAAAGGTTTATTTTTTGTTGACGCTTCGGCAGATAAAGAAGGCGGCGTGCTGCTTTTCGTGTTTTCATCGGAAATTTTCAGCATTGCCTTCAAAAATGCACTGGGATCTTGAGGCTACGATTTTAGTATTTTTATTAACTGTTATCATAAACAATAAACCCAAATACTTATAAGTGTTCTGTGAAGCATTCGCAAACAAAAAGCGTTAATCAAACCAAAAATTTAGGCACCACTTCTAAAAGCTTAATTTGTAACTTTTATTAATAGAAAATACACAAAAAAAGCGTTGAATCCATATTATAACTTTTAGCGGACAGAATTTTATAACGTTAGGGTGGTCACTTTTATCGACGGAAAAAATTCCTGGTTCACAAAGAATTTTCCCGGTCATTGAAATTATAAATGTCAAACTGTTAAAGCTAAAGATTTTTTCATCCGAACAGAGTAATTAATTAAAAATAAATAATAAATAAATTATTCATAAATTCTAGAAAAAATCCCTGTCAATTCCAAGTTTTTTTATAGGTATTTTAATTTTCTTCCAGGTATAATTTTCTATATTACGGAGCCATTGAAATATTTCGATTATTTTTAAATAATCGACACAATATGTATACAGTGTCGCAAATTTATTATAAATAATATTTTTTCCAGCTTGTACGGATTTAACTATTATGTTTAATTTAGAAAGGTTTGCCAAATGATGTTGCAAGATATTCTTAAATATATTACCAGGATCGATTAATTTAATAATTTAATAATACTAAAAACATAATTTATCATTTCTTGAGTTTGTCTCTAAACTTCATGAACTTAAATGATAATTCAAACAAATTTTTTTTTCTTATACTTAAAATTCAGTGCAAAAAGTTAATGTCGGTACTATGTAAAATTCAATTTGAACCGCTTCAAATTTTTAACTTTACAAGTAAAAAATATTGTTTTTTCAATAAGATAAATGATTTTTAACCAATAAGATTAATTTTCTCCAAGAAAAGACGATTTTTCAACAAAATACATAAATTTTGAGCCCAATAGTTGAATTTTGAACTGAAAATTATCAATTTTCAACTATATATTTGAATTTTAAATTAAAAAAGATTAGTTTTCAACCAAAAATGGAATAATTAAATTTTTAGTTTAAAAATACTAATTTTCCATACAAAAAAAAATAATTTTTAACCAAAGTAGTGAATTTTTAACTAAAACGATTAATCTTCAACTGGAATAGATAAATTTTAAAACAAAAAGATGAATTTTCAACAAAAGAGTTTAAATTTCAACCAAGCAGTTTTATTTGCAACTAAACCATAAATTTCAAACTAAATAAATATTTAACTGGAATACTTGAATTTTCAACCAAAAATAAACATTTTCAAACAAAAAGAATTATTTTTTGCTTAAAGGAACGATTTTTTAACAAATCATATGAATTTTCAGCTGAAAAGACAAATTTTCAAGTTCAGTTTTTAATATAACTTTAATATAACTTTTTAATAAAATGATTAAAAAAAAACAAATTTTATAGAAGACAGTTAAATAATTAACCTGAAAACGTAAATTTTCAACAAAAAAATATAATTTTTAACCAAAAAGATGAATTTTCAAGTAAATAGTTGAAGGTTAAAAAAACTTAATTTTCAACCAAATCGTTGTACTTATAATTAAGCAGCGGATAATTTATCTAAATAGTTGAATTTTCTAGTCAAAAATAATAATTTTTAAGAAGACAGATGAATTTTTTACAAAAAAGTTAATTTTCCAATCAGAAACATGAATTTTAAACAAAAAAGTTGAGTTAAAAAGTTAAAAAATTGAATGGGTCAGAAAAATAGTTGATTTTTTACTAAAATAATTGAATTTCTTATGAAATAGTTAAGTTTTCAAAGTCAAAAAGACGAATTTTCAAAGACAGTTGAATTATCCATTTGGAAACGTAAATATTCAATAAAAAATATCATTTTCAATCAAGAATGACGAATTTTTAACTAAAAAATTAAGTGTTCGAAAAAAATAATTTTCAACCAAACAGTGGCATTTACAAGCAAATAGCTGTTTTTTTTTAAAACTAAATAGTTGAATTTTTAAGGCAAAAAGATTAATTTTTCAGAAGATAGTAGTTGCATTTTTACCAACAAAGTTATATTTCAACAAAGAAATATGAGTTTTCAATAAAATAAATGAATTTTTAACCCAAAAAAAAATTTTCGACAAAAGAGTTCAGTTTTAAAGTCAAAAAAATTAAAAAGGTTAGAAAAATAGTTTAATTTTTGAATAAAATAATTGAATTTCTAACCAAATAGTTTAATTATAAGCCAAAGAATCGAATTTTCTTTTAACAGTTCAATTTTTAACAAAAAAGATCATTTTCAACTAAGGACGGTGAGTTTTCAATTAAAGAAAAAAATGAATTTTTCGAACCAAAGATGCATTTTTAACAAAAGAGTTGAATTTTCAAGCCAATAAGTAAAATTTTTTTTAGAAGACAGTTGAATTATCAATCTGAAATGTAAATTATTAACCAAGAAAGATGAATTTTAAACTAAATAGTTGAATATTCGAAAAAAAAATTCAACTAAACAATTCCATTTACAACAGAAAGTTGAAATTTTAATAAAAATGGACGAATTTTCAACAAAATAATTTAATTCTGAACCAAAAATAGTTGAATTTTCGAGACAAAAAGACGAATTTTGTTGGAAACAGTTAAATTAAAAAAAGTTAATTTTCAACTAAAAAAGATGAATTATTGATAAAAAAAGATACATTTTTAACCCAATGATAAATTTTTAACAATACAGTTCAGTTTTCAAGTTAAAAAGTTAGATGGGTTAGAAAATAGTTGACTTTTTAATAAAAATAATTGAATTTCTAACCAAATAGTTGAATTTTCAAGCCAAAATGGCGACTTTTTTGTAAGACATTTAAATTATCAACCTGAAAAGGTGAATTTTTAACTGAATAGTTGAATGTTCGAAAAAACTCATTTTCAACTAAAAAGTTGCACTTACAACCAAACACTTGAATTTTCAATAAAAAGATCAAGATTTTAAACAAAATAGTTGAACTTTCGAGCCAAGAAGATGATTTTTATTTAACACAGTTAAATTTTTATCGAAAAGATTAATTTTCAACTCAAAAATGAGTCTTTAATAAAAAATACGATTTTTAACAATAGAGTTAAATTTTCAAATTGAAAAGTTAAATGGGTTAGAAAATAGTAGACTTTTTAATAAAATAGTTGGATTTCTAACCAAACAGTTAATTTTTAAGACAAAAAGGCGAATTTTTTAGAAGACAGTTGAATTATCAACCTAAAAAGGTACATTTTCAACAAAAAATATCATTTTCAACCAAGAAAGATGAATTTTCAAGTAAAGAGTTGAATGTTTGAAAAAATAATAATTTCCAATCAAACAGTTGCATTTATAATAAAACAGTTGAACTTTCAATAAAAAGAGAGGAATTTTTAACAAAACTGTTGAATTTAGGAACCAAAAATATGATTTTTCTACTATGAAAGATGCATTTTCTATCCGAAAAGACGAACGTGCAACAAAACAGTTGACTTTTTGACAAAAAAGATGACTTTTTAACAAAATAATTGAACTTTTGGCCAAATAGTTGAATTTTTTAACTTAAAGATAAAGTTGTTAGAAAACAGTTCAATTATCATCCTTAAAATATGAATTTTCAAAAAAAATATCACTTTTAATAAACAAAAATGAATTTTCAACCCAAAAAGCGAGTTTTTAACAAAAAGTTAATTTTCAACCAAGAAAAATGAATTTTAAATGAAAAATAGTTAAAATTTCAACTTTCAAGTAAAAGGATGACTTTTTAACAAAATTAATAAACCGCAAACACAATAGTTGATTTTTTAACCAAACAGAATTAACTTTGAACCAAAAATAGTTGGATTTTCTTACTGTGTTCTACTAAATCAGTTTGCACTGAGGCAAAAAAAACGAGAAGAATTAAAAAAAGGTAAAGTTTCTTAAAAATAGAAAAAAAGGATATTTGATAAACACTAATGTTTTTCATTAACTAAAAATTAGACAAAATTGACAGTCTACGTTAAAATTCGTGGTCATTTTCCGGTCCAGTGGCCACCCTAAATAAGCAAAAAGAATAGTTCCAGCTCATAAGCACTCATTCTCCATTCTTGAAGCAAATGAGATAAAAATAATAATTTATTACAAGAATGTTATCTTCAGTGTCAAAAAAAGGAAGAAGACAGCGTGCACTACCTTAAGAAATAACAGAATACTTTAAAACGTGCTGAAATTTTATTAAATTTCAAAACGATTCTACAACTATCTACTGTTTATTAATTACCCAATTTTGCGTTTCCAGTTGCTGCATATTATATAATTAATAATGAAACCAGTTAGTATTATCGTTACAGTTTACACTTAAATTCAAGCATATAAAGAGAAATAAACATACCGATCGTGCATTTACATCAATCGTCTGCTTGGGTTTGTCGTTTGCTGGAGGGACAGGTGGTTTCGGCGAGTTACTCGACTTCTGAAAAATTGAAAACCATTGACTGAAAGATGATTTCTTGGCTTTTTAGTCGACTTCCATTAGCCATAAGAAAATTTATTAGGATAGATCGAAATAAAAAATTAATTTTATAAATTGAAAATAGTAGAATTGTAGAATATTGAACTAGAAAAGATCAGTTTTCAACCAAACATTAAATGGTTCAATTTTCAGTTTAAAAAATTAATTTTCAAGGAAAAAAAACACATTTCAAAGGAAAGTAATAAACTTTAAACTTAAAATGACCATTTGTAACTGAAAAAGATGAATTACAAACTAAGATGATGAATTTTTTACAAAAGAGTATGTAAATGTGAACCTAGTAGTTTAATTTTAAACAAAAAAGATGAATTTTCAACAAAAATTATAAATATTTAATTAAAAAACTTGAATTTTTAACGAAAAAAATGACTTTTCAAACAAAAAGGTAATTTTATTCCCGGAAGGACGAATTTTAACGAAATACGTGAATTTTCAACTAAAAAAAAAATTTGCAACCAAATAGTTAAAATTTTGAACCAAAAAAGATCAATTTTCAACCAAAAGTAGAATAGTTTAATTTTCAATTAAAAAAATTAATTTTTCACAAAAAAAAACTAATTTTAATCCAAAGTGACAAATTTTCAAATAATGATCTTCAACTAGAATAGATGGATTTCAAAAGAGAAAGATGAATTTTTAACAAAAAAGATTAATTTTAACCAAGTTGTTTCACTTCCATCACAAATAAATTAATTTTCAACTAAAATTATGCTGATTCAACTGAAAAACTTGAATTTTCAACAAAAAAGATTATTCTTAAGCAAGAAGATTAGTTTTATAATACAAAATACGATTTTTCGATAAAATACATGAACTTTCAACTAAAAGAAAAATAGACAAATTTTCAAATAAATAGTTGAATTTAGAACTAAAAATTTCTATTTTCAACAAAAAATAAAAAGTTTAATTTTAAGTTTCAAAAATTATTTGCAATATAAGGGATGAATTTTCTACGAAAATGATGAATGTTTAACTAAGAAGGATGGAGTACGAATCAAAAAGATAAATTTTCAAGTAAAATGAATCTGTAACTGGAATATTTAATTATCAACAAAAAGATTAATTTCTACCAAAAAGGACGAAATGTTTAACGAAATACATGAATTTTCATCTAGAGAAGATAAATTGTTAACCTAACGTTAAAAAGTTAAAGTTTCGATTGAAAGAATTATTTTTTTCACATAAGAAAATAAATTTTAAACCAAGTGATGATTTTCAACTTAAAATGGTGATCTTCAACTGAAGTAGATAAACTTCAAACAAAAAAGATAAATTTTTAATAGAAGAGTTTAAGTTTTAGCCAAGTGCATTTATTTTCAACCAAAATGATGAATTTTTAAGAAAAATTAGACTTATTTGCTCGGAACTTGAATTTCGAACAACAAAGATGATTCTTCAAACAAAAAGATTAATTTCATTCCAAAAAAGATGATTTTTTAACAAAATACATGAATTTTCAGCAAAAAAGGACAAATTTTTAACCAAATAGTCAAAAAAAAGTCTTTAACAAAATACATGAATTCTCAACTAAAGAAGATAAAATGTTAATCAAACATTGAATAGTTGCATTTTCAATTTAAAAAAATTAATGATATTTTGATGATAAATTAAAATGATAAATCTTCAACTGAAATAATTGGATTTTAGATAAAAAAAGATAAATTTTTAACTAAGCATTAATTATTAACCAAAAACTAAATAGTAAAATTTTCAGTTTAAAATTTTGATGCTCAAACAAATAAATACAATTCTAACTAAAATGATAGACTATTCAAAGGATATAGTTATATTTTTGTTTGGAAAAAAATTAATTTTCAATTTAAAAACCAACAAATTTTCAACAAATCAGTTACAATTTGAACTGGAATAGTTAAATTTTCAGTAAAAAAAGTGAATTTTCTAACAAAGAAAAAACGAATTTTCAACCAACTAGCTCATTTTTCAACCAAAAAATATATTTTAATTAAATTTATGAATTTTCAACCAAAAATATTAATTTGTGACAAAATAGTCTTACTTTGATGTTGAATTTTCAACTAAGATACATTTTTTATTCAAGAAAGAAAAATTGCAAATAAGCTGTTAAATTTTAAACCAGAAAGAACAAATTTTTAACAAAATACGCAAATTTTCAACCAGATAACATACTTAAATTTTTAACTGAAAACGATCAATTTTCAACCGAAAAGAGAATCGTTATTTTATCAGTGAAAAAAATCAATTCAAAACAAAACAAAAAAAAACTAATTAAAAAAAAATATAGTTAAATACAGTTATATAAAGTTAATTTTATAAATGAATCATTGTTATTTAATTTTATATTTAAATTAGATAAAAAAAGTGGGCACGCTCTCGGAAAAATTCCCTGACTTTAAAAAAAATTCCCTGAAATTTCCAGGTTTTCCAGGTGGGGTAGACACATCTTGCGGTTAAGCGGAGTCGAAATAAAATTAAAAATTTTTTTATCGCAGACTTGTAAAAATCGTCAATGTTATTTTTGTTTCTTAATCTACATAATATACCTAATTCTTAAAATTTTTTTCAGATTTATCACTCAAGTTTATATGAGTGAAATTTAACTTTTTATCGAGATTTAAAAATGAAAAAAAAACCAAAAGCTCTGAATATTGTAAATTATTTTTTTTCGTCATAAAAAAACTTTCTTACGTTCAAAATGTACTTCTAAGAAAATTGAGAAGATCAGCTGTTTCAAAATGACGAGTTACAACGACTGAAAAAATTGTAGAAATTAGGCATATTATGCAGATTAAGAAACAAAAATAACATTCAGGATTTAGGACGACTGAAAAATCCCGAAAAATAAAATTCCCGAATTGAGAAATTACTGAATAATAAAATTTTCTAACAATAATTTTTCTTTATTTAGAATAACAATTGAAACAAAAAATTCATCCAGAAATATATACATTTTTAATTACTGTTATTTTAAATTCAAACAATAATTTTAGAAACTTTTAACATTAAAAATATATATTTTTTAATACAAATATTTGATTATTGTATTTTTAATAAATAATATTTATAAAAAAATTCATACTGGAGTTGAAGTTTTTTCAAATTTATAAACTGGAGGTTCTAACTTTAATTTACAGGATAGCTGCAAAACTTTATTTTCAAAATTCCCTGAATTTTCCATTTTTCTTGACCATTAATAAATGGAATGAAACAATCTTTAAATTTAAATTTATAAATGTTTAATTTATCATTCTCAGAGGGGCCCGCCTAATTAACTTAAATAACTGAAAAAAGAGACAGAAGAAATTAATTTTCCAATAAAAAATTACCTAAAGTAATACCTTTTCAACAAAATACATGAATTTTCAACAAAAAAAAGAAAATTTTTTGAATTATGCTAAAAAAAGTTGAATTTTAAACTAAAAAATATCTATTTTCAATTAAAAATGGGATAGTTAAATTTTCAGCTAAAAATTAATTTTGAACCAAACTGATGAATTTGCGACTAAAATGATAAACCTTCAATTGGAATAGTTAAATTTTCAATCAAAAAGATGAATTTCCAACTAAATACATAAATTTTCCACTAAAAAAGATAAATTGCCAACCAAAAATAAAAAGTTAAATTTTCAAATAAAAAAATAAATGTTTCACCAAAGATATGAATTTTTGAATAAAATGATGAAATATTCAATTAGGATAATTACATTATCAGTTAAAAAAAAAAAAAACTAATTTATAACCGAAAAAAGAACTAATTTTTAAACAACAACAAAATTAATTTTAAAAAAATAGTTACATTTTCAAATAAAGTGATGAGTTTTCAACCAAGAAGATGAATCTGCAACTGGAATATTTTAATTTTGAACCAAAAAGATGAAATTTCAACATATCCAACTAGAATAGTTACATTTTTAATTGAAAAAAAATTAATTTTTAGCCACAAGAAAAATCAACATAATAGTTAAATTTTCATCCGGAAAATTTAAATTCTCAGTAATAGAAAATTAATTGTCAGCTCAAGAAAAAACAAATTTGCACCAAAACAGCTCATTTTTCAACTGAAGAGATGAATTTCCGATTAAAATTATGAATCTTCAATCAAGAGAAAAAATGAATTTTCAACAAAAGCGTTGAATTTTGAGCCAAGTAACTAAATTTTAACTACAATATAGATGAATTCTAAAAAAAATGTAGTTATTGATATTTTAACCAAAGAAGGCTTTAATTTTTAATCAAAAATAGTTAAAGTCATCCAAAAGAGACGAAAATAACATGAGTCGAATTTTCAGCTAGGAAAGATTTTTTATCTAATAAAGATTTCCCAGTCAAGAGAGAGAAAAAATGTCAAACTTTTAAATATTCAAGAAAAAAAAGACTAATTAATGAAGATTAATTTTTTACCAGAAAAAACAAATTTTTGAACAAAACACATGAATTTTCAACAAAATACATAAATTTTTAACCAAAAATAGAATAGTTGAATTTTCAAATGAAAAAATTAATTTCAAACAAAAAGAAAGAATTTTCAACAAAATATTTTACCACAGTAATATAAAGCTACTTGTACAAATAAAGAATGATTTTTGTTCAATGTTATACTGTAATTTAAAAAAAAATTAGGCACGCTCTCGAAAAAATTCCGACTTAAAAAAAATTCGCTGACATTTCCAGGTTTCTCCAGGTATATAAAAATTTGCTGACAATTCCAGGTTTTCCAGGTAGGGTGTACACGCTGTTTTAAAATTACTTAAAATTTGTTAAAGCTCTCGAAAAATCCTTGGATGTTTTAAAAATGCCCTGAAAGCTTTAAAATCATTTGGAATCGCTTCAAATTTTTGAAATTCATTAAACATGCCCTAAGATATTTCAAATACTTTGAAATTTTTAGAAACCCTTTGAATTTTTTTGAAGATCTTGAAAATACCATGAAATATTAAAAAGATACCCTAAAATCTTTTGAGTTCTTTAAAATCTCGTCAAATTACTAAAACAATTGCAAATTTCTTAGAATATTTAGAATATCCTGAAATCTTTGAAATTCTTCAAAATCTTTGTTAATACCTTGAAATATTTGAAAATCTTTGAAATCAATTAAAATATTATAAAATCCTGGAAGATTGATTAAAATACCTTAAAATAGGCTGAAACCTAACAAGGTCCTTAGAAATCGTTCCATATCTTTTAAAAAAATTTCAAATACCCTGCATTTTTTAAATCTATGAAAATCATTATAATCATTGGAAATCCCCTGGAATTTCTAAATCTCTTAAAGATGCGTTCGAATATTTTAATCTACCCTGAAATATGTCAAATCCTTTGAATTCCCATTAAATTACTAAAAGAAATTGGAAATTCATTGGAATTTTTTGAAGTACCCTAAAATAATATTTCCTTAATATTACTCCAAGATATTCACCGATCCTATCAAATCTTTTAAAATCCCTTAAATTTTGTAAAGATCCTAGAAATACATTTGAATTATGAAAAATACCCTAGAAATATTTAAATTCTTTAAAATCCTTTCAAATTACTGAAATAAATTACAAATTTCTTAGAATCTTCTAAAATACCTTAAAATCTTTCTAATTCTTTTAAATCTTTGAGATATTTATAAAAATTGCACGATATCCGATCTTTCCTGTAATTTAAAAAAATTTATTAAAATACCATGAGAGCTTTTAAAATCCCTTAAAATCACTGAAATCCAAGAAAAGTTTATAAAATCCCTTAGAATTTTAAAAAATATCCTAAAGTTTTATAGGTCCTATAAAATCACTCCATTGTTTTCAAAATTCTTTAAAACCCCACGACATTTTTTAAAATGAAGTTTCTATTTATACGACAGTCCGTACGAATATAATCAGTCTTTTTTTAATTTCTTAAAATGATTAAAATCCTTGGAATATCCTCAAAAATGTTTTAATTTCTTGAAAATGCAATAGAATTATTAAAAATATCCTACAATATTTAAAATCCTTTCAAATCTTTCGAAATCCTTTGAAACTTTGTGAAGCTGTTTAAAATTTGTTGGAAGCTTTAAGATTACTCTCAAATGTCTCAAAGCCTTTGGAATACCTAATTATTGGAATCTATTGAAAAATCCTTGGAAGTTCAAAAAATACCCTTTAATCTTTAAAATCCTTTCAAATACTTTCAAATTATTTAAATCAACTAAAAGCGTATTAGAATCTTTTGGTATACCCTACCATATTTCAAAAGAATTTAAAAAAATTCAGAAATAGGTATAGATCCGAATTCACAGTGGTAACACATGAGCTAATTTATTAAAACAAAAATTACTATAGTGATATATTCATTTAAAAATTGACTACAGTGATTTTATTTTTAAAAATTTACTAAAAAGTGATTAGAGAAAGAGTGACTTCTTACAAAAATTCCCTGACTTTTGTCATTTTTTTCTTGAAAGTCCCAGAGTTTTCCCTGGTTTTCAGGGTTTTTTTACCCGTGACCACCCTGAATTTGAAATCTTTATGCAATTTCGCGTTTATTACAAATATTTTTTATACCTGCAACTCATTCCACAATGCTTGAAACTCTGACGACTGTTTCGAGGCAAACTGCTGCTGCTGCGACTCAGGTGCTGGTTGCATAGGTTTGTTCATAATTGTGACCCCATGACCACTAAAGCTACCACCAAAACCATGCTGTTGTGGTGTTCTTGACTGCATTTTATTTTCAGCATTGACATTCGATTTTCCATAAAATGAGGCCGCTTGTATTTCGCCTCGTGGACGTCGGACTTGGGAAAATGGAGAAACGGTCTCACTATGTTTTGCAAACCCAGACGGCATACCTTGATTATTAAATGTTGCAAAAGCACTGACATTTCCACGGGGTTGGGACTGTGGAATATTTGATCTCCAGGATTCAGGTGGAGGGCAATCTGCTTTTCCTGATTTTCCAAGCTCAACTCTCAATCCATAACTAATATTTATAAAGTCAGCTACCGATAACCTGTAGCCTCGATTTTTGGAACATCCATGAATTACAAGTCCCCCCACAAATGATTTGTCGAAGACTATTTCGTACATATTATCTAACAACTTCTCTCCTTTTTGGATTCCAACAATCGTGCCCTTATAACCCATGGGTACTGTGAAACTTTCCCTGATGGTAACAATTCTGTCAAATATTTTATGCTCGGCTTTTGCATCCGGAGGAAAATATCCGGCATTTAAGCCAGGCTTAAATAACAAGTGCGGCTTCACTTGCATGAATACTGTTTTGCTAGATGTATCAACACTTTCCAAATATGCATCTACTTCCTTTTCGATTAATGTCACTATATCGGTTTCTAAAGTCTCTGTACCACACGTACGACTTTCTATATTTAGCTTTTCTTGTTGCTCCTTCAACCATGCGACCACTTCGTCGATCGTTTCCGTACTAAACAATAATAATATTTCATATTTTACAATATTTCTTGAGGAACTCAGGGAATATTTATAAGGGACATGCATAAATTACGACTTTCAACCAAGTACTTGAATTTTTAACCAAAAAAGATGAATTCTCAACAAACAATAAGATAGTTAATATTTTGACCATGAAAAGATTTTCATTTTAACTAAAAAACAGTTGATTTAAACAAAAAAAAACAAATTTTCAACTAAATAGTTTAATCATCAAACAAATAGATAAATTTTCAATCAAAAAGATGAATTTTCAACCAAATAGTTAAATTTTCCAATAAAAATATGAATTCTCAACTAAGACGACTAATCTTCTACTACAAAATTCCAATTCTCAAGTAAATACATACACTTTTAGCCAGAAGTAAAATTTTTAACCAAAAAGATTGATTTTCTACAAAAAAAGACAAATTCAACTGAATAGGGGACCGTACTAAAATTACGTAACAGCTCAGGGGGTGGGAGACATTTTGTTACGATTTGTGAGGGAAGGAGGGAGGGGGTTCTTCACTTATGTACGTAAGTTTTGAAAACTCGCAAAAACTTTCTCCTGAAGATTATAACTAGATTACATTATGATTGAAAACTTATCTTTTTAGTTATAAATTTTATTAATTGGTTGAAAATTTAACAATTTTCTTAGAGAGACATCATTTTTTTCAAATTCAACTGTTTTGTTGAAAACTCGTCTTTTTGGGTTAAAAATTCAACTCTTTTTGTAGAACATTAACCTTTTGTTTAAAATTCATATTTTTTTGCTGATATAAGTCAAATGAAATCTTTTTTAGATGAAAAATATTTTTTCTGAAAATTTGTCTTTTTAATTTAAAAGGTCATCTTTTTTTATTAAAAATATCGTATCTTTCTTGGATAAAAATGCAACTGTTTTATTGAAAATTCAACTATTTCCTAGAAAATTTACTTTTTGTTTAAAATCCGTATTTTTCTGTTGAAAAGTCAACCGAAATCCTTTTGGATGAAAATTCAACTCTTTTTTGAAAATTGGTCTTTCGCATTTCAAAATTCACCTGTTTTAGCAAAAATTACATCTTTTTTGAATGAAAATGCAACTGTTCAGTTAAACATTAAACAATTTTGTTGAAAAGTCATACTATTGGTTGCGAAGTCTGCTGTTTTCTCAAAAATTTAACTATTTTGTAGAAAATTTACTTTTTGGTTAAATTTCATATTTTGGTGTTAAAAGAGTACTGCAATCTTTTCTGAATGAAAATTCAACTATTTTTTTGAAAAATTTTTTCTTACTTAATTAAAAATTCATCTGTTTTAAGAAAAAATTTCATCTTTTTTGGATGAAAATGCAACTGTTTGGTTAAAAATTAAACTATTTTATTAAGAAGTCATACTTTTAAATGTAAATTCTACTGTGTTGCGGACAATTGAACTATTTTGTAAGAATTTTACTTTTTGTTTGCAATTTATATTCTGGTGTTCAAAAATGAACTGAAATCTTTTCTGGATAAAGTTCAAATTTAAAAAATGTGTCGTTTTTTATTAAAAATTCATCTTTTTGGATTAAAAATTCAATTTTGTTCGTAGAAACTTATGTTTCGTTAAAATATTCATGTTTTGATCTTGAAAAGTCAACTGGAATATTTTTTGGATAAAAATTCAACAATTAAAAAAATTTTTTTTTTTAATATAAATTTCTTTGTTTTGAGAGAAATTTCATCTTTTTTTTGGATAAAAAGGCAACTATTGGGTAGAGAATTCAACAATTTTTTTGAAAAGTCATCCTTTTCGGGTAAAAATTCGTCTTTTTGGATTCAAAACTTAACTTTTTTCGCAAAAAATTATTTCTTAGTTGAAAATTCATGTTTTGATCGTGAAAAGTCAACTAAAATCTTTTTCAACAGAAAAGTCAATTTTTTCAATTCATCTTTTTCATTTAAAGATTCATCAACTTTGGTAGAAATGTTTTTTTTTTAAATGCAACTTTTTGGTTGAAAATTATTCTTTTTTGCTTGAGTATTTAACTATTTTGTTTATATTATTATATTATTGATATTTTTGGTTGAAAACTCATTTCTTTCGTTAAAAGTTCAACTATTTTGTTGAAAATTAACCTTTTTAAATTGAAAATTCAACTCCTGGGGTAAAAGTCAAACTACATTACTAAGAGTTTATTTTTTTGATTGAAGGCTTATGTATTTGGTTGAAAATTTCACTGTTTAGTGAAAGTCTTTTTTTTTTGCTTAAAATTCATTTTTCAATTAAAAATTTAATTTTTTCATTTTTTAAGATTTTTTTTAGTTAAAA
>JAUELO010000296.1:4828714-4838885 GCA_032357855.1 Amphibolips quercusostensackenii | reverse complement strand
AATTTTTAACCAAATATTTGAATTTTTAACCGAATATTTGAATTTTCAACCGAATATTTGAATTTTCAACCGAATATTTGAATTTTTAACAAAAAAATAAGATTTCAACCAAAAATAGAATAATCAAATTTACAGTTAAAAAAATTCTGCCAGTTAAATTGAATAAAAAAAGACGAATTTTTAAGAAAATAGTTAAATCCGACGCCAAGAAGATGAATTTTTAAAAAAGAAGATTAATTTTTTAACCCAAAAACAAGAAATTTTTCAAGTTTAAAAATAATAAGTTTCAACCAAAAATAGAATAATTACATTTTCACCGTATAAAAATAATTTTAAACAAAGAAATACATTTTTTTCCAGTTAAATTGAACAAGAATATGCAAATTTATAACAAAATAGTTGAATCCACAGCCAAAGGGATAAATTAAAAAAAAAATAATATCAATGTTTACCGAAAAAGACTAATTTTTGACAAAATACATGAATTTTTCACCAAAACCATATGTGTAATTGAATTTTTAACTAAAAATAGTTGAATTTTCCAAACAAATATTTTAATTAAAAAAAAAAAATAAGTTTTCAACCAAAAATAGAATAATCAAATTTACAGTTTGAAAAATTAATTTAAAAAAAAATTCTACCAGTTCAGTTGAATAAAAAAGACGAATTTTTAGGAAAATAGTTAAATCCACAGCCAATAAGATGAATTAAAAAAAAAGATTAATTTTTTACCCAAAAAGACAAATTGTCTACTGTTAAAAAAATAATGTTTCCAACCAAAACAGAATAATTACATTTTCAGCTTATAAAAATAATTTCAAACAAAAAAATAAATTTTGTCCGTTAAATTGAATCAAAAAAGATAAATTTATAACAAAATAGCTAAATCAACAGCCAATAATATCAATTTTAAAATAAGAAGGTTAATTTTCTACCCAAAAAGACGAATTTCCAACAAAATAGATTTTCCACAAAGCAGTTGTACTTTAAAAGCGACATTATGAATTTTTAACAAAAAAGTTAATTTTTTTACAAATTAGTTAACTTTTGAAATCAATAGTTTAATTTTTAACTATATAGTTGAATTTTCACCAAAAAGATACATTTTCAACGAAACAGTGACATTTTTTACCAAAATGATGGTATATACGAAGGCATGGTTTTTCAAACAAAAAAGACGTATTTTCTACAAAAAAATTGAATTTTCAACCCAAAAATGGAAATGTTTAACAAAAAAGTTCATTTTCTACCAAATTGATAAATTCTCAACCTAAAAAGACGAATTTTCTACAGAGCAGTTTAATTTTCAAACCGAAAAAAAGAATTCTCAACGAAAACTGTGATACTTGATATTTCAACGAAAAACTATTTTAACTTGAAATAAATAGCAGTTGCATTCAAGGAAAGGAAACGAATTTTCAGCAAGATAATTGAATCCTCAACAAAATACATGAATTTCCAACCAAGTAATTGAGTTTTCAAGTTGAGAAGAAGAATTTTTAACTGCGGATATTAGTTTTCTACTAAAAAAACACGAATTTTTAACGGAATACATGAATTTTCAACTAGAAAAGATAAATTTTAACCATATAGTTGAATTTTTAACTAAAAAATATAAATTTTTAACTACAAATATAATAGTTTAATTTTCAGTTGGAAAAAAGTGAAATTTCAACCAAAAAAGAAATGAATTTTTAACAAAATAGTTCAATTTTCTACCAAAAAGATGAATCTTCAACCAATTTGTTGAATTTTTGCCAAAAAAGATGAGTTTTTCAAAAAATAGCTGCATTTCCAAAAAAATCAAATTTTTAATCAAATAGTAGAATTTTGAATTTTAAACGAAAAATCGAGAAAAAAGATGAAATTTTTTGAAAGCAGGAAAAAAAACAGATATTCTCTAAAAAGGGGAAAAGAGGAGAATATGAAAGCAACGATTTTTCCATGCTGTCTTACGTGGGGTACAATTTTTGTTAAAGATTCATCTTTTTAGGTTGAAAATTCAACTTTTTATTTAAAAGTTAAAATAATTTATCAGAAATTCATTTTTTTATTGAAGATTCATCATTTTAGTTGAAAATTCCACTGTTTGTTTGAAAATTAACTTTTTTGTTGAAAATTTATATTCTTTGATTAAAAATTCTTCATTTTGTCTTGAAAATTCAAGAATTTGGTGGAAAATTTAGCTACTTGATAGAAAATTCAACTGTTTTGTGAACAATTCGCTTTTCTAAATTGAAAATGATTTTTTTTTCAATGAAGATTTATTTACTCCATTTCCGATAAGAAGTTATCATTTTTAGACTAAAAATGTATACATTTTTGTTGAAAATTTGTCCTTTTTGGTAGAAAATCAAGTTTTTTGATTAAAAATGCGACTGCTGGTTAAAAATTTATCTGATTTGGTTGAGGATTAAACTATTTTGCTGAAAATTTGTCTTTTTTGGTGAAATTATAATTGTGTCTTATTTAAAATTAAAATATTTTTTTTTGAAATATCAACTATTATATTTTTAATTGAAAATTTATCTTTTTAGGCTTGCAATTCAACTTCATCGTTGAAAGTTGAACTACTTTCTTATAAATTATTATTTTTTTTTTTGAAGATTCATAGTTTTAGTAGAAAATTCATGTCTTTGAAAGTTGAACTACTTAATTGTTGAAGTTTCCCTTCTTGTAGTAAAAATTAATTTTTTAAAATGAAAATTTAACTATTTCGTTGTAAATGAACTTTTTTGTTGCAATTTTATATTATCGGGTTATATCAAAGTTTCATCTTTTTATCTTGTAAGTTTAGGAATTAGGTAAAAAATTCAACTATGTGGTAAAAAATTTAACTGTGTTGTAGAAGATTTTATTTTATTTACAATTAATTTTTTCGAGTAGAAATCTAACTGCTCTATTTTTGGTTAACTTTTTTTTTTATTTTAGAAATTGAACTATTTGCTTCAGAATTTCTGTTGTTTCTTGAAAATTCGTCTTTTGGTAGGAAAATAATCTTGTTTGCTAAAAGATCAACTTTTTGTTTGAAAATTTATATATTTTGTTGAAAATTCCTTTTTTTTTGCTAAAATAATTTTTTTTAACTAAAAATATAACTATTTGATTGAAAATAAAGTTTGTTGATGAAATTTCTTATTTTTAGGGTAAAAATTCAATAGCTTGGTAGAAAATTGAACTATTTTGTATATGATTCATTTTTTTATATTAAAAATTAATTTATTTATAGGAAATTTAAATGTCTATTTTTTGTTAAAAGATTATCTTTTTAGTTAAAAAAATCAACTATTTAGTTGAAAAATTATGTAATTTGTTGAAAATTCTTTTTTTTGTAGATAATTAATTTTTTTTGTTCAAAATTCAACTACATATTTGGTTAGTAATGTAAGTATTTTGTTAAAAATTCATCTTTTTATTGAAAAAATCTGCTTATTTGAAAATGCAACTATGTGGTTAAAAATTTGTGTATTTTTTTGTGACAATTCGTCTTTTTTAGTTGTAGATTCAACTATTTTAATAAAAAAATTTTCCTTATGAATTTAACTGTTTTTGATTAAAAATTGAATCCTTTTTAGGTTGTAATCTACTACAACTACTAGGTTAAAAGTTGAACTGCTATGCTAAAAAATAATTTTGTTCAAAATTCAGGTATTCGGTTGAAAATTGAACTATTTAGTTGAAAATTAACTTTTTGGGATGAATTCATCTGTTTTTGATTAAAAATAAAAATCCTTCTGGATTCAAATAACAACTATTACATTTTTTGTTGAGAATTCTTTTTTTTTTTTTTTTAAACTTCAACCTTTTTTGAAATTTGATTTAACATACTTGAAATTTTTAAAAACCTTTTTGAATTTTTTCAAAATCTGAAGAAAATAATATTTATTTAACCTTAAAAGCAAATAAACCTAAAAAATAGTTATTCGGAATTTTTATTTTGTGTTAAAAATTATTTTTTCTCTCAAATTAAAAAACATATATACGCGCGCGACTGATAATGCTAGTGTAATTTTCAAACTTAAATCAAATCAATCTAGTTTATATTTTTAACAGCAATTTAGAAAATCGAAACCCTTCACCAAAGGTTTATGATATTTTCACTTTCTGTTCAATCTGTCATCAGATCTAGAAAAGTAGACCACCGAATTCAATGGTTCATTCAGTAAGTAGTGCAAAGCCCAACAAACTTGAAAAAATTTGGAATGTAGTAATTTAAAAATTGTAAAAAAACTTTGTTTTAATGAATATTTTTTTAAACTACTCCACAATCTTTTCTATTTTTTTAAATGTTTAGAAACACCTTGAAATATTTAAGAATCTCATCAAAGGTTTGAAATCCTTTGAAATCTCTCAATTCTTGTGAATAAATTCTTTGAAATTTTATAAAAATATTATAAAATTTCTTGAAATTCTGTGGTTTCACGTGAACACTATCTTCACGCTATTTTATCAATTTTGTAACATTATTTACATTATTTTCGGTCGGTAATATTTATTAAATCTTTTTTTTCTAGGCCCAGCTCATTGATATGGTGGGAGTGCATTTCAGTTTCTAGTCAAGTTGCAATTGTTGGAACCGAGCAAGGGGAAATATTATTCATTGACTTAGACACTGGACAACAAGTCGGCTTCACACGAATTGACGGACATGTGTCTAGTTTTCAAATTTGTCAAGACTCTGAACTGGATACAGTTAATCTCATCATAACAAGCCAAATGAAAAAGCAGTGGCACCTGATTTTGGAACAACCTGCGAAAGGTTACGTTTTCGTGCACAATAATGGTACTGCCTCTAGCGAATCCTACTCACAGGGATCCAGTGGTCATTCAGAAAATAATGAAAAGACTTTTGCTTCTACTATAAAACGTAAGAAAAATTCTGATATTATAAATCCGTTTATCAAGATGGGCGATTTTGGAAAAACAGAGTCGATTCTCAAAAATTACTTACCCTAAGTTTCCCCTATTTCAAACTCTCCTTCTTCCTCTATTCTTGAAAAGCTTCCCTTTTTCTCCCTTTTATGTTCAAATATTTTAATAATAAATCATCAAAACTATAACAACTATTCTTGGTTTTACTGCTATAAAATTATTCTATTCAAAATTAGAGTGTGCTACCTTGTGTAGTGAAACTTTCATTTTTTGTTCAACTTACATAATTTATTATTGTAATTGATTAATCTTTTTAAATTTGAACTTGAAGTGTTAATTATTATTTATTGAATAATAATTCATATAATGTGAATCTCTATAATATTAAAGGACTTAAATAAATTATTTATAAATAGGATGTAGCAACGGGTACCGAAATTTCAATATAAATAGCCGTATTTTTTCGGTACGCGTAGACTCTGTCATAAAATATAATTATAGTAATTTGAAAAAAAAAATATAAGAAGGTGAACATTTTTCTATTCAAATAGATAAATCTAAATAATTAAAAAAATTATTATTTCAAGTCTCAAATTTTGTTTCTAAATCTTAACAATAAGAAATTTAGGTACACATGTTTATTTGATGGATTTAAAACTACAATATCTAGGATTTGAATAAACCTTTTAATAAATGCTGGTATTTTTTTAAATAGAAAATATGCTTGATTTTGAGAACAATTTTCAACACATGCAAATTGCTTATCACTAAAATTTGATTTTTTTCGGACTTTTTTATATCGCTGTGAATGAATTTCCAACGATATAACTATATACATTTTTTATGTCAGAAATTACTAAAGAATCATTTAACATTATTTAAGAATATAAATTTCCTTTCAAAAATATTGTTTTCTGCAATTCCCAAAATTGACGATTCGATTTTTCTGATTACCAATCTCAAATAATCGATTCTTTAAAATATCATGAAATCTTTTAAACCGCGATATCGCTTGAAAATTGGTTAAATCCCGTTAAATCTTTTGAAATCATACGAAATTCCTCAAAATCTTCTAAAATTCTTTTAAAGTTGTTGTCATTCACAGACAATTCTTTAAAATCTAAAGGAATCCCCGTCAATCTTTGAAATTCTGTGAAAATTTCTTGAAACCTTGTACAGGGTGTCTATCCTACCTGGAAAACCTTGAAAACCTGAAATTTTCAGGGAATTTCTATATGCCTGAAAAAACCTGGAAATGTCAGGGAATTTCAGCTAAGGTCAGGAAATTTTCTCGAGAGCATTCTTACTTTTTTTATTTAATTTAAATATAAAATTGAGTAACAATGATTCTTCTTTTGTAAAAGCAACTTTATCAAAATTCATCTTCTTTAGTTGAAAATTCATGTATTTTGTTGAAGATTTTGTCTTTTTTACTAGAAATTAATCTTTTTGGTTGATAATTTAAAAATTCCAGTTGAAGATTCATTATTTTAGTGGAAAATTCATCCATTTTGTTGAAAATTAATTTTTTCAACTATCCTATTTTTTGTAGAAAATTGAACCTTTTTAGTTGAAAATTCAACTGTTTGGTTGCAAATTTTTGTTTTTAGTTGGAAATTACTTATTTTGATAAATTTTGTCCTTTCGGAAATAAAATTAAACTTCTTGTTTGCAGAATCATTGTTTTTGTTAAAAATTTAAGTTTTCCAGTCAAATACGCATAATTTTAATTAAAAATTTAATTTTTTGGTTGAAAAGTTGTCCTTTTTAGTTGAAAATTCACGCATTTTGTACAAAAATCGTTGTTTTTAGAATAAAATTAATCTTTCTGTTTAATGAATCATCTTCTTTGTTGAAATTTTAAGCTTTCTAGTTAAATAAGCATAAATTTAGTTGAAAATTCAACAATTTGGTTAAAAATTTGTGTTGGAAATTTATGTATTTTGTTAAAAGATCGTCCTTTTCGGAATAAAATTAATCCTCTTGTTTAAAGAATCATCTTTTTTGTTGAACTTTCAAGTTTTCCAGGTGAATAAGCATGATTTTTTTGTTTGAAAATAAAATAACTTGGTTGATACTTTAACTCTTTTGTTAAGAACTCATCTATATTGTATGAAATTCATCTATTTAAGTTAAAGATCGTCGTTTTTAGTTGAAAAATTATCTCTCTGGTTTAAAATATATTTTCTATTGTGGAGAATTACTTTTTCTTAAGTGAAGATTTAACTATTCCATTTTTGGTTGATAAATGGTCTTTTTTAGTTCAAAATGCTACTATTTGGTTACAAAATTGATCTTTTTTAGTTCAAAATTCAACTTTCTGGTCTTTTTGATAGAAAATTATTCTTTTTGGTTGAAAATTAAATTATTTGCTTAAAAATCAAAATATATTGTTGAAAATGCAATACTTTTACTTGAAAAGTTAGAAATTTGAAGCGGTCTAAATTGAATTTAATATAGTACCCACATTAATTCTATCTAAATATTTATTGAATTTTAAATATAAGAAGATAAAATATAATTTAAATGAAAAAAATGGTTAGTTATGTTTTTAGTATTATTAAATATTTAATTAATCGATTTGACTAATATATTTACGAATTTCTTGTAATATAATATTTTGTCAAAGCTTTCTGAATTAAATTTAATAAAAATTGTTTCAAAAATGAAAATTATTTAAATTGTTCGGTACTATGAAAAATTATACCTAGAAGAAACTGGAGATCCCTGGAAAAAGCTGGAATTGTCAGGGAATTGTTTTAGAGGATTTTAGTAGACACCCTGTTGGAAATTCTTTGGAATTTCTTAAAATGCTTTAGAGTAGGTTAAAATCCCTTGAAATACTTCGAAGTGTTTAACAATCCCGCGCAATTATTTGACATCTTCCGAAATCCGTTTAAATGTTCGACGTTTCGTAAAAATTCTGAAAATTCGTGGAAATTATTTAGAATCATTCAGAAATCATTTAAATCAAGTCTGTCTAAACTCACCTGGATTCCTTGAATTCTTTTAGGCTCACTAGAAATCCCTTTAAATCCTTCAGAACCTGTGGAAATTCTTTGAAATCTTCAAAAATCCAGAAAAACATGAAATCTTAAAAAATCTCGTAAAATCGTTGTAAATCTTTAAAAATCCTATATTCGCATAAAACCTGTTGAAATACTTGTAAATCTTATGAAATTCCTCGAAATCCAATGAAATCTTTTCAAATTCCACAAAATATCATTAAATATGGTAAATTACCCTAAAATCTTTACAAATTTAGGGAATCCTTCAGAAATACTAGGGAATTCTTTGTAAATCATTGAAATCTTTTTAAATTCTTTGAAATTTCGTAAAAGCCTTTAAATTTTTTCCAAGTTTTTGATATTCTTCAAAATCCTTGGAAATGTTTTTAAAAAAATTAAAAATACTTTAAAATCTCTTGAAATACATTGGAATCTCTTAAAATTTCTTGAAAGCCTGCAAAATCCTTTGAAATCCTTCAGAATCTATTAAAATTTCTCGTGATCCCGTCAAATCCTTTGAAATATTTGGAAATCTTGCAAAAACCCTTGTAATCCATTCAAATATTATATAATTTAGTAGAAGTCCTCGAAATCTTGTATATTACTCTAAAATGTTTAAAAATACAGGGAAACCTTTGGAAATCCTTCCGAATCTTCTACAATCTCTTGAAATCATTCAAAATCGTTAGTAGTCTCCGTGAAGCCTTTGAAAATCAATAGAATCTTTTAAAATCTCTTAAAATTCCTTTAAATTGTGTAAAAGATTTAAAAAATTTTTGATATATTTCAAAATATTTGGAAATGTTTCTTTAAAAATTGAAAATCCATAAAAATTTCTTAACTTTCTTAAATTTCTTTGAAATATTTAAAAACTGTACGAAATTCCTTGAAATCGTTAAAAATGATTTTTAATCCATTAAAATTTGTTTAAATTCCATAAAAGCCTCTGAAATATTTAGAAATTTATAAAATCTTCCAGAATCTATTGAAATCTCTCGTAATTTTGTAAAATCCTTTGAACTATGTATTTGTGAATTGTACAAAACCCCTTGAAGTCCATTAAAACCTTGTATAATTCCGTAGAATTTCTTGAAATCTTGTAAATTGCTCTGCAAGGTTTCAAAATTCTGGGTAACCTTTGGATATCTTTAGAGAAAGTTAAAAATCCTTTGGAATCTGTAAATCTTTTGAAAACTATTGGAATTTTTTTAAATCTTCTAAAATTCCTTCAAATTTCGTAATTTTTAAAAAAATTTGATATACACTCCCCTCCGCATGCTTTTGCGCACCCAACGCAAAAATCAAAAGGGATAAAAAGTTTTGCTGCTCAGCAGCAAAACGTCTTAGCTAAAAAAACGTCGTAGCTCAAAAATCCAACGGAATTTGAAAGAGTAAGAGAAAAGCTTCAAAAAGTGCTACTATGGAATTAAAAAAATTCAAGCTTATGTTTTCTGTATCACTTCTAAAAAAATAAAAAAGTGAAAATTTTGCCTCTTTTTAGCCTGTCCCTAATTTTGATCCAGGATTCGTAGCTCAAAAAAACCAATGGCGTTTAAAAGGCTATCACTTCAGCTTTAAAATGAGAGGTCGTGAGTTATTTATTTTTTTTTTACCAAAGTTATAGCACATTTTGTAAAAAACGCTACTTTTTTCAAATGCGAATATCTAAAAAACTAAAAGAGATAAAGAAAAACTTTAGAGAAAAAAAAGATGCGTTTTTTGTTATAGAACAAAGATATGCAGCTTAAAATGGAATTTAAGGAAACAAATTTTTTCGTTTTTTAGCGTGTTAAAAAATTATAAAAAATTCATATTAAGGTATAGCTAATGCAATATTTAGAAAATTATTATTATTTTATTATTCTCAAATTATTGTATCTTTAAACTTACGCATTTCGTCAATTCCAACATAAAAAAGTGCTACGCCTTAATATTAATTTTTTATAATTTGCATCTAAAAAAAGGCTTGTTTTTTTTACAAAATGTGCTATAAATTTGTAAAAAAAATTAACTCACGACCTCTCATTTTAAAGCTGAAGTAATAGCCTTTTAAACGACGTTGGTTTTTTTGAGCCACGACTCCTGGATCAAAATTGGCGGCAGGTTAAAAAGAGGCAATAGAAGTGATACAAAAAACATAAGCTTGAATTTTTTAAATTCCACAGTTGCACTTTTTAAAGCTTTTCTCTTACTCTTTCAAATGCCGTTAGATTTTTTGAGCTACGACTGCCGAGTAGCAAAACTTTTTATCTCTTGTGATTTTTGCGTTGGGTACGCAAAAGCATGCGGAA
>JAUELO010000296.1:4816188-4828614 GCA_032357855.1 Amphibolips quercusostensackenii | reverse complement strand
AACTTTTTATCTCTTGTGATTTTTGCGTTGGGTACGCAAAAGCATGCGGAAGGGAGTGTACTTCAAAATCCTTAAAATTATTTCTTTAAACAATTCAAAATCCATTAAATTCTCTTAAAATTTATCGAAATTCCGCAAAATCCTTATAAATATTTGGAAGCCCTAGGAAATTCCTTGAAATCATTGAAAACATTTCTCAATACATTAAAAAAATTTTTATTTTGAAAAAGCCTTTGAAATATTTGGAAATCTATGAAATCTTTGGGAATCGCTTTAAATTCCTCTTAATCGCGTAAAATCCTTTTAAATATTTAAAAAGCTTACGAAATCCCTTGAGATCTATTAAAATTTTGCAAAATTCCGTAAAATCCTTTGAAATCCTGTAAATTACTCTGAAATCTTTACAAATTCCGGGAAACCTTTACAAATACTAGGGAATCTTTCGCAAAACTCTTTAAAATCCTTTGAAATCTTTGGGAATCCTTTGAAAATCTTTGAAATATTTGTAAATCTCTTCAAATTCCTTGAATTTTCACAAAATCCTTTAAAATTCTTTAAAAGTTTTTGATATACTTTAAAATCCGTGGAAATATTTCCCAAAAATTGAAAATCCTTCAAAATCTATTGAAATCCATTACAATTTTTCGAAATCTCGTAGAATTCTTAAAAATATTTGGAAACCTTACGAAATTCCTTGAAATCGTTAAAATTTTCTTGAAATCCATTTTAAAAACTTTTGATGAGGTAAAAGCCTCTGAAACATTGGAAAATTGATCAAATTCTTTGGAATCTCTAAAAATCGCTTGTAATCCTATAAAATCCTTTGAAATTTTTAGAAATCCTTTAAAATCTCTAAAATTCTCTTAAACTCTCGTGAAATCACCTTAAATCCTGTCAAGTCGATTGGAATTTATTAAAACCCCTAAAAGTTTCAAAAATCACTTGAAATCTCTTGAAATTTTTTGAAATACTTAGGAATCCATTCAAATCCTTTGGAATTTTTTAAGATCCTTCAAAATCTCTAATCGCTTCTGAACCCATAAAATCATAATGAACCTTTGGAAATCTTTTAAAATCGCTTAAATCGATTCGTAAATATTCTAATCAAGATCGTCCATCCCCAGACTCTTTGCTATGTGTTCACTTAATATTTATTTTAACTTGATAATTAATTAATAAATAATAATAAGTTAATTTAATAATTTAAATTTTTTACCTAGGATGGCAAAGACGATCTCGACTGAAAGGACTGAAGCAGCTGTCTTTTGATAACTTTAGTATTCTTAAAAAAAAGCCATCTAAAAATAAAACTAGCAGTTTAGATGAATCTCACGTATCAGGATCGATTGATTCAAGTAACTATTCACTATGTAATGGATCTGAAAATTTGATGAATCCAGCACCGACAAACAGTCCTGCGTTTCTTGTTGTGCAATACGCAGATCATGGACGACGGCTCTACACACGATATTTTGCCCCGAAAAATATATTAACAGTAAGCTAAATTAATAATTCATTTCATCTGAAATAGGCAGAAAAAGAGCTCTTTACCTGTCTTTATCTGGGAAAGGGAAAAAGGGGAAAAGAGGGGAGAAAAAGAGAAAAGGGTAGGGAAAAGAGGAAAAACAAAGGGAAAAGGGGAGGGAAAAGGGAAGAATGGGAAAGAAGAAGTTAGAGAAAAGGGGAATAGGAAAAGGGAAAAAGGAAAAAGGAAATGGGAAAATGAAAGGGGACAAGGGAAGTGGAAAGAGGAAAATGGGAAGGAAAAAAAGGAAAGGGGAAAAATAAATGAAGAAAAGGGAAGAGGGGGAAAGGGAAAGAGGGAGGGGAAAACGGTAAAAAGCATATTTCAGAAAAGGGACAGGAAAGAGGAAAAGGGAGAAGGAATGGAGAGCATTAAAGGAAAAAATAGAAGAGGAAAATGAAAGTAGACGAGAGAAGCGGCAAGGGAAAAATAGGAAGGGGGAAAAGAAAAGAGGAAAAGTTAAAAGGGAAAAAGGTAAGGTAAAGGGCAAAGGAAAGGGAGAATGAAGGAAAAAAGTAAAGTAGGAAAAGGAAAGGGGAAAATGAAAGGGGACAAGGGAAGTGGAAAGAGAAAAATGGGCAGGGAGAAAAGAAAAGGGGAAAATAAAAGGAGAAAAGGGAAGAGGGGAAAAGGGAAAAGACCTTAAAAGGGGAGGGAATGGGGAAAATACCTAAAATAGGAAGGAAAAATGGGTAAAAAGCATGTTCCAAAAAGGGGACAGGGAAAGGGGAAAAGGGAAAAGGAAAGGAGAGAATTAAAAGGAAAAATAGAAGAGGAAAAGGAAAGGTGAAAATGAAAGTGAACAAGGGAAAATGGGAAGGGGGAAAAGAACTAAAGGGGCAAAAGAAAGGGAAAGGGCAAAGAAAAGGGAAGAATAAAGGGGAAAAGGAAAGTAGGAAAAGGAAAGGGGAAAATGAAAGGGGACCAGGGAAGCGGAGAAGGGAAAATGGGAAGGGGGAAAAAGGTGAAAAACAATAGGGGAAAAAGAAAGGAAAATAGGGGAGAAAGGAAGGGAAAAATAGAAGGGGAAAGGGGAAAGTTAAAGTGGACAAGGGAAGCGGAAAAGGAAAAAATTTGAAGGGAAAAAACAAAAGGGGAGAAGGGAAGGGAAAAATAGAATGGGAAAGGGGAAAATTGAAGTGGACAAGGGAAGCGGAAAGGGAAAAATTTGCAGGGGAAAAAGAAAAGAGGAAAAAAGAAAGGCGAAAGGGGAGAAAGGAAGGGAAAAATAGAAGGGAAAGGGAAAAATTAAAGTGGAAAAGGGAAGCGGAAAGGGAAAAGTTGGAAGGGGAAAAAGAAAAAAGGAAAAACAAAAGGGGAAAAGGGATAGGGAAAGGGAGAAAGGAAAAAATAAAGAGAAAAAGAGAAAAGGAAAGGGGAAAAAGTAAAGGGGCCTATTTCAGATAAAGTAAGTACATAATCTACTATTAATAATTTTTTTTGATATATTGATAAGGGGTCGTCCATATATTACGTAACACTTTTAGGAACTTTAGATTAAAATGACTGAATTTTAAAAATCGTAATTAAAAATTTCAAACGATCAATTTTTGATGACTTATTTTCAAGATCCTGTTTTAATAATGCTTCAGTTAACGCTTCAAGTTTGAATTCATATTAACTTTTAAAGTTTCCAATCAGAAAGAATATTATTTTTTAATGTTTTCAGAATGATTAAACTTCAAAAGTTCAAAATATTTGGAATTTTTCCGTTTTTGAGCGGTAAAAATTGCAGTGATTTTTTTGACAGAAATAAAATTTTTTAGTAAAAAAGTCTATCCAATCTTATTTAATGTTTCTTGATTCTATATATCCCATTTATCAATAATGTATTTATCATTTTCTAAATTTCTATAATTAAAATTTTAAATTTAAGTTTTGATAGTCAGTTTTAAATTTCATAATTTTAGACTTAGATATTGTAAAATGTTTGTTTTCAATTTCAAATTTACCACATTTTCTGTTTTTCTTTTAATTCTTCATATTGAACATTTTAAACTCAATTAAAAAAAATATATCGAATTGAGAGATTTTAAATTATGCAACTTTAAACATTGGAAACATATATGTATTGTATGTATAGCAATATTTTTTGTATTCTTTTTTTTTAATTTTTAGCTTTCAATATAATATCTTAAAATTATCTGATATTTAGTCGAAGATTTAAAAAAGTGAATTATTAAAAATAAACAATAGTTGATTGAAAAATGTCCAGAATAATTAATAATTCTAAGTGGAGTGTTCTAAATTTTTATGTTGAACGCTGAATAAAAAATTTTTCGCTTTCATAATTTTTATTTTACAATTAAAATTAAAGTAGTTGCGTTTTAAAAAGTATAATTAACAATTTTAAAAATATATACTTTTTTAAATGATTTAAATTTATTTAAAACAATTGAAATTTTAAAGGATTGGAGTATATAAAAGTTTTTATAAGAAATTTCTTGGTAATTATCATTTTTCAGTTTTGAATGAAATTTGGATTCGTTTAATTTTCAAAGTTTTATTGTTGAAATTTTTTGATTGTGAATAATTTCCATCTAAAATACTTTTCATTTCGAACGTTTTCTCAAAATAATTCAATTTTAAAGGTTTATAATCGAAAATTTATTCTTTTTTAATGGTGAAAATGACCGTTAATTTATTTTTCGATCTTAAACAAATTAGTTTAATCAATTTTAATCTTAAATGTAATTTTTTCATGTAACAAGAATCTAAAATTGTAGACTTTCAGAAGTTTTAACTTTGTAACACTGAATTTGAAATAGTCAAATTTTAATCGCTTTGAATTGAAAATCATTTAAATTCTAAAGTTTTCAATTTCAAATTATTCAATTTTGATCGGTTTTAATGAGAAATAGTATAATTTCAATTTCTTTCAGTTTTAAGTCATCCAATTTCCAAAATTATAATCTTAAAATATAAAACTGTAAACGTTTTGAAATAGGAATTATACAATTTGAACTCTTTTGTCAAATTTTCTAAATTTTAGTCTGAAATTTTTCAATTTTGAGAGTTTCCAATGTGAAATTTTTCAATTTTAAACACTTAATTTTTAATTATTCTATTTCAGACATTTTTATTTAAAATTATACAGATTGACTTCCTTTTCATTTCATTCAAAATATTGCCCTTTTTCCAACATTTTACCTGATCTAATATTGTTCAATTTGAAATGTTTTCAATTCAAAATCGTTCTATATATATTTTTAATTTCAAAGGCTTTTGATTCGAAATTATTCTTTATTGTTTACAAAATTTGAAAAACTTCTAATATTTAAAAATTGGTCTAATAATAGATTTTTAAATTTTTTATATTTTTAATGTTAGGAAATAAAAACCTAGAAGCGAAAGCCCGCTTGCATTTATACGAGGCCACCACGGAGGGGTTGAAAGTTTTCACTATTTAGGAAATTGAAAACTTTATGTGAAATTTGAAAAATTAAAAGCTTTTTGTAAAGTTTGAAAAACTAAAATTAGTTTTTTTATTTTGAAATATTAACGTGAACCAATTTCTTAACTCAGTCATTACAGCATTATTCAAAGTTGTAAAGTTTTTTGTTTTATTTAGGAAAGTAAAAATAAGTTTCTTTAAACGAAACGACAAAACATTCTGAAGATTTCAAAAAATTTTAAATATGTGTTCGATTAACTAAATAAAAAAAATGTGTCTATAATGTTTGTTAATATTTGAAAAAATTATAAATTAATGAAGCATTTTTTCTAAAACATGATCTTATATTAATATTTGGAATCGGAAACTATAAACATAAAAAATTTTAAATAAATTTTCCACCTACAGAAAAAATGGGTAGTTTTTCAAGATTTAAAAACTTTTAACCCTTCTGTGGAGCTTCAAAGTGATATTAAAAAAATTTTAAAAGAACCCACAGGGATTATTCCGATAGGATACCGCAACTTACATGGAATTATTTTTCATGATAGACTAAAAACGTTGTATTTATACTAAAAAACCAGTAAAGAAAATCGTCAAGATAAATAATAAATAAACTGTAATATATATAATATATAATATACTATATAGAATATAATATAATAAATAAAAAATATAAATTTAAAAAAGCGTTTCGTAATACATGGACGATCTCTAAGTATACGTGTAATTTTTGGAATTTATGATTACTTAGGTTCACGAAAACAGTACATCACTTCTACCTCTGTGCGTGCACAAATTGCCAGATTATAGTAAGGATGTCCTATTGACACATCACTTATTTTATGTGATCGACGTTCACCGTCAAACATTAAATATTATATCTCGCGCTTTCTCTCAAGATAAGCAAAACGGAAATTCACAGTTTAATCGAGAGTCTGTCGTCGCTCGATTTTCCTTTGGAAAAAGGAATGAAGTTATAAATGGATTGTTTATAGCAAATGCTGGTAAAGAGCTTAAAGAGAACGCTTTTCACAATAACGAAGATACTTACACGATTCCCAAGTTTATCAAAGATCTTAAAATTAAACTGATCCCTCAAAGTCCATGCATTATTGTCACAAATTGTGGAATCTACAGAGTCACTTTGAGGTGAGTACATATAATAATCTTTTGATTTTTTTCTACCATCTCAATTTCGAAATTTCCTGACTTCCCCTAATTTTTCATTTTTCTTGACCGTTCTATTTTTCTTTTAGGTATAAAAACAACGTCACGCCTAAGAGATCAATAATACAATTGAAAAAAAGTTTTTTCAAATTTATTTTTAATACTTTTAATAAAAACAGTCAAACCAAATTTTAAAAAAGGTTATCCACAAATTACGTAAGAAGATTTGGGGGGAGGGGTGGTTGGTAAAATCTTACTATTTTATATGAGGGTAGAAAAATTTTTACTTAAAAAAAAAGTAAATAATTTTTAAAAGAAAAAGATGAATTTCCAACCAACTATATTAATTGTCAATAAAATACATGAACTTTCAACCAAAGAGTTGAATTTCTAATTTTAAAAAATTGAAAAAAAAAATTTTTTTAACTGAAATGATAAACATTTAACGAAACAAAATTATTTTTAACCAAATAGTTGTTTTTCAAATCAAAAAGATTCATTTTTTTAGCAAAACTGACGAATTTTCAACACAATTTATTAATTTTCAACCAAATGGGTGAGTTTTTCATTCGAAAAAGGTAGATTTTAAACAGAAAAAAGGAATTTTTAATAAGATAGTTGCGTTTTCAACCAAGAAAGATTTCTCAGTCAATAAAGAAAAAGAATTTCATCTAAAATGTTAAATTTTCAAGACAGAAAGACGAATTTTGTTACAAAACAGTTGAATTTTAACACCAAAATATGAAATTTTTAACAATAAAGATTATTACTAACCACATTCTTGAATTTTAAAGTAAAAAAAAAGAATTTTCTACAAAAAAGTTGAATTTTCAACACAAAAAGATGAGTTTTAAACAAAATAAATGAGTTTGTAACAGAAAAAATGAGTTTTGAACTAAAAAAGAGCGACTTTCAAGCAAAAATGTAATAGTTACATTTTCAATTATATAATTGATTTTCAACTACAAAAACTAAGTTTCAACAAAATATATAAAGAATGATGCAGTTTTAATTAATGAATATAATAAAGAAGCGAATTTTCAAAAAAAATATATATATATTCAATGAAAAGAATTAATTTTTAAGAAAGAATATTATTTTTCCGTCAAAAAGCTGAATTTTTAACAAAATACATAAATTTACTATGAAAATTATGAATTTTCAACTACAAAAAATGACTTTTAATCGGAAGTAGAGTTTAAAACTAAAAAATGTCGATTTTGAATCAAAAGTGAAATAATTAAATTTTAAGTTAAAAGATTTCCTTTTTAACTAACCAAAAGGAATTTTTAACATCATAGTTGGATTTTTAACAAGGAAATATTTCTAAGTCTACAACAGAAAAAAATTAATTCTAAGGGTTCATCCACAAATGACATAAGTTATACATAAAATACATTAACTTATAGGCAATTAGTTCAATTTATAGCTCAAAAAAATAAGTTTTAAACTAAAAATGAAATAATTAAATTTTCAGTTAAAACAATACATTTCCAACCAAGAAAAAAAGTAATTTTCAACAAAATATTTCAACTTTAGACCAAAGAAATGACTTTTCAACTAACATGGCAAATATTCGAACAAAAAAAAGTGAATTTTTAACTAAGTAGTTGAATTTTCGACCCAAAAATTACATTTATCACCAGAAAGACCAATTTTTAACAAAAGACTTAATTTTTAACAAAAAGGATAAATTTTTTACCGAAAACACAATAGTTAAATTTCCATTTAGAAAAATAAATTTTGAACAAAATAAACGGTTATTCGCCCAATGAAAGTTATTCTTAACTGAAAATAGGACAGTTAAATTTTCAGTTAAAAAATAAACTTTCAACCAAATATAATAATTTTTTAACGATTAAGGTAAATTTACGACGAAGATTAAATTTGCACTACAAAAGATCAATTTTCTACAGCAAATTGAATAGTTAATTATCAGTTAAAGAAATTAACTTTAACTCAAATGATGAACCATCAATAAAAAAAACAAATAATTTTTAACCAAATAGTTGAATTTTCGACCCAAAAGATTGATTTACTACCAAAAAAGTCAAATTTAAAAAAAAATACATAAATTATAAACTAAAATAGAAAAGTATTCAACCAAAAATAAAGTAGGAAAATTTTAAGTTAATAAGAATTAATTTTCAAATAAAAAAAAAACGAATTTTAAACAAAACAGTTGAATTTTTAACATAAGAAAAGAATTTTTAACCAAAAAGATGAGGCTTAGCTAAGAAAATTATTTTTCTATCAAAAAAGAGGAATTTTCCATAAAATATTTGAAGTTTCACCTAAAGTAGTTCGATTTTCAACTTAAAATAAAATAGTTGAATTTTTAGTAAAATAATTAATTCTCAACCAATTGAAATACATTTTCAACGAAATAGTTAAATTTTCAACCAAATTGGTGAATCTCCGATAAAAAATACAAATTTTCCGCAAAATAGTTAAATTTTCAACCAAAGAAATACATTTTTAACTTTAATGATAAATATTCAAACAAATAAACATTTTTTCTTCGGAATAGTTTAATTTTCAACCAAACATGAATTTTTAACGAAGAAGGTAAATCTTCAACCGAACATGGAATAGCTTAATTTTTAGTTAAAAAATTAATTTTTATTCCTAAAAAAGATAATTTTCAACCTAATGGGGTAATTTTAAAACAAAAAAAGGGGTTTTAAACTATAATTATGAAAATGGTGAAATTTTCAGCAAAATACATGAATTTTTAACTAAAAAATATCAATTGTTATCAACCATAAATAGAATAGTGAAATTTCCAGTTGAAAAAATAAATTTTTAAACAAAAAAAAACAACTTCAACAAAATAGTTCAATTTTTGACCAAAGAAATTAATTTTTTACCAAAATATGATGTTTCCGTTAATGAGATTATTTTTCTACCAAAAAAAGTGAAATTTTTTATCAAAATAGAAGAATTTTCACCTAAAACAGATAAATGTTCAACTTGAAATAAATTTTGAATAGAATAGTTTAATTTTTAGTTAAAAAATTAGTTTTCAACCAAATAAAATTGTTTATACTTTTATATATCATATCCCATTTAAACGAGATGAAATTGTCTAAACAATTTTAATTTGTTTAAAGATTTGCAGGTATTGTTAAAAACAGAAATTATTACTTGAAAATATTAAAATCTGTTGAAAATTTGGGGAAATAAAATGTTTCTCCTGCTTTTTTTAGGTAAACTATATACTTGAACAGACACATATTTAAGTAATGGCAAAATTATTTAAACAGATTATTTTATTTTTATTATTAATTAATGTACTCATAACGTCTAGAAAATATTTTCGTTTCGCGACTTGCTTTACAAAAATAATTTAAAAAATTAAGATTGTTCAAGCAATTGTAATAATACGTAAAATTTAAATTTGCCACTTATGTGGTTTTCTTTGAGGATATAAATAAGAATCACCGTACTGTATACAATCAATATTGAAGTCTTCAATTGGAAATATGAAAAATTGAAGAATTATAAATAGCAAATTGTTAAAACTGAAGAATTTTCAATTGTAAATCTTCAAAATTAAACACTTCTAATTCAAAATTACATACCTTTAAAATATAAGTCTTGAAAATTAAATAATTTGCTATTCTATATTTTCGAAATTCAAGAATTTTCAATTGTAAATACTCAAAATTGTAGAATTTTGAATTGTGAAACTTAAAAAACGCAGAGTTTTTTTTCTGAACATTAAAAATTACAAATAATGCAAGTTTTAAGTCTTACATTTAAGAATTCTGTCATTTTTATGATTTAAATTTAAAACATTACTTTAGAAGATTTAAAATTAAAAACGCTTGACTTTTTGTCCTCAAAATCATGAAAATCATCACAATTTAAGAATTCGTATTCATACATCTTCGAAATTGAAGAATTTTGATCTGAAAATCGTTAAAATTGAAGAATTTTTAATTGTGAATTATTATAAAGAATAATTATGAATTAATAATAAAATTAATTTAATAATGGCACTACTTAAAATTGTAAATACTTCAAATTTAATTTAATTTATTTTTTAATTTTAAAAAATTGCTCTTTTAAATGGTAGTAGTTACATTTAGAATTGTTTCAATTTGGAAGACTTAGAATTGAAATCTCGAGTATTCTTCTTCAAAATCATTAAAATTTAAGATTTTTTATATATAGATCTTTAAAGTTGAAGGGTTTTCAATTTTTGAAGTTTATCGTCAAAAGTACAGCTTTTTATTTCTAAAAATTATGCAATTTGTAAGTTTTTACAATTAAAAATTCTGTAATTTTGGTGATAAATTTTCAAAATTAAAAACTCTTCAATTTCAAAGATTTAGAATTGAAAAATTGACTTTTGATGTTTAAAATTATCTAAATTTAAGAATGTTTATCTATAAACATTTTCAAAATGGATCAGTTTTGAAAATAAAAAACATCAGTCAGACTCAAAATCCCTGTATGTCTATTAAAAACACCCTATTACGATATAAAATCCCACATTAACTTAATAATTTTTTAATTTGCTTCTAATTCCTGCTGAGAGAAAATCATATATTTCAATGAAAGTTAAAGATTACTCAAAGCCAATTATGATGAAAATTAAAATTAATTTAAAATGATATTAAAGCCGATGTATCTATTTAATGTTTATTTTAATTCATAATAATTACAGTTTATATCAAAATAAGAAATGCGAAATAAGCGCGCTCGGTGCACTATTTTTTCTAGTATGTATAATAATTTATAATTAAACTTTACAGGAGTAGCTTGTTATCACTTTTTATGGATTTGATAATAGATCGAACAGAGCTGGATAAGGCGAAAAGGTTAGCCAAGATATTTGGATTACACGTTCGGCAATTATTAGAATATGCAGGAGACATTCTTTTGGCAAATGATAGGTTTTATCAAGCAGCGACATTGTATAAAGAAGCTAGGGTAAGTTTTATGAACAAGTATTAATCAAGAAGAGATTAGTTGAAAATACATGTATTTTGTTGAAAAAGCATCTTTTTTGAAATAAAATTAATCTTCTTGTTTAAAGAATCATCTTTTTTGTTAAAAACTCATGTTTTCCCGGTAAATAAGCATAATATTAGTTGAAAATTCATCTTTTTGTTTGAAAATAAAACAACTTGGTTAAAACTTAAACTATTTTGTTAAAAATTGATCTATTTCAGTTGACGATCATCATTTTGAGTTGCAAATTTATCACTTTGGATTAAAATTACTTTTTTCTTGCATGGGAAATTAATTTTTTCAACTGAACATTTAACTATTTCATTTTTGGTTAAAAATTGAACGTTTTTACTTCAAAATTCAACTATTTAGTTGGAATTTTGTCTTATTAAGTTGAAAATTCATGTATTTTGTTAAAAAATCATCCTTTTTAGAATCAAATTAATCTTCTTGTTTGAAGAATTAGTTTTTTTTTCTCAAAAATTCAAGTTTTCTAGTAAAATATGATAATTTTAGTTGAAAATTAATTTTTTTTTTGTTGAAAATAAAACAACTTGTTTGAATCTTAAACTCTTTTGTCAAAAAATCATCTTTTTTTTTGTTAAAATTCATCTATTCTAGTAGAAGATCTTCGTTTTGAGTTGAAAATTTACAACTTTGGTTTGAAATTTGTTTTTTTTTTGTGGAAAATAAAATTTTTAACTGGAAATTTCACCATTCCATTTTATGTTTAAAATCGAACTTTTGACTTCAAAATTAACTATTAAGTTAAAAATTTGTATTTTTATGTTGAAAATTCATGTATTTTGTTAAAAAATCATCCTTTTTGGAATCAAATTAATCTTTTTGTTTGAAGAATAATTTTGTTTGTTTGTTAAAAATTCAAGTTTTCTAGTAAAATAAGCATAATTCTAGATGAAAATCCATCTTTTTGGTTGAAAATAAAACAACTTGGTTGAAACTTAAACTCTTTTGTCAAAAATTTATTTTTCGTTTGAAATTCATCTATTCCAGTTGAAGATCGTCATTTTTAGTTGAAAATTTATCACTTCAGTTTAAAATGTGTTTTCATTTGTGGAAAATTACTTTTTCCAACTGAAAATTGAACTATTTCATTTTTGGTTTTCAATTGATCTTTTCTGATTCAAAATTCTACTATTTGGTTCACAAATTGATCTTTCTTAGTTCAAAATTCAACTATTTGGTCTTTTTGGCAGAAAATTATTTTTTTGGGTTGAAAATTCAATTATTTAGTTAAAAATTCATCTATATTTTTGAAAATGCAATATTTTTACTTGAAAAGTTAGAAATTTGGAGCGGTTTAAATTGAATTTAATAAAGTGCCCACATTAATTTTACATAAATATGTATTGAA
>JAUELO010000296.1:4802530-4816088 GCA_032357855.1 Amphibolips quercusostensackenii | reverse complement strand
TTCTTGTTGGAAGAAAATTATTCTTTTCGGTTGAATATTCAACAGCTTATTTGAATTTTTTATCTCTTGACTGAAAAATCTGTCTTAGTTGGAAATTTAACTCATGTTAAAAATTCGTCTTTTTTGGTGGAATTCAACCGTCTTTAATTGAAAGTTAAAACCTTTTTTCATTAAAATATCATCTACTGCATTTTTTGTTCAGAATTCTTATTTTTTATAATAAAAAATTTAATTACTTGGTTGCAAGTAAGACTATTTTGTTACAAATTAATTTTTGTTGTTGTTGAGGATTCATAATTTTGACTGAAATTTATATTTTTGGTTGATAAATGAGCTGTTTGCATAAAAATTCGTTTTTTCCTTGCTATTTTGTTGGAAACTTGTTGTTTTTTTAATTTCAAATTAATTTTTTAAACTAAAAATGTAATTATTCCCGTTGAATAGTCCATCATTTTAGTTAAAATTGTATCTTTTTGTTTGAGTATTAAATCTCTTAGCTAAAAATGTTACTATCTAGTTTTTGGTTGAAAATTAAACGTTTTTATTTAAAATTAAACTATTTCGGTTGAAGATTCATCATTTTAATTGAAAATTCATCACTTTGATTGCAAAGTAACTATTTTTGGTAATTATTTTTTGTACTGTTTAACTAACTATTCAGTTAAATATTCCATAATTCCGTTTTTTTCGTAGAAATTTTTCTTTTTGGTTGATAATTCAAATATTCCAGTTAAAGATTCATTATTATAGTTGAAAATTGATTTTTTTGCTTGAAAATTAATCAATTTTAGTTAAACGTTGATTATTTTTGAGAAAAATTCACCCTTTTCGTTGTAATTTTTTTTCAACCAAATATTTAACTATTATATTTTTTGTTGAGAATTCAAATTTTTTAGTTAAAATTCAATATTTGGTTGAAAATTCGTTCTTCTTAGATGAAAATTAATGTTTTTTGTTGAAAAATCATCTTTTTTGAAATAAAGTTAATCTTTTTGTTTAAGGAATCATATTTTTTGTTGAAAATTCAAGTTTACCAGTTAAATAAGCATACTTTTAGTTGAAAATTAATCTTTTTGTTTGAAAATAAAACAGCTTGGTTGAAACTTAGTCTTTTGTTAAAAATTTATCTTTATTGTTTGAACTTCATCTATTTCAGTTGAAGATTGTCATTTTGATTTGAAAGTTTATCACTTTGGTTAAAATTTTTTTGTGTGGAAAATTAATTTTTTAACTGAAAATTTAACCATTACATTTTTGGTTGAAAACTGGACCTTTTACTTCAATATTCGACTATTTAGTTGAAATTTTTTTTTTTTAGTTGAAAATGCATGCATTTTATTGAAACCCCATCCTTTTTAGAATAAAATTAATCTTCTTGTTTAAATAAACTTTTTTTTTGTTGAAAATTCAAGTTTTTCAGTAAAATAAGCATAATTTTTGTTGAAAATGTATGGTATTTATTTAAAATTCATCTTTCCCACTAGAACATCGTCGCTTTGAGTTGAAAATTTATTACTTTGGTTCAAAATGTGTTTTCTTTTGTGCAAAATTACTTTTTTTTTTAACTGAAAATTTAACTGTTCCGTTTTTCGTTGAAAATTGATCTTTCCTGGTTCAAAATTCTGCTGTTTGGTTCATAAATTGATCTTTTTTAGTTTAAAATTCAACTGTTTAGTTTTTTTGGTTGAAAATTATTCTTTTTGGTTGAAAATTCAATTATTTGGTTAAACATTTATCTGTATTGTTGAAAATGCAATATTTTTACTTGAAAAGTTAAGAATTTGAAGCGGTTTGAATTGAATTTTATATAGTACTCACATTAATTTTACCGAAATATGTATTGATTTTCAAATATAAGAAGATAAAATATAAATTTTTTTGAATCATCCAAATTCAGGAACTTTAGAGACACTTTAAACAAATGATTAGTTATGTTTTTAGTATTATTAAATATTTAATTAATCGATGGGACTAATATATTTAAGAATTTCTTGTCATATAATGATTTTCCAAAGCTTTCTAAATTAAATTTAATTAAAATTGTTTTAAAAAACGAAAAATGTTTGAATTGTTTCCTACTATAAAAAATTATACCTGGAAGAAACTTGAGCAGACACCCTATAATATCTTCCGAATATTAAATAACATAATTCTTAAATTTTCAATGTTACAGTGTCGACCATCAAAGATTTTTGCAAAACTCGCATCGGTTGGCTGCACATCTGAACTATTAAATTGCCTCGTACATTGCCTAGAACATCCTGCTCCACTTAAATTGTCAATTGCAGAAAAAATGTCCTTGTCTAATTTGAGTATCATCGCTTTCACGGAATTGTCAGTCAGGGCTACGACGCAGAAAGAGCAACAAATTTATAAGGAATTTATGTATGTCGAACAGGGTGGTCCAAAATTTTTTTTCTTTGAATTATCATGCATATCGCTAGGAAATTTGCTCGAATCTACAGAAAAATAAATCCATTTTTTTTGTTTTGTGAAAAAATAATTCGAAATATTTTAGGGAATTTTAAAAGATTCACAGATATTTTTGATTTATTTCAATAGTTTAAAGACATTTTAAAGACGAAAATATACAGGATATTTTTAAAGACTTCAAGGCATTTTCAAGAGATTTATACAATTTGAAGGGATTCGCAAAGATTTAAATAATTGTAAGGAATTGGAAAAAAATTGCATGCAGTTGTGAAGAATGAGATTTCTGTGGATTTCAATTATTGTAACCGATTTTAAAAGCACTCAAGGTATTTTAAAACATTTTCCTGGATTTTAAGAAGTATCATCAGATTTAATCCCGGAATTTTTTAATACTTTAATAAATTTCAATAAATGTATTCACAAGAAGTGAGGGATTTCGTAGGGTTTCAAAGATTTTGAGAGATTTTCAAATATTTTTTGCAGTTCATTGATAATTCGCACCGAATTCTTATTAATTTATCCTGAATTCTTAGAAAAAAATTTGAATTCGTCTGAATTCATCTAATTCTACTCAGTTCAATGGATTGTTGAAAGTTTTTTTTTCAATTTATCTTGCAGTCTTTAAAACTCACCTTCAATTCTTAGGCATGTCATAAAATTTGTTTAAATCCTCTTTAATTTTTCTAAAGTCAATTCAAACTTAATTCAATGAATTTTTCACATTTTTTAATTCTTTTGAATTCACTTGTTTGTTTTTTAAATTCAGTTAGATTTTTTGTGAATTTTATCGAATTCTTCTCATTTCCTTCAAATTCTTCTAAACTCACTCAAATTTAATTGTAATCAATGGCATCTTTTCAATTTAAAAAATATTTTCCAATTCATTTGAATTCTTTTGAATTTAACTTCAATTTTTTTGGTAGTCCTTGAATTCTTAGGTATTTTATCAGATTTTTTTTAATCCCTTTCAATTTTTCTAAGGTCGTTTCAAAATTACTAAATTCAATGAAGTTTTTTCATATTTTTACATGGTTTTAAATTAATTTTTTTTTTAATATTCATCTTTTGATTAAACTTTTTTTTCCAATTTATTTGAATTCTTTTGAATTAACTTACTTTATTTTGTTGTCATTAGTCACTTCCTTGGTTAGAAATTAGTAGGGTTTCAAAAATTTGAAGAGATTTGGATTTTCATTGGAATTCACTCTAAATTCTTTTAAATTCTTTGAATTCTCTTGAATTTTTTAATTTACTTGAATTCTTCTGAATTCATTTAATTCTATTCAATTCAAAATTTTTAAACGTTTTTATTCAATGAATCCTAAAACCTCACCTTGAATTCTTAGGTATTTCATCAGATTCTTTTGCGTTCCCTTACATTTTTCTAAGCTATTTCCAAACTTACTAAATTCAATGAAGTTTTTTCATATTTTTACATCGTTTTCAATTCATTTGATTTTTTCTTAAATATTCACCTTTTGATTTTAAACATTTTTTTCAACTCATTAGAATTCTTTTGAATTTAATTTAAATTATTTTGTATTCATTAGTCACTTCCTTGGTTAGAAATTAGTAGGATTTCAAAAATGTAAAGAGATTTAAGTTTTTTTTGTAATTCTCTTGAATTTGTTTAATTTACTCAAATTTTTCTGAACATACTCAATTCTATTTAATTTAGTGGATTTTTTGAATTCTTAAATGTTTTTATTCAAATAATAATGATGTATTTTAGCATTACCTTGAATTCTTAGAAGTTTTTTTATATTTTGAAATTGTTTTTAATTTATTTTAATTTATTTTAATTTACTTTGAATTATTAGGCATTTCAACAGATTCTTTTGATTCCCCTTACATTTTTCTAAGCTCACTTCAATCTTACTCTACTCATTGAAGTTTTTTCACATTTTTACATAGTTTTCAATTCATTTGATTTCTTAAAATATTCACCACGATAAAATTAAAAAAAAATTTATTTGAATTCTTTTGAATTTAACTTGAATTCCTTTGTTATCATTAATCACTTCCTTCGTTAGAAATTAGTAGGGCTTCAAAGATTTGAAGGGATTTGAATTTTTTCGGAATTCACCCCGAATTCTTTTTAATTTCTTGGAATTCTCTCGAATTTTTTATTTATTTGCATTCTTCTTCACTGAATTGTATTTAATTTAATAGATTTTTTTAATTTTTAAAATCTGTTGTTCAATTGATGCTAAAGTCTTTTAACATTACCTTGAATTCTTGGAAGTTTTTTCGTATTTTAAAATTGTTTTCAATTAATTTTAATTTATCGTGATTCACATTTAATTCTTACGTAGTTCGCCAAATTCTTTTGAATCCCCTTTAATTTTTGTAAGCTCGTTTCAAACTTACTGAATTTAATTAAGTTTTTTCATATTTTTATGTAGTTTTCAATTAATTTGGTTTTTTGATATTCGTCTTTTGATTAAAATTTGTTTTCCAATTCATTTAAATTCTTTTGAATTAACTTGGCTTTTTTTGTAGTCACTAGTCACTTCCTTGGTTAGAAATCAGTAGGATTTTGAAGATTTGAAAAAAATCTAACTTTTTGTTATCATCAAATTTTTTATGAATCCCTTTCAATTTTTCTAAGCTCGTTTCAGACTAACTGAATTCAATGAAGTTTTTTCATATTTTTACATTTTTTTCAATTAATTTTTTTAAAAATATTTATCTTGTGATTAAACTTTTTTTTTAATTCATTTGAATTTTTTTGAATTAACTCACATTATTTTGTTGTCATTAGTCACTTCCTTGGTTAGAAATTAGTAGGGTTTCAAAAATTTTAAGAGATTTGGATTTTTATTGGAATTTACCCCAAATTCTTTTAAATTCTCTGTCATTCTCTTAAATTTCTTTAATTTGCTTAAATTGTTCTAAATTCACTCAATTCTATTTAATTTAATGGATTTTTTTAATTTTTAAAAGTTTTTATTTAATTGATCCTAAAATCTTTTAACCTCACCTTGAATTCTTAGGCATTTTATCAAATTTTTTTGAATTCCCGTAAATTTTTCTAAGCTTCAAACTTACTGAATTCAATTAAGTTTTTTTACATTTTTACATTGTTTTCTATTCATTTGATTTTTTTGAAATATTCAACTTTTGATTCAAAAAAATTTTCCAATTCATTTAAATGATTTTGAATTTAACTTGAACTGTTCTGAATTCTTATGAATTTATCCTGAATTTTCACCCCTTGAGCGCGAAAAAATACCCTATGAGCGTTACAAAAAGTGCTTTTTGGTCCCTATATTTTATCCCACAGGGACTGTGAGGCCTGATTAATATAGGTTTCAATTTTCTAATAAATAATTTATTTCTCCATAGGAATTTCTTATCGACAAACATGTTTTATGATGAACTTGTGGCTGTCAGCATCATAGGACAAGCCCATCTGTGGAATATTCTGCATCATCTTTTAATCAAAAGAGGTCTATTTACTCAGGCATTAGATATACTTATGAAGACACTACCCCTATTTTTTAGCTTCAAAAACTCTCATCTTCATGCTAATCGTGAGTAATTTTTCCACTAGAAGGATTTATTTTGCAGAGGCTATATAATAATCAGGGTATCTACTCACCTGGAAAACATGGAAAACCTGGAATTGTCAGGGATTTTATATGTACCTGGAAAAACTTTGAAAATATCAGGGATTTTTTTTAATGCCAGGGAATTTTTTTGAGACTGTGTTTACATTTTTTTAAATCGTAATATAAAATTAAGTAACAATGTTCCTGCATTTGTAAAAGTAGCCTCACTTTACTGGATTTAACTATTTTGTTAACATTAGTCTTTTTGGGTTGAAAATTCAACTATTTTGGTAGAAATTCGTGTATTTAGTTGAACATTAATATTTTGGTTGAAAATTGATATTTTTAGGTCGAGAATTGAACTGTTTTGAAGAAAATTCGTCTTTTTAAATTGATAATGCAACAAATTTGGGTTGAAATTCAACTGTTTTTATTGAAAATTCAACTGTTTTGTAAGAAATTCGTCCTTTGAACTTGAAAATTCAACAATTTGGTTTACATTTTTTCTCTTTCTTGCCTGAAAAATCTTTCTTGGTAGAAAATTAATCTTTTTTTTTGAAAATTCGTCTTTATTTTGAAAATTCATCTTTTTTAGTAGAAATTTCATCTTTTTTGGTTAAAAAAGCAATGGTTTGGGTAAAAATCAATCTGTTTTTTAAGAGGATTTAACTATTTTGTTGAAAACTCACCTTTTTTGGTTAAAGATTAATAATTTTATTTGAAAATTCATCATTTTTATTGAAAATTGAACTATTTTCATGGAAGTTTTGTCTTTTTTTTATAAAAAGTAATTATTTTAACTGAAAATTTGACTATTATATTTTTTGGTTGAAAATTTATATTTTTAATTAAAAATTCAAATGTTTGGTTGAAAATTCGTGTATTTTGTGAAAAAATCATTGTTTTCCTTAAGAATTCAATAGTTTGATTGTCATTTTTCCTCTCTCTTGACTAAAAAATTTTTTCTAGTTGAAAATTTGTATTTTTTGGTTGAATATAACTATTTTTTTAATTTTAAATTCAGATCTTTTTTGCTTGAAATAACAACTATTACATTCGCCGTTGATTTAACTACCTTTTTGCAAATTCTTTTTCTTTGTGAAAATTCTTTTTTTTTGTACTGATCTTTTGTCTATTCCACTTGAAATTTAAACTATTTTGTTTGAAATTCGTTGTTTTCATTAAAAATTATTTTTTAACTGAAATTTTAACTATTCAATTTTGGGTTGAGAATTATTTTCTTTGGTTGAAAATCCATGTATTTTTTTCAAATTTAACTATTTTTTTGAAGATTTATCATGATAGTTAAAAATTCATCACTTCGGTTGAAAATGTAACTATTTTGTTAAAAAATTATTTTTTTTTCTTGGTTGATAAATGATTTTTTTTAACGAAAATTTAACTATTCAACTTTCAAGTTGAAAATTCACATTTTTGTCTGAAAATTCATCCTTTTTGGCTGAAATTCAATTTTCTCGGTTGGAAATCTATTTTTTGCTTAAAAATTCAATAGTCTGGTTGAAATCTGTTCTCTGTCTTGACTGGAAAATCATTCCTAGTTGAAAATTCTTACTTTTTGATTGAATTCAACTGGTTTTTATTTAAAATTAGGATCTTTTTTGGTTGAAATATGAACCATGACATTTGTCGTTAAGAATTCATCTTTTTCGGTTTAAAATGCAGCATTTTAATTAAAAGTTGAACTACTTTGTTAAAAATTATTTTTTTTCTTTGGGTTAAAGTTTCATCATTTTAATTAAAAATTTATCTCTTTGGTTGAAAATTAAACTATTTTTTTTTAAATTCGTATTTTTTTGTTAAAAACTAATTTTTTTGTGCTTATTACTTGACGATTCCAGTTAAAACTTTAACTATTTTGTTGAAAATTCGTTTTTTTGTGAAAATTAATTTTTTTAACTGAAAATTTAATTTTAATTTTCAGTTGAGAATATATCTTTAGTAAAAAATTCTTGTATTTTTCTTAAATTTTACTATGTCTGTTAAAGATTCATTATATTTGTTGAAAATTGAACTATTTTGTTGAAAATTCTTTTTCATCTTGGTTGATAATAAACTTTTTCAACTGAAGGTGTAACTATTTGATTTTTGGTTAAAAGTTGATCTTTTTGTTAAAAATCCAAAGTTTTGGTTGGAATTTTATGTTTCTTAGTGGAAAATTAATCTTCTGGTTGAAAATTAATTTTTTGCTTAAAAATTCAACAGTTTGGTTGAAATTTTTTCTCCCTCTTGACTGGAAAATCTTTCTTAGTTGAAAATTCTTATTTTTTGGTTGGATTCATATATTTTTAATTACAAATTAAGATTCTTTTGCTTGAAATATAAACTATTATATTTTTCGTTGAAAATTCATATCTTTGTATGGAAATTTGAACTACGTGGTTGAAAGTTAGATTCTTTTGTTAAAAATTAATTTTTTGGGTTAAGATTGATCATTTGAGTTTAAAATTTATCTTTTTAGTTGAAAATAAAATATTTGTACTGAGAAGTTAACTATTCCAGTTGAAACTTTAACTATTTTGTTTAAAGTGCGTTTTTTTCTGTTGAAAATTAATTTTTTCAACTGAAAATTTAACTATTCAATTTTTGGGTGAAAATTTATCCTCTTTATTTAAAAATTCATGTATTTTGTTTAAAATTGAACTATTTTGTCGAAAATTCTGTTGTATATTGGTTGATAATCAACTGTTTAAACTAAAAATTGAACTGAATTTAAAGTACATGAAGATAAAATAAAAATTTGTTTTAATTATTATTCACTTGTACTACTAGGTATTTACTTATCCTTTAATAAAGTTACATTGTCAAATGAGAAAAACAGTTACATATTAAATTTTATGTATAAATAGTACCAATTTTACAAATTTAGACATTTAAAAAGACTGAAAAAACATTATTTATAATATACTCGTGAAATTGTATACATGCTTTGAGTCGATTGTTTAAAAAAATGCGAAATACTTAAATGGCTCCGTACTGTAAAAAATAATACCTGAAAAAAACATGAAATTGTTAGGGAATTATTTTCCAGGTTTTAAGTAGACACCCTGATAATCAGGGTGGCCGCATGTCAGAAACAACCTGGAAATCATTTAAATTTTGGTCTTTGAATAATAATGGCCAGGAAAAATGAAAAATTAATTAGGGAAAAATTAGTGAATTTTGAAAATGTAGTCTTCATTTCATTTTTTTTAGTAGAAATGTGATCTTTTTTGGCTACAAATAAAAAATTTTTGTTGAAAATTAAAATATTTGATAAAAGTAAAACTACTTTGTTAAAAAATAATTTTGTTGTTGAATATTTATCGTTTTAGTTGAAAATTTATCTCTTCGGTTGAAAATTCTTTTTTTTTTGGTTGAAAATTAATTTTTCACAGGCAAATTTGATTTTTTCTGTTAAAGTTTTATTATTTTAATTAAAAATTGAGCTCTTTCATTAAAAGTTTACCTATTTTGTTCTAAATCGACATTTTTAAATAGAAAATGCAGCTACTTGTGTCAAGGTTCAACTACTTTGTTAAAAATGTATTTTTTTATTGAAGGTTTATCTCATTGATTGAAAATTTAACAGTTTTAGAGAAAATGAAGCTTTTGGCTTGAAAAGATCGAATATTTGCAGGAACTGTTTTCTTTTTCTCTTGACTGAAAAAACTTATTTGTTGAAAATTCGTCATTTTAGTAAAAAATTTATCTCCTTGATTGAAAATTTAACTTTTGTGTTGAAAATTTAACTATCTTGGTTATTTTTTTTACTGAAAATTTAATTTCTCAATTTTTGAGTCAAAAATTTTCTTTTTCAGTTGAAAGTTTAACTATTTATTTGAAAATTGGACTATTTAGTTTAAAATTTGATTTTTTTAGGTTGAAATTTATCTTTTTAGGTGAAAATAATACTTTTTCGATAATTCATTTGTTTTATTGGAAATTTATCTTTGTAAATTAAAAATTCAACTATTTTGTTGAAAAATGAAATTATTTTGTGGAAAATTCGAGTCTTTTCTAAAAAAATACAATAAATTGGTTAAAATGCAACTATTTTTGTTTAAAGTTTAATGTTTTAAGTTTACGAATTTGATCATTTGATTAATAGGTTAGAAATTATTCTTTGTAGAGTCAAAATTCAACTGTTATTTTTTTAAGTTTCGACTTTTTTAAGTTAAAAATTCGTCTTTTATGGGAGAAAAATATTTTTTTGGTTAAAATGAATAAATTTAAAATCAAAATTAATTTGAAAGTTTAACTACTTTGTAAAAAACTAATTTTATAGTTGATGATTCATCTTTTTGGTTTAAAATTCAACTATTTTAGTGAAAATTAACTGTTTTGTTAAAAATTTATATTTTTGTATTTAAAGGTAAACAATTTGTATGAACTGTTTTTCTTTCTCTTGACTGAAAAAACTTATTTTGTTGAAAATTTGTCATTTCAGTTGATAATTTATCTCTTTGGTTGTAAATTGGACTATTTTGTTGAATATTCGTTTTTTTATGTTGAAATTCAAATTTTTTTAAATGACAATGTTTCTTTTTTAGTTGAAAGTTAAACTATTTATTTAAAAATTGGAGTGTTTAGTTTAAACTTCGTTTTTTTATGAAATTTATTTTTTGTAGGTGAAAAAATACTTGTTTGAAAATTCATCTTTTTAGGTTGAAAATTCAACTTATTTTGTTTAAAAAAGAAATTATTTTGTGGAAAATTCAAATTTTTGTTTAGAAATTTGATCATTTAATTAATAGGTTAAAAATTCTTCTGTGCAGAGTCAAAATTTAACTGTTTTTTGGAATTTCGACCTTTTTAAATTGAAAATTCGTCTTTTATGGTAGAAAAGTCTTTCTTTTTAATCGAAATGATACATTTGAAATTAAAAAATTTTAATGTGCAATCGTTTTCTTTTGTTTATAAATGATTCTATGTTGAAAAAGTTACAATATTAAGATTCTGATCTTTGAATATTAATGGTCAGTAAAAATGAAAAATTGGTTAGGGAAAAATTTGTCTTTTGTTTTAAAATACATCTCTTTTAGTAGAAATTTTATCTTTTTTGGTTAAAATATTAAGTATTACATTTTTTGTTGAGAATTCATTTTTGTATGTTGAAAATTCAACGATTTTATTAAACATTAAACTATTTTGTTAAAAATTTAATTATTGTGTTGAAATGTTCACAATTTTGTTTAAAAAATCATTTTTTCAATCGAAATTTGTCCTATTTGTGTTTTAGATGATTTGTTGATGACCATAAGTGAACCGAATTTGATTCGAGGTATGATAACAAATCCCAGTATTGCCAAAAGTCACATGTCGTTTGTTCTCGCAAACCTTTCATCTCTACAAGCCTTTGTGTTACAGGTAAGGCAAGAAGTACAATTTTTTCGACAATTAATATCGCAGACTTCACACTCTTTCCCCTATTTTCAAGAAACTTCCCCTTTTTATCCAAAAAGAAAATCCAGCTATTTTTGATTAAATGTTAATTTTTTAAAATTAAAAAGTCTAATATTATATTTTTGGTTAAGATATCATCTTTTTGGTTAAAAATTATATTATTTGTTTGAAAATTAACTTTTTTTCCTGAAAATTGATATTTTTGGATTGAAAATTTTATACTGTAGTTGAAATTTTTTTTCTTTCTAAACTGAGAAATCTTTCATAGTCGAAGATTCTTCTCTTTCGTTAAAAAATCTTCTTGTTGGTTTGAAAACTCATCTGTTGATAGAAATTTCATCTTCTTTACTTAAAAAAGCAGCTTTGGTTAAAAATTCATCTATTTTGGTCGAATTTAACTGTATCAACTATTTCGGTTTAAAATTTAACCATTTTGTGGAAAATACAATATATTGCGACTTGAAATCTTAAGAGTATGATACCTTCATTAATTTTATCACAGAAAATTTATTCCTCCATCATTCTCCTATTTTCGTGAAAAATCCCCCTCATTTCTCTCTTTTGAGAGTATTTTGGCTGTGAAGTCTAATACCGATGATACATGGTTTTGCATATTATTTAAAAATTCGTATGTTACAGAGGTTAATAACACTTTACGATCCCACAAATCCTGTTTTAAGACCCCTAGTGCGTCAGTGCAATGTTCGTAACAGAACTAATTCTCGAAATTCATTATCGAGTTCAATAGAATCGACTGAAATGCAGGTATTTTTATATCTGAAAGTATTTACAGTACTAACACTATTGCAATATCTTGTATAGTGTACTAAATTTATTTTATTTACAATTATTAGGAGGAAATAGCAACTCTAATCGAAAAAATAGTAGAAATGTTTTTACTGATTTTACTGGTATTTATTCAAAAGTCAACGCCAACACTGGGTTATAAGTCAGAGTTGATGAAGTTTATCTCTTTATCTGGAATAAAAAAGGTCCAATACTTTACATATTTTTAAAAGTCAGCTTGAGGTATAAGTATTAAAAATAATTAAATTTTTTTCAATAGGAAGCTGCATTTAATATACAGTATAAAAGAAGATTTATAAGCGCTGGATTTTCGCACGTTGCTCTTCTCAGAAACAAAGTCATATATACTTGGGGAAGTACAATCATCGGATCTCTGGGTATGTGAAAAGTATTTTAATTATGCAGTTGGGCGATGCCTATTTAATCGGCGTCTATCTGCTTGCTCTATTCTCGTCACGCAGCTGAGGGACCGCCAAGTAGTTGTCGAGCGTCACTCATCTCTTAAACGCGGAGATAGCACTTGAAATTTGAGAACAGTTTATCGAATGATGTTGAATTGAAAACTTTCCAATTCAAAATATTCTAGATAGGTAAAATTTTGAAAATAGAACAATATTTTGAATGGAATGAAAAGGAATTGAACTTGTATCATTTCTAAATAAAAGCGTGTTATACGCGGCTCGCATAGAGCGAAACTTTTTTATTGATATATTTAAAACACTCTCGCAGACGTCGTTTATTCATTCATTAGGCATTTATCTTAAGATTTTAGTAACTAACTGTTAAACCTTAGTGTAAGAGAGAGCGAAAATAGCGCTCCATACTGCGTCGACAGAAGGTGCTATGTGTCCTCACGCAGCTACATTAGACCTTAGAGTAAGAGAGAGAGAGAGAGAGAGAGAGAGAGACAGAGAGAGGGTGGAATATAGCCTCACCGCGGCGATAGCAGGTACTCTGTAAAAATGGCGTCAGCAAGGCGAATGTAGGCGAGAGTCGCGAGTACAGCGCCAGCGAAGCTCGATGCGCGCATCTCTCTCCACCGATTTTCCACCCTCTTTGCGTGACTCCCACGTAACGCCCACGCAGACTCCCCGTTAAAAGGGCGCGCACTGGTACATAACGTCAGCCCTTAGCTCTCGCAGTGTCGTAGCTATTCCCGCTTTGGAAACTTGATTTTTTCAATTAATCAGCCCTTTTAAGGGCCACACTATGATCTCAACGCAGGCATGGTTTTCTTTTTTTAATTAAACCGTTTACTGTTTTGAATAAAATTTGATGACTGACGAGATGCTCATGATAGATTGATAGATCCTGGTCTGTCAGACGCATCGAGTTGATTATTTAACAAATTTTGGGCTCTG
>JAUELO010000296.1:4782434-4792574 GCA_032357855.1 Amphibolips quercusostensackenii | reverse complement strand
TTGGTATAAAGGACATCCTTTTTGTTTAAAATCCGAATCCATCTCTTTTGGTTAAAAATTCATCTATTTGGCGGAAAGTTTAAATATTTTGTTAAAAATTTTATTATTTTGTGGAAAAATCATTTTTTCGGTCAAAAATTCTATTTTTAGGTTGAAAATTCGTCTTTTTGGATAGAAAATCCTTTTTTTTCATTGAAAATTTATCTTATTGTAGAAAGGTCAATTTTTTTTTGAAAATTCATCTCACTTGGATGATAGGTAATTCTTTTTATTTAAAAAGTGTGCTAGTATCTTTTTGGTTCGGAATTTATTTCTTTTGGTTAAAAAATTACTATTCAAAACTCGTCTTTTTGGATATGAAAACCGTCTTTTTGCATTAAAAATTCATCTTTTTGTAGAAAAGTCATTTTTTGTTAGAAAGTCTACTAGTATTTCGTTGAAAATTTAATTATTTTGTTGAAAATTTAACTCTGTCGTTATATATTCTTCTTTTTGTATAGAAAATTTATCCTTTTAGATTAAAAATGCATCAAGTCATATTTTTGCTTTAAAAAGTCATGTTTTGTGGTTGAAGGTAATTCTTTTTGATTAAAAAGTCTAGTATCATATTTTTAAACTAGAATCAATCTTTTTTGGTTTAAAATTCATCTATTTGGTGGAAAATTTTAATATTTTGTTGGAAATTTAATTTTTTGTGAAAAAATCATCTTTTTAGTAAAAAATTTTAGTTTTTTGGTGAAAATTCTTTTTTTTTTTAGAGAAAATTCCTTTTTTTCATTGAAAATTCATCTTTTAATAGAAAGCCTAATTTTGTTCTTGTTGAAAATTAAATTATTTTTTTGAAAGTTTGTATTTTTTGGTTGAATTGTGCTGGTTTTGATTTAAATTAAAAATATTTTTTGATGAAATATCAAGTATTGCATTTTTCGTTGAGATTATATATATATTTTGGTAAAAACTCTTTTGTTAAAAATTCGTCCTTTTGAATAAAAAATTAGTTATTTTTTATTAAAATACATCTTTAACTATAAAGGACATCTTTCTTGGTTAAAATTTAATCCTTTTTATTTGTAGAGTCTACTATTTCATTTCAGGATCGGAATTTATTTCTTTTCTTTAAAAACTCATCTATTTGGTAGAAAATTTGAATATTTTGTTAAAAAATTTTATTATTTTGTTCAAAAATCATCTCTTCGATAAAAAATCTAATTTTTGTTTAAAACTCGCCTTTTTGGATAGAAAATCCGTTTTTTTTATTTATTGAAAATTCATCTTTCGGTAGATAGTTCAAATTTGCTGTTGAAAATTCAATTATTTTGTTGAAAATTGGTCTTTTTTGCTTAAATTTAACTGGTTTTGTTTAAAATTAAAAATATTTTTTGATGAAATATCAACTATTGCATTTTTTGTTAGGAATATATATTTTTTGGTCGAAAATTCTACTGTTTTGCTAAGCATTCGTCTTTTTGGATAAAAAATTCGTTTTTTTGGATTAAAATCATCTTTTCGGTCAAAAATTCTATTTTTAGGTTAAAAATTCGTCTTTGTGGATAGAAAATCCGTTTTTTTTCATTGAAAATTCATCTTATGGTAGAAAGGCCATTTTTTTGTCGAAAATTCATCTTATTTGGATGAAAGTTAATTTTTTTCATTTGAATAGTTTGATAGTATATTTTTGGTTCAGGATTTATCTCTTTTGGTTGAAAATTTACTTTTGAAAACTCGTCTTTTTGGATATAAAAACAGTCTTTTTGCATTAAAAATTTATCTTTTGGTAGAAAAATCATTTTTTTGGTTAAAAAGTCGTCTAGTATTTGGTTGCAAATTTAACTTTGTCGTTATACATTCGTCTTTTTGGATAGAAAATTCATCCTTTTAAATTGAAAATGCATCTTTTGATTGAAGATTCATCTTCGCAGGTTAAAAATCCAACTATGTAGTGAAAAATTCAACTTTTTTTTTTTAATTCGACTTAAGCTAAAAATTTAATATTGTACCTACAATATTGTTGTTTAAAAGAATTCATTACCCTATGATTCCCTTTTCTTTTTTAAAAATCACCCTATTTTCCCTGTTTTGAGATCATTTTGGGCTGTAAAGTCTGAAGTCACATTTAAAACAATTTACATTATATATTTGACCTTAGACTTTTAAAATGTGGAATTGTATTTGAAATTTATATAAAAAATCAATCAGAATTGCATAATTATTATTATAAACGCTTAAAATTCAACCGGGAAAAGCGTAATTTTTCACCGAGAAAACCGGGAAATAGCTTGGATTTTTTTTTGATGTTGGAGTGGCCGCCCTGAAAATTGAAAATCAAGTATGAACCTGAACTAAAACGAAATGTTATTTAATATACTTAAAAATATTTTAGCTTGCTGTCACTAGTACAAATAAGCTATACATCTGGGGTATAAGCCCTCGAGAACTGCAGTTGAAAAAGTTAAAAGTACCTGATTCCGAAAGTGTGGATGAAAATGAAAAGCAGAATTTGTCATCGTGCTCTTCTTCAGAAGATTGCGCAGAATCCGAAAATGTTTCTACGGCGGTTGTAGAACAGGACGATTCTCTAAATAATTGTATAAATTCAACAAATAATCACACTTCCGAGGAATCTGTCGATAATGAAGATTTTCAAAAGCACAATGATATTGAAAAATCAAGCTCAAACCTGTCCAACTGCCCATCTACCTTCAACTTAAAGATGTCTCGAACTTATTGGAAGCCATCTATAGTTGACACCAGCTTACTTAAAGGACAAGTCAAACAGGTTTATTCTTTATCATAATTAATATACCTATATACTTATATTACAAATTAATGAACTCATTAATTATTCCTTAAAGATCGAAAAAAAAATGTTTTTATTAAGAATTTTCAGCGTCTTAAAAAAAGAACACCAAAGAGTTTCACAATTTAATTGAAAGTTTCCAACTAGAAAGCATATAAATTTCAAATTTTTCAGAATAATTAAAGTTTAAAAGTTCACAATATTTATAATTCTTCGTTTTTGAATGATGAAAATGACAGTAATTTTTTGTTGACATGATATGATACTTATTAATAATATATTTATCATCTTTAAAATTTCTATAATTTTAATTTAAAATTATAGTTTTGAAAACGAAATTCTGAAACAGTTTAATTTTTCAGACCTTGAAACTAAAGTCTTTTTGGCTTTAAAAGCTTAAATTCGAAAATATTTGATTTGAAATTTCTTAATTTTTTGAGGTTTTTAATTTCAATTTTCACACTGTTGCAGTTTCAAATTTGAATATTAAAAATGTCAGGACAATTTCAATATTAAATATTTTTAAATTTCCAAATTTCACATTGAAAGTCTTGGCGGTTAGTTGTAAATTTAATAATTTTAGATTTAAACATTAAAAATTGTTTGCTTTTTTAAATTCTTTGAAATCGTAGAATCAGGTCTGGGAAAAAAAATTTTCTATGATTTTAAAAATTGAAATGATATTATCAATCATTTCTTATAAAAGAAAAAACATTACCTTTTATGAAAAAAGTTTAAAACTGACAAACAATAATCATTTTATCAATAGTTTTTGTAATTGAATATTTTCTGATTGTCGCTTTTTACCAATTTAAAAAAATGATTAAATTTTAATAAATCATAGCTTCTTTTTTCGGACAAAACATTCCCTACGAGTGAGCTATTGAAAAATTTCAAATAAGTCAATAATCTTCTTATATAGTTATTTGTTTTGAATATGTTTTCTAGAAAAAATTTTTAAAATGATTTTAGCCATAAGAAAAATTACTTTTGAAATTGGAAACTGTAGAGAAGTCACAGTAAAAAAAACACAATTGCAAAAAAAATTGTTAAATTTAATTTTTTTGAAAGTTTAAAAATTTGTCAAATAAAAAAAATGTTTTTGTTAATTTAAAATGACATCCTCATTAATATTATTAAATCATAGAAAAACTATTTTTTCGGACTACCTTAGAGGATTTGAAACTAAACAATTTTGAATTAAATGCCTTCAAAATAAATTTAAAAAATAAGTTATAATTTCTCAGTTTCAAGACTCAAAAATAAGAAGATTTTAGAACTAGGCATTGAAAATTGAATTATTATTTATTTGAAACTTTTAAAAATATTGAACATTTCAAACTCAAATTAGAAAAAAAAACCATTTCGAATTGAAAGTCTTAAAATTGTACAATTTTATAACATTGCAATGATGCATAGCAATATTTTTTTGAATTATTTTTATTTTTATTTTCAGTGTAATATCTAAAAATTAAGAGTTTAGAATTTTCGTGTTGAACGTTAAATCTTCAATTTTTCGCTTTCATAAGTTTTTATTTTGTAATTAAAATTGAAATGGTTCAATTTTGAAAAGTATAATTAACAATTTGAAAAATTTTAATTTTCAAATAATTTAAGTTTACTCAAAATGACTGAAATTTTTAAGGGCTTGAGAATAAAAAAGTTTTAATACCACAATTCTTGGAGAATAAAAATTTTTTCAGTTTCAAATGAAGTTCAGATTTGTTTAATTTTCAAAGTTTCCTAGTGGTAAGTTTTTCATTTAAAGTGTTTTCCATTTCAAATTACATTTTAGTTCAAATTTTTAAAAAAGAATAATTCAATGTTAAAAGTTTTTAATTTAAAAATTCTCCATTTTAAACAGTGAAAACGACGTTGAATTTATTCCTTGATTTTAGACATATTTGTGTAATTAAATTTAAAGTCAAATAATTATTTTTTAAATGTAATAACAATTTCAAATTCCAGAATCTTAAAGGCTTTAGCTTTGAAAAATTCTATTTAGTTTTCACTTTTGAACACTTTAAATGAGAAATACATATTTTCTTTTGTTTTAAAACCTTGAATTCGAAAATATTTGCTTTGACCGTTTTCGATTCATGAAGGTTTTGAATTTTAAAGTTCACAATGTAAATAATTTTAGGCTTAAATAATTTAAATTGTTTGGTTTCAATTTTAAACGTACGTGATTATCTGGTTTTTTTAATTTTTCGAAGTCCTAGAATATGACATTTATGCTATAAAATTTTTAATTAAATGCCTTCAGAATAAATTTAAAGCAATGTAAAATTAATGCAATAATTTCTTAAATTCAAGCATTGAAGCTTGAATTATTTTTTACTTAAAAATGTTTTAAGATATTGAACTTTTGAAACTCAGCTTAGAAAAAGAAACAATTTCGGATTAAAAGGCTTAAAAATGTACAATTTTAAACATTGTAATTTTGTTTTCTATTTTTTGTTAATTTTCAGTTTTTATTGTAATTTTTAAAAAATATCCGAATCATATAAATATTGAAAATAATTTAAAATTGACAATTTTCAAGAAAAAATAATAATTCTAAATGAAGTGTTAAAAATTAAATGATTTGAAATTAAAAAGTTGAAAATTGTGTTGTTTAAAACAAAAATAGATCAAAATTAGTCTGTCTAAAATTTATCCTTAGTAATGGAATAATTTCTCTAATTTTGATTGTTTACAATTTTAGAGTTCTGAATTTTCATGTTGAACAATAATTTAGAAATTTTTCCCTTTCATAAGTTTTAATTTTGCAATTTAAATGGAAATTTTTTAATTTGGTGAAGTATAAGAATTTTAAAATTGTTAATTTTTAAATGATTCAGATTTAATTAAAATAATTGAAATTTAAAAGGGTTTAAATGTAAAAAAGTTTTAATATCACAATTGTTGATAATTAATTTTTTTTTAAGTTTTTAATGAAGTTTGAATTCGATTAATTTTTATGTTTTGCAGTAGAAATTTTTCCGTTTTGAATGCCTCCCATCTAAAATACTTTTTATTTTGAACGTTTTTTAAAGAATATTTCAATATTAAAGATTTATAACTAAAAATGTTTTAATTTTTCACGGTGTAAAAGGCCGTCAATATAATGTTTAAATTTTAGAAAAATAAGTTGGGGATTTGGAAGAATTCAGAATATTTAAGAAATTGAAAGAAACTTAAAAAAATCAAAAAAATTAGGAATTCAGGAGATTTAACGAATTCAAGGAATCGTAGGAACTTAGAATATTCAAGGAATTCCAGAACTTTAGAATATTCCAAGAATTCACAGAATTACGCATATTCAAGGATTTCTGGAAATTTAAAGAAATAAAACATTTCCGGATATTCAAGGTATTCAAAGATTTTCAGGGATTTATAAATTTAATGAATTTAGGGAATTCAGAATATTTAATAAAAAAATCAAGGATTTTATCGAATTTACAGAAATTTAGGGATTTCAGAGCATTCAAGGAATTCAGAGGATTCACGGAATTCAAAATATCCAAGGAATTCAGGAAATTCAGAGAATTTCAGGGATTTAGGGATTGAACGAAAATCAAATTCGGGGAATTCAGGGTATTCAGAAAATTTAAGGAAATTGAGGAATTTAGATTATTCAAAGAATTTAAAAAATTCAGAATATTTCCAGAATTCAGGGAATTTCGAATACTCAAGGATTCCAGGGAATTCGAAGAACTAAAATATTTCCGTATATTCAAGATATTCTATGATTTTTAGGGATTTCCGATCATTTACCTAGTTCGAGAAATTCCGCGAATTCGAAGAATTTCAGAAACTTAGAACGTTCAAAGAATTCAGGAAATTCAGGTTATTTAAGGAACTTAAGGAATTCATAATATTCATAGAATTAAAAATATTTTAGGAATTTAGAGATTTAGTATATTCAAGAAATTCGGGGAATGTAGAATATTTAAGAAAAAATTGAGGATTTGAAGGAATTACAGAAAATTAGGGATTTCAGAGCATTTAGGGAATTTAGAGAATGCATGGAATTTTAAATATTCAAGGAATTCAGGAAATTTAGAGGATTTAGAGAAGTCAAAGAATTTTAGGAATTCAGGATATTCAAGGATTTTAGAGAATTCCGAATATTCAGAGAATACAGGATATTTAAATATTTCAAGAATTTTAGAAAAGTCGTAGAAATCAGAGATTTTCCGGAACTCAGAGAATTCAGAATATTTAAGGAATTCAGAGGATTCTAAATATTTAAGGATTTTAGGAAATTCAGAGAATTTCAGGGATTTCAGAAATTTCGGAGCATCAGAGGAATTTGAGGAATTTATGAAATTAAAGGAATTAAATGAATTTAGAGAATTTAGTGAATTCAGGGAACTAAAGGAATTTCAGGATTTCAGAATATTCAAGGAATTCGTGGGACTTAGTTAATTCAAATAATTTCAGGAATTCAAAATATTTAAGGATTTCGGAGAAATCAAGAAATTCAGAGAACTCCGAATATTCAAGGAATTCGGGATATTTAAGGAATTTAAGGATTTTAGGGAATTCAGTGAATTTTAGAGATTTTAAAACATTTAGGTAATTCAAGGAATTCAAAGAATTCACAGAATTTCTGAAATTCAAAACATTGAAGGTATTTAAGAAATTCAGAATTTTCAAGCATTTCAGAGAATTTCGAATATCCAGTGAATTCAGGATATTGAAGTAGTTCAAGGATTTCAGGGAAGTCGTGGAAGTCAGAATATTTGAGGAATGTAAAGAATTCAGAATATTCAAGGAATTCAAGGATTTCAGGAAATCTAGAGAATTTCAAGGATTTTAGAAATTTCAGGGCATGAAGGGAATTTAAGAAATTCATGAAATTGAAGGAATCCAAGAAATGTATAGATTTTAGGGAATTCAAGAAATGTGAGGAATTCGGAGAATTCAAGGAATGTCAGGAATTCAAAATATTCTAGGAATTCAGGGGATTAGGATAATTCAAAGAATTTTGGGAATTTGTAATATTTGAAAATTTTGAAGAAGTTAAAAGTTCCGAATATTCAAAGAATTCGGGATATTCAAGGAATGTCAGGGAATTCAACGATTTTCAGAGATTTAAGAGCATTTAGGTAATTCAAGGCAATCAGAGCATTCAAAAAGTTATGGTAATTCAGGAGAATTAAAGAATTTATGAAATTCAGAATATTCTAGGATTTCAGAAAATTCATGGAATTCAGAGATATTTAGGATATTTAAGTAATTCAAGGATTTCAGGGAAGTCGTAGAAGTCAGAATATTTTATAAATTCAGAGAATGTCAAGGATTTCAGAAATTTCAGAGCATTAAGGGAATGGAAGGAATTTATAAAATAAAAGGAATTAAAGGAATTTCGAGAATTTAGAGAATTCAAGGATTATAAGAAATTTAGAGAATCAAAGGAATCAGATAATTCAAAGAATTCCAGGAATTCAGAATATCCAAGAAATTTAAAGAATTTCGGATATTTAAGGAATTCAAGTTATTTAATGAATTTAAGGATTTTAGGAAATTCATCGGATTTTAGGAAATTCATAGAATTTTAGAGTTTTTATAGCATTTTGATAATTCAATGAATTCATAAAATCGAAAGAATTTTAGTAATTCAGAACATTAAATAATGTAGGAAATTCACAATATTCCAGGATTTGAGGGATTGAAGAGAATTTCAGAATTTTAAAAATTTTTTTAAATTTAGGGAATCTGCCCAATTTGCTTTGCTCTGAATATAAAACTCTTAATTTTAAAGAAAGATATATAAATGCTCTAATTTTTATACAATAAACTAAGAATGTACAAGACTCTAGTCTTGTTCGAAACTAAAAATTGTAATTTTAATAGATTATAGCTATTGATTAAATACTTTTTACTGAAACTAATATCAAAAGTTACTTTTTCGATTTAAAAAAAATGAAAAACTTATTAGCTATAAAAGAAAATTAAATAAACATAGTAAATAAAACGTCAAATATATTTCTTACAAAAATATTAGTTTTTAATTATTAATTTCATTTTGTTGTCAAATTCTAAAGAACGGAATGTATTAGCTTCGAACACGTAGATTACTATTAAAAATTTGTTTAATGTAACCTTTTTTGTTACAGTTGTCAACTGGATGGAATCACTCGGCATTATTGACCAAAGATGGTACAGTTTATATTTGGGGAAGAAATTCATGTGGACAATTGGGCAATAATGATCGAGGCGAAATTGTTCGACCCACTCCTCTAATTTATAATCCCATATTATCACTATCGCACATTCAGCCGAAAAATGTCCGTTCTAAGTCGGTTGAGAAGGAGAACGGTTTAAATATGAATAATAAAACTAGGAATTATAGATTGAATAATGTCGAAGAGCGTGACAACATTGACGACTGTGATAACGACAATAAGGGAGTGGAAAATGGTGAGAATGAGGACAATGATGATAATAATAATAATGACGAGGATGATGATAGTGTAACCGATGCTGATGATGAAGAGGGTAACGATAATTACAATTACGACAACGAATTGAATGAAAAAGACATTGATGATTTCGAAAACTGTGTCAACTCAAATAATATGGAAATGAAGGCGATTCAAGTATCTTGCGGAAGTAATTACACTGTTGCAATACAGCAAGGAGGTGCTGTTTTAGCTTGGGGTAGAATTGGTATTTCTCAATCCAAGTCACCAGGTTTTCTTCGAATGAGGAAACGAACTGATAAAAGGAACTGTGATAATGAAGATAATTCAATTACACTTAAATGTTTATTGAATACGATTGGACTGCAAAAGAACAGAGTTGTTGCGTGTATAAGTAACCCTAGTCAAGTACCTAATATTCCAGCACCTGTTATTTCGTATCAAAGTTATGACACTCTTCCACTTGTTGGATTCAAGCGTATGCTCCATCCGGTCGAAAATATTCCAGGAGAGCGAACTCTTCACGATGCTCTAGAGCAATTCAGTGGCTTTTACGATGTAAATAAAATTCTAAAAAAGGTTAGTGAAACAAATACTTTTCGTGAAGGACTCTTGCACCAAATATTTAGAAAATGTCTTTTTTACAAAATATCTAATTATATATTGAGGCTTTGGACTCTCCACACTATTTAAATTATTTGATACTTTTTTAAACTGATGATACTAAAGTCAGTCTGTGGGTTGAGACTGATTCAAAAGTTAATTAATCAAATGGGTGAGGGAAACTAATTTACAATAGGAAAAGCAAAGTAATTTAAAATTAAAATTTAAGGCTTATTGCTACTACTATTTACAGTGAAAGGTCAGGTCGTATTATATGATGATGAGCTTAATATGCAGTTTCTATGGGGGGGGGGGGGGTAAGCAACC
>JAUELO010000296.1:4676531-4689809 GCA_032357855.1 Amphibolips quercusostensackenii | reverse complement strand
ATGTTTAAAAATCACTTTGATTTATTGAAATTTATTAAAAATTATTAGGAGTCTTTAAAAATACGTTAAAATATTTCAAATTCTTTGAAAAACATTCAATTCATTGAAATCTACTGAGAATTTCTTATAATTGTTTGTAAATACCCAAAAATATTTCAAATTCTTTGGAATCCTTTCAAGTTATTTGAATCTATTGTAAATTCTTTGGAATTTTTGAAAATACCCAAAAATATTATAAGTTAAATAAAATTTCAATAATTTATTAAAATCTAGATTTCAATAAACTAAAAAGAGTTATAAAGATTTGAAATATTTTAGTATAATTACACAGATTCTGAATAATTTTGAATCGATTTTTCAATAAATTTAAGGCATTTCAAATGTTTTCAGTTTTTCTTCTCTTAAACTATTCAAAGGAATTTCTAATTTCAATAAATTGACGAGATTTTCATGATTTAACTATTTGTAAAAGATTCCAAAAAATTTTTCAATAGACTTCAATAAATTGAAAAGATTTAAAACAATTTGAAATATTTCAGGACATTTACACAGATTTTTAATAATTTTTAACAGATTAAATCAATTGTAGTGATTTAAAAGAACTGTAGAGTATTTTCAAAGTATCCCAGGAAGTTTTAATTGATTTAAATCAATTGACGATATTTTAAAGATTTAGTTATTTTAAAAGAAATATTCCAAGGAGTTTTTAATAGACTTTAATGAATTGAAAAGTTTTCCAAGGATTTGAAATATTTTAGGATATTTACACAGATTTCTGATAATTTTCAATATATTTTAATAAATTGAGGTAATTTTAAATATTTTAGGGTTTTTTAACATTCAAAGGAATTTCCAACAGATTTCAATAAATGAAAGGGATTTCAACCAATTTTAGGGTATTTTGAAAGCATAAAAGAAAATTTCAATCGATTTTAATAAATTGAAAAGTTTTCCAAGATTCAAGTTCTTTCAATAGTATTTTTAATGTTTCCAAGGAATTTTGAGAGACTTAAAAAATTTTCAAGGGATTTAAAGAAATTTGAAAGGTTTCAAAAGGTTTTTAAATATTCTGTGGTTATTTGAAAGATTCTTAGGTACTTTCAATGGATTTTTAATAAATCAAAGGCTTTTTTAAAAAGATTTAGATCATTTCAAGAGATTCCAAGGAATGTTTAATATATTTTAATAAAATAAAGTGATTCAAAAAATTTGGGTCTTTTTGGAAGTTCGAATGAATTTTAAAAAGCTTTAAACATTGTCAAGGGGTCTTAAAAGATTTTAAATATTTTAGGATTGTTTGAAAGATTCCAAGGAATTTTCAATAAATTTCAAGAGATTAAAGGGATTTTAAAAAATTGTATGATATTTTTTATGGTTCAAAGAAATTTTGAAAAGCATATATTTTTAATTATTTTTAATAGGTTTTAATAATTGAAAGGATTTCACAGAGATTGAAATATTTTAGTATATTTTCAAAGTCTTATATGAATTTTTAATAGATTTTAATAAATTGAAGGAATTTTAAAAGATTAAAAATACTTTAGATTTTGTTTAAATTACAGCAAATTTTTAGTTGATTTTTATTAATTAGAGGTATTACCAAGGATTTGAAATATTTCAGTGTATTTTCATAGATTCCACGGAATTTTCATAAAGTCTAAGTATAAATTAAAGGTATTTCAAGGATTGTAGAATTTTAAATGATTCCAAGAAGTTTTCAATAGATTTAAATTAATGAAAAGGATTATTAAATATTCTAAGATATTTTAAGAAGGTTCCATGAAATTTTGAAGAGCTTTCAAAATTCTGAAGGGATTTTAAAAGATCTTAAATGATTATAAATATTTTAGGGTATTTTTTAACATCCCAAGAAACAATATATTTCAATAAATTAGCGAGATTTTAAAGATGTTAGGGGTTTTAAAAAGATCCCAAGAAATTTTCAATAGATTAATCAATTAAAAGGATTTGGAATATTTTAGGGTTTCTTAAAGGATTTTAGTACGTTGAAGAGATTTCGGAGGATTTAAAATATTTGAGAGTATTTTCAAAGTTTTAAAGGAATTTTCAATAGTTTTTAATAAAATTGAAAGAATTTCATAAATTTTTAAGTGTTTAAAAACACTTTAAGGAATTTTTGATAGATTTAAATAAATTAGAAGGATTTTTAAAGATTTTACAGTTGTTGAAAAGATTTCAAGGAATCTTTAATTAATTAATAAATTGAAAGTATTTGGATTATTTTAAATGATTTTCAAATATTTCACGGAATTTTTAATTAATTTGAATAAATCAAAAAGGTTTCGAAGGATTTGAAATACCTTAGGGTATTTTTAGAGATTCCCAGAAAATATCAATAGTTTTCAATAGAATAAAAAATATTTCAAAGATTTTAGGGGTTTTAAAAATATTCCAAGGGATTCTTAATTCATTAATAAATTAAAAGTATTTGTAATATTTTACTGGATTTTCAAAGATTCTAAGGAATTTTTCATTGATTTCAATAAATCGAAAGAATTTCGAAGGATTTGAAATATTTTAGGGTATTTTCGAAAATTCCAAGAAATTTTAGTAGTTTTTAATCAAATTAAAGATATTTTATAGATTTTAGGTGGTTTAAAAATACTCCAAGACACTTTCAATTAATTTAAATAAATTGAAGGGATTTTGAAGATTTTAAAGTTTTTTAAAAGAATCCAAGGAATTTTTAATAGATTCATAGATTGAAAGGATTTGGAATATTTTAATAAACTTTAAATGATTTGAATACGTTAAGAAGATGTTGGTGCATTTAAAATATTTGAGAGTATTTCCAAAGTTTTCAAGAAATTTTCAATAGTTCTCAATAAAACTGAAAGGATTTCAAAGATTTTTGGGTTTTTAAAAACACTCCGAGAAATTTTCGATAGATTAAAATGAATTCGAGGAATTTCAAAGATTCTAGATTTTAAAAAGATTGCAAGGGATTTTAAATCGATTAATAAATTGAAAGTATTTGAAATATTTTACTGGATTTTCAAAGATTCCAAGGAATTTTTAATTTATTTCAAAAAATTAAGAAGGTTTTGAAGGATTTGAAATATTTTGGTTTTTTTTTTCAAGATTCCAAAGAATTTTCAATAGTTTTTAATAAAATTAAAAGGATTTCAAAGATTTTTTAATTTTTCAGAACATTGCAAGGAATAATAGATTTAAATAAATAAAAGCAATTTCAAAGATTTTAGATTTTTAAGAAGACCCCAAGGGATTTTTAATCGATAAATAAATTGAAAGTATTTGAAATATTTTACTGGATTTTCAAAGATTTCAAGGAATTTTTAATTGATTTTAATAAATTGAAAAGGTTTTGAAGGATTTGAAATATTTTTGGGTATTTTTAAAGATTCCCGGGAATTTGAGTAGTTTTCAATAAAATTAACAATATTTCAAAGATTTTAGAGGTTTTAAAAATACTCCAGAACACTTTTAATATATTTTTATAAATTAGAGGGATTTTAAAGATTACAGAGTTTTTAATAGATTTAAAGGAATTTTTAATATATTAATGAATTGAAAGGATTTAGAATATTTCAAAGGACTCTAAATTATTTCAATACGTTGAAAAGGTTTTGGTGCATTTGAAATATTTAAAGGTATTTTCAAAGTTTAAAAGGAATTTTTAATAGTTTTCAATAAAATTAAAAGGATTTCAAAGATTTTTGGGTTTTCAGAAACACTTCGAGGAATTTTCAATAGCATTAGATAAAATTGAAAGGATATCGAAAATTTTTGGTTTTTTGAAAAGATTCCAAAGAATTTTTAATAAATTGACCAAATAAACGGAATTGGAATATTTTAAGTGGATATTCAAGGATTTCAATACGTTGAAAAGATTTCGGAGGTTTTCAATTATTTGAGAGTATTTTTAAAGATTCCAAGGAAGTTTTAATAGTTTTAAATGAAATTAAAAGGATTTTAAAGATTTTTTGATTTTTTAAAACACTTCAAGGAATTTTTAATAGATTTGAATAAATTAGAGGGATTGTAAAGATTCCAGAGTTTTTTAAAAGATTCCACGGATTTTTCAACAGATTAATAAATTAAAAGTATTTGGAATATTTTACTGGATTTTTAAATATTTCAAGAAATTTTTAATTGATTTCAATAAAATGAAAAGGGTTTAAAAGGATTTAAAATATTTTAGGGTATTTCCAAAGATTCCCAGGTTTTAAAATTTTCCAAGGGATTTTTAATTGATTAATAAATTAAAAGTATTAAGAATATTTCACTCGATTTTCAAAGATTCCAAGGAATATTTTATTGATTTCAATAAATTGAAAGAATTTCGAAGGATTTGAAATATTTAAGAGTATTTTTCAAAAATTCAAAGAAATTTTCGTAGTTTTTAATAAAATAAAAAATATTTCTTAGATTTTTGAGGTTTTAAAAATACTCCAAGACACTTTCAATAGATATAAATAAATTAGAGGGATTTTAAAGATTTGAGAGTTTTTTTTTAAATTCCAAGGAATTTTCAATATATTAATAAATTGAAAAGACTTGGAATATTTTAAGGGACCTTAAACGATTTCAATACGTTGAAAAGGTTTTGGTGCATTTGAAATTTCTGAGAGTATTTTCAAAGTTTCCAAGAAATTTTAAATAGCTTTCAATAAAATTAAAAGGATTTCAAAGATTTTTGGGTTTTTAAAAACACTCCGAGCAATTCTCAATAGATTAAAATGAATTAGAGGAATTTCAAAGATTCTAGATTTTAAAAAGATTGCAAGAGATTTTTAATCGATTAATGAATTGAAAGTATTTGAAATATTTTACTGGATTTTCAAAGATTCCAAGGAATTTTTAATTGATTTTAAAAAATTAAAAAGGTTTTGAAGGATTTAAAACATTTTGGGGTATTTTCAAAGATTCCAAGGAATTTTCAATAGTTTTTGATAAATTCAAAAGGATTTCAAAGATTTCTTTATTTTTCAAAGCACTTCAAGGAATTTTTAATAGATTTAAATAAATTCAAGCGATTTCAAAGATTTTAGAGTTTTTTTAAAAAGATTCTAAGGGATTATTAATCGATTAATAAATAGAAAGTATTTGAAATATTTTACTGGATTTTCAAAAATTTCAAGAAATTTCCAATTGATTTCAATAAATTGAAAAGGTTTCGAAGGATTTGAAATATTTTTTGGTATTTTTAAAAATTCCAAAGAATTTCAGTAGTTTTCAATAAAATTAAAAATATTTTAAAGATTTTAGGGGTTTTAAAAATACTCTGAAACACTTTTAATATATTTTAATAAATTAGAGGGATTTTAACGATTTCAGAGTTTTTAAAAAATTTAAAGGAATTTTTTGTATATTAATAAATTGAAAGGATTTGGAATATTTTAAGGGACTTTAAATGATTTCAATACGTTAAAAAGGTTTTGGTGCATTTAAAATATTTAAGGGTATTTTCAAAGTTTTTAAGAAATTTTGAATAGTTTTCAATAAAATTAAAAGTATTTCAAAGATTTTTGGGTTTTTAAAAACACTTCAAGGAATTTTCAATATTTTTCAATAAAATTGAAAGGATTTCAAAGATTTTTGGGTTTCTAGAAAGATTCAAAGGAATTTCTAATATATTAATCAATTAAAAGGATTTGGAATATTTTAGAGGATTTTAAAGGATTTTAATACATTGAAAAGATTTCGGAGTATTTGAAATATTTTAGAGTATTTTTAAAGATTCCAAAGAATTTTTAATAGTTTTCAATAAAATTGAAAGGATTTAAATTTTTTTTGGGTTTTTAAAAACACTTCAAAAAATTTTCAATAGATTTAAATAAATTAGAGGGATTTTAAAGATTTTAGAGTTTTTAAAAAGATTCCAAGGGATTTTTAATCGATTAATAAATTGGAAGTATTTGGAATGTTTTACTGAATTTTCAAAGATTCCAAGGAATTTTAAATTGATTTCAGTAAATTGCAAAGTTTTTGATGGATTTGAAATATTTTAGGGTATTTTCAAAGATTTCCAGGAATTGTCAATAGTTTTCCATAATATTAAAAATAAATTCAAAGATTTAAGGGGTTTTAAGAATATTCCAAAAGGATTTTTAATTGATAATTAAATTGAAAGTATTTGGAATATTTCACTAGATTTCCAAAGATTTCAAGAAATTTTTTATCGATTTTAATTAGTCGAAAGGGTTTCGAATGATTTGAAATATTTTAAGGTATTTTTAAAGTTCCCAAGGAATTTGCTATTGATTTCAATACATTGAAAAGGTTTTGAAGGATTTGAAATATTTTAGGGTATTTTTAAAGATTCCCTATAATTTTCAATAGTTTTCTATAAAATTAAAAATTAATTCAAAGATTTAAGGGGGTTTAAAAATATTCCAAAGGATTTTTAATTAATAATTAAATTGAAAGTATTTGGAATATTTTACTAGATTTTCAAAGATTACAAGGAATTTTTTATCGATTTTAATAAATCGAAAGGGTTTCAAATGATATGATATATTTTAAGGTATTTTTAAAGATCCCAAGGAATTTTCTATTGATTTCAATACATTAAAAAGATTTCAAAGCATTGGAAACATTTCAGGGAATTTTCAAAGATGCCAAGAAATTTTCAATAGTTTTTAATAATATTGAAAAAATTTTAGAGGTTTAAGGGTTTTTAAAAACACTCCAAGGAATTTGCGAAAGATTTTAATAAATTGACGTGATTTCCAATATTGAACTATTTTTAGGAGATCTCAAAGAATTTTTAATATAATTTAAAAAAAAATAAAGATAATTTAAAAGATTTTAAATATTCAAGATGCTTTCACAAATTCCTGCTTGATATTGTCCACTTTTGGATTTTCAGCCATAAGCATTCGTGTATTTTTTTTAGTTTAGGCGAAATTGACGTTAAGCGTTTCTTTGTGCCCGGATGGGAAAAATGATAAAGAACGTCCAACAAGGCTAATTCAATTTTACAGAGCCAATAATAGAAGCTAATTTGAATAATTTATTGAATATATTCATTGTGTGTCATCGACAGAAAAATTCATCAGGAATCGATTATGTCGTCTGAAAAAAGGGTCCATCGTGCGACCGCTCTCCCTTCTTCAATGAGAAGCGTGCCATTGATATTGATAAGCAAAATGAGAATGGAAGATAAGAATCGATGTTTCATATAAGTTGTAAGGACCTATCAAATACAGACAAGTTTTTATGAATAAGAAAATATCAAGAAAATTAAAAACGACAGAAAAATTTCTCTTTCTTTTCTTCTTTTTTCTATCAGGCAAATTACGTATGAAAATTTATCTTTTTTATTTGAAAATTCAACTATTTGTTGAACTGAATTGATAGAACCTAATATGAAAATATATTTTATTTTGTTAAAGATTTATTCGTTTCAATTGAAAAGTCTAGAATTATATTTTTGGGTCAGAATTCATCTTTTGGTTAAAAATTCTACTGTTTGGTTTAAGATTGAACCATTTTGTTAAATATTCGAGTTTTTTAGTTGAAAATTAATTTTACAAACTAAAAATTTAATAAATTGAGTTTTGGCCGAAAAAACTGTTTTAAGTTGAAAATTTAACTATTTAATTTTTCATTGAGAATTCTTTTTTTTGGTTGAAAATTCAACTACTTGGTTAAAAGTTGAACTACTTCGTGAATACATTAATTTTATTGGTTAAAGATTAAACTTTTTTATTAAAAATTCGTTTTTTTTTAACTGAAATTTTAAGTATTCAACTACTTGGTTGAAAATTGAACTCATTTGTTAAGATATAATTTCATTAGCTGAAGATTTCACTGTTTTTTTAAATTAGTTCTTTTTTGGTTAAAAAAGAATTTTTCAAATGGGAATTAAATTATCCTATTATTGTTTAAAAATTGATTGTTCTTAATTTAAAATTCATGTATTTTATTGACAATACGTCTTTTTTCGTAGGAAATTTATATTATTAATTTAAAATAAAACTTCGTTGAAATTTGAATCACTTCGTAAAAAATTTATTTTATTAGTTGTAGATCTATCTCTTTGGTTAAAAATTGAACTATTTTGTTGCGAATTTTTTTTTTTTGTTAACAATAAATTTTTTTAACTAAAAATTCAACTATTCATTTTTTGTTAGAAAATTGATCGTTTGTAATTTGAAAATCAACTATTTATTTAAAAAATTCAACCTTTTTAGTTTGAAAATTTGTCTTTTTAGACAAAAATATCTCTTTTAGTTAAAAATTTATGTATTTTATTAACAATATGTCTTTTTTTGTAGGAAATGAATCATCTTCATTTAAAATCCAGCTTCTTGGGCAAATAATGATTGAACTATTTTTATTGAAATTAGTTTTTTTTCTGGTTGAAAATAAATTTTTTCAGCTGAAAATTCAGCTGTTTGATTTTTGTTATAAAATTTATCATTTTTAGTTTACAATTCAACTATTCAGTTAAAAAATTCAACGTTTCTTTCTCTCGTGATTAAAAACTCTTCACTGTTAGAAAATTTAACTCTTTTTTTGAAAATTTGTCTTTTGGGTTAAAAAATTCACCTCTTGGTAGAAATTCAATCTTTTTTGGACAAACATGCAGCAGCTTCTATTTGGTTGAAGTTAACGGTTTTTGATTAAAATTAAAATTTTTTTGGTTGAAATATCTATCATTACATGTTTCATTGAAAGTTTAACTTTTTTGTTAAAATTTTAATTGTTGTTGTTGAAGATGCATGATTTTAGTTTGAAATTAAATTCTTTTGTTCAAATTAAACTAATTTCTTAAAAATTAAATTATAATTAAAATTTGAATGTTGCGTTTCATATGTATTCGTACTTTTGGATACAAAATTTGTTCTTTTAAATTTAAAATTAATCTGCATTCTAAAAAATTCGTCTCCTTGTCTTAAAAATTCAATTCTTTGGTTGAAAATTCATTTTTGTAGCTTGAAAATGAAACTGTTTGGTTACAAAGTTAACTGTTTTGTTGAAAATTATTTCATTTTGCATAAAAATTCATTATTTCTAATTAGAAATTTTACAATTTTCTAAAAAATGTATGTATTTTGTTGCAAATTCATCTTTTTTGCAGATAATTAGTCTCTTCGGCAATGAAAATTTAAACTCTTGGTTAAAAGTTTAACTGCTTTTGTAAGAATATAGTTTATTAGTTGCAGATAAACTTCTTTGGTTAAAAATTTAACAATATTGTTAAAAATACGATTTATAAAATTAATTTTTTAAACTGATAATTCAACTATCTTATTTTTGGTTGATTTTATTTGTTGAAGACTTCACCATTTTTTTAAATATTCGTTTTTTTCTTGAACATATATTTTTTCAACTGGTAATTAAACTTTTTTACTGCTGGTTAAAAATTAATTTTTTTGGTTAAAAATTTAACAATTTAGTAGAAAATTTATATATTTGTTTGTTAATTCTGCTTTTTTGGTAGAAATTTAATCTTCTTGGTTTAAAATTTATCTTTTTGTTTAAAATCGTTTTTCGTTCGGTTAAAAATTAATTTTTTTCAACTGATAATTTAAATATTTTATTTTTGTTAGAAAGTTAATCATTTTCGGTTTACGATTTAACTGTTGGGCTTAAAAATTCGTAAATGGTCTTTTACAGTTAAAGATTTAATTGCTTTGTTAAAAATTTGTCTTTTTTAGTTGAATTTAACTATTTTTGATTTAAAATTAAAATCTTTCTTGGTTAAAATATTAACTATTATAGTTTTTATTGAGAATTCATCTTTTTATATTGAAAATTCAAGAATTTACTAAAAAGTTAAACTTCTTTTTGAAAAATGCATTTTTTTATTGAAGATTTATAATTTTAGTTGAAAATTCAATATTTCCGTCAAAAATCCTACTATTTTGTCAAAAATTAAATTTTTGGTTAAAAATGTAACTGTCGTGTTGAAAAATTTGTCTTTTGGATAGCAAATTCGTCCTTTTGGATTGAAACTTCAATTATTTTGTTTAAAGTTTAATTATTTTGCTGAAAATTTAACTTTTTAGTTAAAAAGTTATCTTTTTCACACGAAAATTTTTCTTCTTAAGTTGGATATTCATCTTTTTTGGTAGAAAAATTCTTGGTTTAAAATTCATTATTCTTGGTTAAAACTTTAAATATTTTCTAAAAAATTCGTATTTTTGTTTCTGATGTTCAACTATTTGGTTGTAAATGTAACTGTTTGGTTTAAAATTCAACTGCTTTGTTGGAAATTTGTCTTTTTGGATTTAAAATTAATATTTTTTGTTGAAAAGTTTTTGTTTAAAAATTTAACTGTCTTCTGAAAAATGTCGTTTTTTTGGCTTAAAGATTACACTATTTTGTTAAAATGCAACTGTTTGTGGTGGAATATGATTATTTCACAAAATTTTACCATTTGGTTGAAAATTCGTTTTTTCGGGTATAAGAGTCAACTTTTTCCTCAAAATTAGACTTTTTAACATGGAAATTCAACTCTTTCGTTAAAAATTCATTTCTATGGGTAGAAAATTATTCTTTTTTTTTTTAATTTACCTATTTTTTTTTGGTTAAAGATGAAATATATATTTTAACTCAAAATCTTAAGCGTTTTATATTTGAGTTAATATAGTACGTATACATTAAATTCATTTAGAAAAATTTATTCACCTATTTTCACAATCACCCTATTTTCCCTATTTTAAGAGAGAGCATTTTGTGCTATAAAGCCTGTTAAAATATTATGTTTGTATGTATTGTGTTTTATTATAGGCATTAATTAAATGAAATCAAAAGAAAAAATCTTGACTTAAAAAAGGTTGTGGTAATGATCTGCGATTGTGCCTACCAACCCACGCCACTTTCGCTATTCACCCCCTTAACCATTTCAAAGATCCCAAAAATTATTCTTCCTCAAAAGTAAATATTTCAAGACAAATTTTAATAAAAATTATAAAAAAGTGAACGATATTTTTAAAAGAAAATATATTTATATTTTCAGAAGTTCCATTCCACCCTGATAGAGGGCTTATCCCAGTCTGCCGCTGAAGTAGCTGCCAACCCACGCCCCTATTGCTATTGACCTCCCTTAAACTTTTCAGCGAACCAAAAACTCATTTTTCATCAAAAGTAAGCATTTTTAGACGAATCCTACTAAAAATTAAAAGAAAATAAACGGTATATTTAGAGAAAAATCTTTTAATATTATTAAAAGTTCCATTTCACCCTAATTGAGGGCGTAGCCTAGTCCGGCGCTGAAGGGGTGAAAGAAGTGTTAGGAATAGCGTAACGTAGTTTTTGAAAGGTCCCTGTAGAGCAGCCATGCCCAGCTCGGGGAAATTTTCTCCGTAAACACATGTTACGTTTCCACTTCTATTTCTCCTGGAAAACGGGAGTAGTGGTAGAGGCGTGTGCTAGTCTTTTCTCTAGTATTGTCACGTAGCCCCGTAGATACAAAATATTTGCAGGGGTGCTTTAGTGCGACTAACTTTTTGATATAAAATTTTTGTAGTGACCAGAGTTTTCATTATTTTTTTTTACATTTATTTTTGATAAATGTAATTGAAAATAAAAGTGTATAAACTGTTTCTTTGTTGCACATTATTAAACATTTTAATATCACATTTTTGATTGACTGAAACTTTTTAAAGGCTTACAATACATTAACATTACGCGCAAGGTAGAAAGATAAGTTATATAATAAAATATGAAAATATAAAAGTAAAGAATTTGTTCTTTACTTTATAATGAACCTAGTTTGCCGTCGCTGGTTTAAGATCTTTTAACGCAATTTTAAGTGCAAAAAGTTATTATATGCTTTGTTAATGACGTTTACAACAGGATTTTGAAAGAAAACGTATGTATGTAGTTGAAAAATGCCGAAAATTGAACGCGAAAATATTAATAGCTGCTTTGTTTCACTGCGCTGTGCCTGCTGATGCATGTGGTAGCGTAAATAGAGAGCGAAACAAATCGCGTCGAGCACCGATCAGGCTCGAGGGTGGGGAAACTTCGTGTCCACGAAAATTACTCCCCTATGGTCTCAACAAAAATTTATTTTTTTAATTTATGGCGATAGAAAATTCAAAAAAATGGTTTAAATTTGCTTTTTCAATCCATAGGGTCAAACAAGGAAAGGTACAAGGAGGTAACTGACAAAATGACAATTGTGCAAGGGATCAAAAAAACATTGTGTAAAATCAAAATAGTGATTAAAGATAAACAAGGTACGAAAAACGTTTTATTGAAAAGAAGCTTCCATAGTAGGCTTCAATATTTCAAATATTTAAATATTTCAAATGTTACATTTAATATAATATTTAATGAAACTGAATAGCATTGAGATTTTATAATTATATTTCATCTATACAGCTTACTTGTCTACCTTGTGCATAATGTTGATAAATTGTTATGCTTAGAAGTTAAAAAGTATTAATCAAAATTTGTGTACAATTTGACATTATACATATAATGTGAAAAAGGTGATCTTAAAATATAAAATAATGTACAAAACAAATAAAAAATTTGTGAACTTTTCTTTTTAGCTACAGTCATTGTAGGTAAATCAAAAAAACTAAAATAAGATAATTAAAATTCTAGTTGCTATAAAAATTTTATATTGAAAAGTTAGTCGCCCTCACGCACCCCTGCATAAATTTCGTATTTACAGGGCTACGTGACGTCACTAGCGAAGAGCACACGCCTTTACCACTAGTCCCGATTTTCAGGAAAAATGGAGGTGGAAGCGTAACATGTGTTCCCGGAGAAAGTCCTAAGCTAGGCATGCCTGCTGTAGAATGTAGACGTTAAATAAATTACTTTTTTGAAATGTTAAATAAATATCTATCAGTGGCTTCTACCATTTAGGAACGTTTACAGTTGTTCATGATATTGTTTGCTTAAAGCCAATTAAATAATTTAAAAGAATAAATATACTTATCACTAATAGATATTTATTAATTTAATAAGTCTAACCAAAATAATTTTTTTTAATTATATATCTTAAAATGATTTAATTGGCTTTGAACAAACAACATTGTGATCAACTGCTAAGGTTTTCAACTGTCGGAAACCACTAACGGATAAACAAAATAATGTTTGAAAATTATTTTCGTTAAAACAAATTATATGTTGAAGATATTGCGAAAAACCTAATTGTAGATACGTTGATACGATCTCGAGGACCGCTATTCGAAAGCGAAAATAACGGCCTTTCTTCAAGACTTAAACTTCTTCCCATGGAGCTCGGACAGGGGCAATATAATTGGCCTCTCGTTGTACTCAAACACAATAACCTAGCATCGATAGAGAGTTCATTCAAAAATA
>JAUELO010000296.1:4658563-4669671 GCA_032357855.1 Amphibolips quercusostensackenii | reverse complement strand
TAATTTTGTACATTTTTATACTTTTTATACATAATAAACACATTTAAAAAAATTTTTTTTTTTGAATTTGAAGAATTCTTTACAAGAAATTTCGAGTCGATTCTGTGATACGCACATTTAGCGCTTAACTTAGTTTAAATTTGCCGCGCGATAATTCCTTTAAAAATAGATGGCGTTGTACGTTTTCTTGATTGGTTGAATTTTTTTTAGTTGCGCGTGGCGAGACCATAGCTTTTTGGATCATGCTTAGATCGTGTTGCACCCGACGCGGCGATTAGTTTAGTCAGAGTTACAGTCCAGTCAACCGGGAACAAATTTCACTCAATAAAAAAATTTTGGAAAAGTAAAATTTTTTTCACTGATACGTTGGAAATGGCTTCACGAAAATACTGTAAAAAGTCCCTAATCATATATGTACGGCACCGGCCGTCATGTTGGAAAGTGATGAGCAATAACACGTTTTTTATAACAGCTCGAGAACGGATGATTCTAGCTGGATTGGTAAAAGATAGTCATGCTAAAAAATTTTCACAATTTAATGTTGCAAAAAAAATGTTTGAAGTGTTGTGGACGTATTATTAATGGCTACGCTGTCAGATTTGATTAACTGTACGATTGTGCTATTTCTGAACAAATTTAATAAAAGCTGAAAATATCCGGAAAAGAACTTCGGAAGTAGATCAGGCGATTTGTACTGTATTTACCGCTCGAATGGCTCAAGTGAAAAAATTCACTGGAAAATCGACTAATTTGTTTAACTCGCTACGAGTGACATCTCTATCTTCTCCGAGTGAGAATTCACTGGAAGAAGTTGAGTGGGGAATAAACTCGAGCGAAGAGTGGGGGCTCACTCGAGCAAAGAGTGGGGGCTCACTCGAATAAGAAAAACGGTGTTTTCACCTTTTCTTCAAGTGATATTACACTCCAATTAAGTGGAATATCACTCGTGAAAATTTAGAGAGTAAATTTTTTTTCTTCTTTAAAAATTGCTCTAATTAACTCTTTTAAATCATTTTGAATATATGAAAATATTTCTATGTGTAAGTTACCTTGATTGCATACAGTATTGCATATTTGTTTAGGTGCACCTATGGGTTTCTGGAAGCATATATTTTTAAAAATAAATTTCACTTATTTCTCATAAGAGTCAAATTTTTAATGTGACAAAGAAAATACGAAAATTTGATGTGCTCACATGGCATCTCGTAATGCATTTCTGGCCGGAACTGTCACCACCACCCTCTACTCCTCCGGCATTTAAAAAGAAACTTGTCACTAAAGCTGCAAATACTATAAAAATAAAACGTATCAACATTGATTTCCGATAATATATTTATGACGAATAGGGCCATGACGTCAATAGGTGGCCACTCTGCATTATTTGGCCTCTTCCTAAAATTCTGGCCTGAAAATAAGAACTTTCCGGGATCGGACTTAAAGTTTTGCAAAGTGTATTTCTACGGGACGGTGGTTTTTAGAAGAATTGTATTATTTATTTATTTCCACAATGCTTATAATGAATTTTGAACACATTAGTGAAAAAATGTATAAAATGTCTGGAATGCAGATAAGTTTCTTTTATCTTTGCCCACAGTCACTTTTTATACAGCTTAGAATATGATTCTAATGATAGATTGGCTCACTACTGATGTTTTTATCATATCACATACTTAAAAGTCGAGAAATTTTTAATTAAGTGTGAACTAAACCTAATAAAATTTAATAATTCAGTTGTGTGTTTTATAAATATTACTCACGGAGTAATAGAATTGTGAATTTTACTTCTCCCCTCATGATGCGGAATTGAGAAATTTGAACACCGCTTTTTCGGATCTGAAAATTCAGACAATGATGAGAATGCATGCAGAAATAGGCCAATGTGCGACCCGGAAGATAAACATCATATATGCCACGAAAATATTTTCAACGATTCATATCACATTATCATGGTACTTTGGGTTTTCCACTTTCAGCATGACAAATTAATTTTCGAGCTTATGTAAACGTATAAAGTAATTTTCGACTAACTATAATTTGAGGAAAAATAATGTAAAGATATCGGCAAAAAAGTAATGTGTGAACGATTAAACATGATTTCACAAATTATTACTTTTTTTTAAATTTATTATGTACACAAAAAATTACCATTGAAGCAAGAAAAAATGTAAAGGAATCCGATTGTAGTGCTTCAAGGATTTTTCATAAACTGCAATAACAATTTGAGAAGGGGGGGCATACTAAAAACTACAGGTGGTAATGGGAAGGGGGCTGGTGCAAGTAACTTCACGAACTTGGATAATATTTAGTAAGTTTCCTGATGATAAATTGTAAGGAATTATTTTTTTCTTTGTTTTTAAAATACAGATCCTTTCTCCCGCTCTTCTCGGCTTTTTGATTGAATGCAAATTTTATTAATAAACATTTTTATATTTGGATAAAAGTAGAATTACTTTGTTAAAAATTCATTTGTTAGGTTGTAGATTCATCTTCTTGTTTAAAGAATCAACTATATTCCATTTTAAGAAAATTAATCTTCTGTTTTAATAAATTATTTTTTGTGTTAAACTCTTTTTCTGACAATTCAATTTTTTTACAGATTTATAATTTTAGTTAAAAATTCGTTTATTTGTCGAAAATGTGACTATATCGCTTAATTTTTTTTAAATTAATATTTTTAAAGTATTATGTAACTATTTAATTTTCGTTTGAAAATGGTCATTTTGTATCAAATATAAATTTTCCCTAGTTAAAAAAAAGATTTAATAATTTGGTAAAAAATTAAACTATTTGTCTGAAGAAGACTTTGTTGGAAATTTAACCATAATTATGGAGATTTAAGTTTATGGTAATTCTATTCCATTCATAGAAAATCAATCTTTCTAGTAAAAAATTATATTTTGGAATGCATTCTATTGTTCAAAATTTTTCTTTTTAAGATTCATTATTTAAGTTGAGAATTCATCTCTTTTTTCTGAAATACGACTATAATAACTATAATATTGAACCAAAACGGATCCCCTCCGCAACAAGATGAAGGTTTCCACCAGTGGATCAGACTCCACTTTGAACTTGAAATAATTTTCTTATTACGGAATTTTTCTTGTTTATTATTAGGATCAGCTAATTTGAAAAACCAGAGAATTTTTCTCATCAGGTGTCGAAAATTTGGTATTATCCCACCACACTTAATAAAAATCAAAGTATTTTTAATAATCTCAGATTTTATGATCCATTCAACAGAATCAAAATTGATAAACTTTCTAAATCAGTCAAAATAAAAATCTTAAAGTCTGACATAAGTGATATTCAGTGTGAAATATTCGATATTAATCAACAGCTCAAATTCTTACATGACAATATAATTAGACTCTTACCGTTTAAAATTTTCAGTGACTTCTTAATTTTTGAAAATGTCAAATATACCAAACTTTTCTTCAAACATAAAACATTCTTAACCAACAAATTCAACCATCTTAAAAATAAAAAAATTTCTGGACAAAAAGTAAACTGTGAGACTCCTATCTCCTGGTTTAAAAACTCAACCAATTATTACATACCTAAAGAAGTAATCCAAATTATCTCTTTGGGACCCGGTTCTGCATATAATTCTTTCAACAAAAAACATTTTCCTTCACGTGATATCATAGCTTCTATTAAATTTGGAATATGGAACCTTCCTTCAGATGAACAAAATGAACTAAGAGTGCATTGCTCTCAAACGATTCTCAACTTCTTAAATTCTCCTTTCTTAAACAAACAAAAATTTCAAAATAATTTAGATTTCAACCCAGCTATAAAATTTATTAAGGAAAACCCAGATTTAATTTTTCTCAAAGCTGATAAAGGAAATACCACAGTTGCAATGAAAAAATCAGAATACATAGATAAAATGATGTTACTATTATCAGACCAATCCAAATTTAAAGAAGTAAATTTTGAATACACCGCTACCTCAGAAAAATCTAACAATATTATAATAAATAGATGGGATCGCAAAACATATATTTCCTCACAAGAGGCTAAAGAACTTAAAGCTAATGCTACTGTCATTTCTAGAGCATATGGATTACCGAAAATTCATAAATTTGGAAACCCTCTCAGAATAATTGTCTCCACTATAAACAGCCCCACCTCTAAATTGGCTAAATATCTTTCTAACATCTTAAAAGTTATCACAGAAAAATCAATATTTCGTGTTAAAGACAGTTGGCAATTTGTAAATGACATAAAATCTTTCAAAGTTTATAATCAACACTTTCTTGTATCTCTGGATGTGGTAAATCTATTTCCATCTATCCCAATTAATCTAGCTTTATAGAATAAAATTAAATGCACTTAGACAGTAAGGGTGATGCCACGGAGAAAAATTGATAGTCAAAGCTAAATGGTTAAAATTTAGAGAGACAGCTCGTTTTTCTAAACGGTCTAAAGAACCTTTTAAAATATTTTCGACATAGAGTGACTCTTATTTTATGGCCAGTTTAGCTGTTAAAAGAAGCTTAGACTCACTATCAGGGATAACCAAGGTATCCTTTCAGGCTGAGCCTAAAATATAAAAAAATTCAGAACTGCACACTTTTTCAGAACTCCCGCCCTTCGAAATAATAGCTTAATGATTATTATAATAATTTATAGATTGAATAAGAGATGAATAATGTTATGACTTTTCATTTTAACAATTATATACTTATTAATTTTAAAAAAACATAGTTTCAGCATTAGTATTAAATATGTTATACACTAGAAGGCGCTAGCGAACTTACATAAGTGCCCGTGAAATTCGAACTGAAATAGAGCAAAGTAGAGTTTTTTTTATAGAAAATTATAAAAAAAAAAGTGAAACAAAATATAGAACATGGACTGTAGTTTGATAAAAAGTTGAACTGCAAAGTCGAGAAGCATTATCGAATAGGAAAAAGAAAGGTTTGTTACAAAGGTAAAGTTTGAACGACAGTAAAAAAATCCACCTGACCTAGTATTGGTTAAAACTTAGCTTTCTACCAAATCTTTAATTTTCTCTTTATTAATGCTTTTTAAATTCGCAGTTTATTTTTGCATTAAGTTACAGTCCCTGTTTCATGTTTTATTTCGCTCACTTTTCATAATTTCTTTTACAAACTTTACATAGCCTAATTTGAGTTGAAATTTCGCGGGCACTTATAAAAGTTTGCTAGTGCCTCCTAGTGAGCGGTAAACTATCTTATTATCGCGTGTCAATATAATTGTATGCAAGGATAATACAATATTTCAAGGTTTTCTGTTTCACACTCTTAACGAGCGAAAGCCAGTCTTTTTATTGGATCCTGAATTACTTATCGCCTTAACAAAAAAGCCATACGAGATAAGACCCATAATAAAATAGTTAAAAAAAAAAGTTTAATACAAAACACTTTTTAATTAAGAATTACATACTTGAAAATCAGAACTGCACAAGGTGTGTCGACTAGCGCAGAATTTTTGGCCCTGATTTCAGGATGTTCAACACGATAATTTTGTTTTCACTTATTTCAACCAGCCACGGAAAAGCAAATGACCCGTCGCGGAGGGCCAACCTGATTAGTTACCTTCGGCGTGTTTATTTGAAATAGTTAGATGTGTAAGTGAAATCTTTACAACAAATATCGAATGTTGAGAGCATAAAAACATTAGGAATTATTATAAATTCCTATTCAAGACAAAAAAAGTCCTTTCTTTAAAATTAAAATTGATTATTTATTTTCAAGGAGAAAATCTAATGAATGATATAAATTTCACTTTACAAGTCTTTCTTAAAAGCAAAGAATTATTTTTAATAACTTCGCTCTTGTTATTTGCTGTATAAAATTGCTTTTCACATTTATTAATTTTAAATATGCGCGCCAAACCTTAACCAATCCGGTTGTTTTTGCGATGCATGCAGTGGAAAGAATACGAGAGTTGGGAGCATGGAGGTTTTGGGTGGTTCAGAGCATTTTCAGAGTGAGTGAATGTCATTGAGCCGTTCCGGGTCACATTTACTATTTATTGAACCTAAACATATTTTTAGTGAGTTTCAACTGCTTTTTTATATTTCGTGCATGTGTAAAGAGTGAAGTGCATAAGAGAGAAAATGCTGAAAAAGTAATTTACGTTTACTTTTTGGATTTACAACGTCAAATTTGATGCCTTCAAGGAATTAGGCTAAAGACGTTACTGAAAGCTCAGATATCAATTTGTTCTCAACGTGTCGTTTCAAACTGAAAACGTGCAAAAAATTTCATCATTCGTTGACGGTGCAGAAAGTAATGAGGTGTGGGATATTGGTTTTTGAATTCACCCCAGTGTTGGAAACCTCACAATTCAGTGCAGTATAGTAAAGTCGCGCAGTGACCTTAGCCTTTCGTGCTCCAAATATGTTGTCAATGTGCATTGTTTTCCCATATCAAATCATGACTTATACACCTCGCTATCCACGAAGGAAAAAATTCTCTCACGAATTATGAATTTCATATAAATTTTTAAGTTTTATAGGTTCTGCCTAATTCATGTTTTCCAGTCTCTTATAAAAAAAAAACTAGAATGATTAGGAGAAGGACAAGAAATATAGAAGATAAAAAATAATCAAATTGACCCTCTAAGATGGCCAGGTCTTCTGTCCGAGGAGATCAAGTCGACGATCTAAAATGGTCATATCGACCCTATAGATGAGCAATTCGAACCTTTATAACGATCAATTTCGACCTCTGTGATAATTAGTTTAACTTATTATGATGTTCGGGGCGACCGCCCGAGATAATCAAGTCGACTATGTGAGATAATCGATTTGAGCCTCTTGTTTTAACCTTCTAGAGATAAATACTCAAGTCAATTTCAAGGGCTGTTCTATAATTAACCCTCCAGTAAAGTCGGTCTGCACATCTGGATAGCTAGACAAGCCCTCCTTTTTTCTCCGTGTGGGGTACCTTATGTTTAAGAAGAGTTATATTTCATGATATCAAAACACAACAATAAATAATAAGGCACATTTTGATCCGAATATTTATTGGTGAAAACTTCATAGCAAGCTAAAAAAAATATAAGGAATCATATGTTTGTGAATAACTTAAGTGGAACTTTAGAATAATTCGAATTGAGTAATGACACTCAAATCAAAGGGTTTTAAATGTAATATGTAATAAGGGTATACTTTTGAAGGTAATATTTTAGCACATGAAAAAGTAGTCCGCAATAAATTCAGAAAACTTTTCCTACAACCAGAAAGCATGATGGCTTCAGCGGACTGAAAAATAAGTACTTGTAATGCTTTCCAATATAAAGTGAAATTTTTTTCATAAAAGAGTATAATTTAAAAACGTAATGAACCTTTCCGTAATACTTAACCCTTAAAAAATTGTTCGATTTTCAACATCGGATTTTATTCAATTACTCTTTCCTTCATTTTTATTCCAAGATTTTTTCCGATAACATGGCTCTCTCGGCATCAGAGAATAAAGTTGCTAAAATATAAAATTATAAAGTTATTTTTCTAACGCGATTCCAGCAGATATTGAGTAATTATTATTTACTATTACACATGCTTTACGGCACTTGCATCATTAATGATTACCAGAAAACTAAATTTACACGCCGGGCCATTTATTTGAAACGTTTAAACTTCTTTTTTGAAATATAATATAGTTTTCATATTGAACCATTGCATATTAAATTATTCACAATTAAGAATTTTGAAACTAAAATGTAGGACACGAAAAAATTCAAGAGGCATCACTAAAAATTTAAAAATTATTCTGCACTTATGAGTTGAAAATGAAACAACCGCAATTAGCTTAAACTAATTACAATATAAAATTAAAGTGTAATATTTTATCCAAAATCGATGGATTTCAAAACAGCTAATCATTCTGCGAATCATAAGAAAGTTACTTTTATTCATTCGCTAAAAGTTTAATAGATTTTAGAGATTTGTTAAAGCAGATATATTTTTATTTTTGTCATTATGAAAAAAGTTTGATTTACCAAAATGATTGTACAGAAAACTCGTAATCTTTATTTATAGATAAATAGTAAACGCACATAATTTTATTCAATATGGTCAAGGGTTAATGAATAGAATTCTTTTGTCATTTCTGAAACATGTGTCCAAAAACTAAGAACAGAATTGCGGCCTTTATCATTAAAATTCATTTAAAATGTTAATTTTTCCTTTTATAAACAAATTTCTTTAACCTGATTTCATCATATAAAAATTGTAGTTAAAAAAATTCTAGAAAATCAAAAAAAAACAGCCACAAAACGTCACATGCTCGAAATATACAACTAATCAGGTTTTTGACCTGAATGTATGCGAAAGCTCGTGGAGACGATATTTTAGAAGCGAAAAAACAATCAAAAAGTTTTGATTTTATAAATTGAAATTATTCTGCTAAAAAAATGTGTGTGTCACGAAAATCTCGAAAGCATTATTGTCGCTTTCCCTTAATGCCGATTTGGTAATTTGAAAAACCTAAAGAAAGTAATGTTGCTATATTCACAAACATAACTAAGAATTCAGCTTCTGTAGAAGAAAAGTGCAAAAAGAATGTCATATTTGCGTGCGTGATAAAACTGACAAAAAGTTAAAATATACTAATGTAAAGTTATAATAGTTGACTAAAGCCAAACACATTCTTTAGAATAAAAATTTGTATTTGTTATGAACAAAAGTAACTTTCTTGGCAAATATCAATCGAAAGTTTTTTTTCAAAAGATTAAAAATTACCATTTTTTTAAATTTTCATTGCATTATATAAATTAAAATAATTATTTTTGAGAAACAAAACTTACTGAATAAGATGAATTTTTAAAAAATTTAAGAATTACATTTTTAGTTAAAGTAATTAATTTTTAATCAAGAAAAAGGAAATTTTCAACAAAATAGTTAAATTCTTAACAGTCGTAATGAATTATTAATAGAATGTTAATGCTCAACAAGGGTTGTAATAGTTGATGTTCCCACACAAAAATATTGTAATTTTTAATTGAAAACAGCTGAATTAAATCAAAAAATAAGAATTTTTAACAAATAATTTAAATCCTTAACCAAAGCAGACAAATTTGCAAACCAAAAAGAAAGAACTTTTGACGAAAAAGTTGTATTCACGACCGCAAAATATATATTTACTACTGAGATAATTAAATTTTTAATTTAAGAAATGCAAGAAGGAAATTTCTGACTGAGAAAGATCAATTAAAAAAACCAGCTGTGAATTCGATCTCGAGCGTTTCTACTTTATTTATGGTGCTCTTTCCATGAGCACTTTGCTTCCTGTTAGCAAACGGATTTTCTTCCTCGAAGGGAAAGCATTAGTGATTGCTTGAATAATAGACAAATTAATTTTTCATTTAGATCAATTAAAGAATAGAAAATTTACAAAAAATACAAAATAATACAACAATTTTTTTAAATATAATGACAAAGCAGACAAACCAAATCTTGTATTTTAAATGATAATTTTTCTAGATGGGAGAGGGAAAGAAAAAACTTCGTTGCACTCTATCACCTTTCCTGCTTTATTATTTTTTTATAAAAATTGTCAGAATTATTCAATTTTTAAATTTAGCATCAAAAAGTCTTTTCTATTCATGCATAAACTTTGAATTATGTTGATGAGAAAGTTTTTCTGCTTACAACACATGTTTCTATAAAGTGTATTAATAATCATTATAATATTAATAATAATAATAAAGAGTAAATAATGGCGTGTATTGACATTATAGGTCAATCGACTTGTCTAAAATAAAGAAATCTTTTCAGTTATTGCATCAATTTTGAATTATGTTAATGAAGAAAATGGTGCTATTAAAAACCGTTTTTTAGATATTATGTATTACCATAGCTTCCCTACTTTTTAATAAACTGTTTTGATAATTTATGTCAATTGATTCATATTGAATAAACACATCTTTTCTATTTGCACGTCAACTTTGAATTATGCGTCTGAAAACATTTTCACCGTAAAACCCGATTTTTAATATAATATGAATTGCGATAACTTTCTTAATCATTGATAAAATGTATTAATATTATAAATCAATCGCTTCGTCTTAAGCTAAGAAATCTTTTATATCCTTGCATTAATTTTGAATTATGTTAATGAAGAGAGTTTTACTATAAAAAACCGTATACTCAAATGTTATGCATTACTATAGCTTTTTTACTCTTCAATAAAATTTATCAACATTATGGGCCGATCGATTTGTGTCAAATCAATACATATTTTCTGTTTTCACATTGACCTTAAATTTTAAAAATAAGAACATTTTTACCATAAAAATCGATTTTAAGTATACTATAAACAGCAATAACTTTCTTACCCTTTAATAAAATGTATTAATATTATAGGTCAATCGATTTGTCTTAAACCGACACATCTTTTTTATTCTCACATCAACTTTAAATTTTGAAAATGAGAACATTCTTAACTATAAAAGTCGATTTTTAATAAACTGTAAATAGCGATAACTTTCTTACTCTTTGATAAAATGTATTAATATTATAGGTCAATAGGTTCATCTTGAACTAAGAAATATTTTATATTATTGCATTAACTTTAAATTATGTTAAGGAAAAAAGTTCAACTATAAAAAACCGATATTTAAAGGATTATAAAATGCTAGAAAAAAATGCAAATAATATTTTTAGAAACCCCTTGGTCAGTTTCAAGATATTAGCGGTAAAAGTAAGCCCTTAAAATGTCATCAATTTATCTGGAACTGTTTTCAAGTGCGACATCCACACACACACATCCACACGCACATACGCACACATCTACACACACTAACTACCACACACATGCACACACAATTAAAAAAATGCACACATCTACACACACATCCGGACATTTGTTTAAAACATTGTTTTAGACATTTTTTAAAGACGAGCATTTAATTAAATGAATTTAAAATTTTTCGAAAATGTCACCATTACAAAGCTTCCTCTATGAGGAAGCATAACAAAGGAATAGCTACATTTTTTGTCAAAAAAATGTATTCTCAACAACAATTTTAATGAATTCTCAACAAAATAGGTCAATTCCTGAGTAAGAAAATTAATTTTTATGTAAAATAATTATTCTTTACCAAAAAAAAAAAAAAAAAAAAATTTTTGACCC
>JAUELO010000296.1:4600328-4614719 GCA_032357855.1 Amphibolips quercusostensackenii | reverse complement strand
TGGGTTTTGCATTAAAAAATGCATCGAAATCATATATTTATTTCTATTGAAAAAATTTTTTAAAACATTCTATCTCCTGATTTGTAACATTCAAAAAAAAATTTGATAAAAAAAATCTCGGAAATCTGACGTGCTGCAGAGGAATGGAGGCCAGATTCATATTCAGCACAAAAAATTACTCTAAAAATAACATGTCTTATTCCATGATCACATAGGTCACATTTTATTGACCAGTTATCTGAGAGATCACTCCCATACGATTTGCCAGATGTTTTCCTAGATTCATCCCATACCAAAATTTTTTTACTTAGGTAGAATTTGTTGAATTTAAATAAAATTTATTCAAATAAAACAATGTTCCGCTTGAATCCAATAAGATTGGTTTGAATCAAACACAAATTGGTTTGACCCCATATCGGATCTAGAATTTGTTTGATTTAGATAAAATTTATTCAAATTGAACAATGATGTGTTTCAATGAAATAAGCTTTCTTTAAATGAAATTAATGTTTGCTTTAATCAATTCAATATTTGTTTGATCCTATATCAAAGATAGAATTTGTTTGAATGATATAAGTTTTGCTTAAATCAAACAACAATTTGTATGTACCTATATTAATGCTAGGATATGTTTGATTCAAATAAAATTTGTTAGAATCAAACAATGGTGGGTTTGAATCAAATAAATTTTCTTCATATTAAACAAACATTTGTTTGACCCTATACTAAAGCTAGAATTTGTTCGATTCGCATAAAATTTGTGTTAATAAAACAATGGTGTGTTTAAATAAAGTAAGTTTCGTTTACATCAAACAAATATTCGCTGTAATCAATAAAAATTTGGTTTATCCTACATCAAAACTAGAATATGTTTGATTAAAATAAAATTTATTTTACTTAAACAATGGTGGACTTAAATCAAATAAGTTCTCTTTAAATCAAACAAACATTTGTTTGTCCCCATACCAAAGCTAGAATTGGTTTCATTCAAATCAAACTTGTTTAGGGTAAACAATTGTATTTTTGAATCAAATAAGTTTCGTTTAAATCAAACCGCCATTTGTTTGACCCTATATTTAAGCTAGAATTTCGTTGATTCCAATAAAATTTGTTTGAATCAAACAATGGTGCGTTGAAATCAAATAACAATTGTTTGTATCAAACAAACATTTGCTTGATCCTATATCAAAGCTAGAATTTCTTTGATTTAAAAAAAATTAGCTTAAATTAAACAATGTTGTGTTTGAATCAAATAAGTCTTCTTTAAATCAAATAATAATTTTCTTGGTCCTAGATCATAATTAGAAACAGTTTGATTTAAATATAATTTGTTTAGGTTAAACAAATTGTATTTTTAAATCGAATAAGTTTTGTTTAAATCAAACCGACATTTGTTTGGCCCTACATTACAGCTAGAATTTGTTTGATTGAAATAAAATTTGTTTGAATTAAAGAATGGTGCGTTGGAATCAAATAACAATTGTTTGAATCAAACAAACATTTTTTTGACCCTATACGTATCAAGTAAATTTGGTTTGAATCAAGCAATTATTATTTTGACCCTATATCATGGCTACAAATATTTGATTTGAATAAATTTGTTTGTGGTAAAAAATTGTATTTTTAAATTAAATAAGTTTTGTTTAAATCAAACAACCAATTGTTTGACCCTATATTAAAGCTAGAATTTGTTTTATTTAAATAAAATTTGTTTTAATTTAACAACGGTATGTTTGAAACAAATAAATTTTGTTTTAATTAAACAATCATTATTTTCACCCTATGTCATAGCTACAAATGGCTCGGTTCAAATAAAATACTTTTTAATTAAGCAATTGTATTTTTTAATCAAATAAGTTTTGTTTGTATCAAACCGCCATTTCTTTGGCCCTATATTAAAGCTAGAATTTGTTTGATTTAAATCAAATTAGTTTAAAGCAAGCAATGGTGTGTTTTAATCAAAAACGTTTTCTTTGAATCAAACAATAATTTTTGTAACATTATTTTATAGCTAGAAATGTTTTGATTCAAATTTAATTTGTTTAAGTTAAACGATTGTATTTTTGAATCGAATGTTTCGTTTAAATCAAATATTTATTTGACCATATAACAAAAAAAGAATTTGTTTGATTCAAACAAAAATTCTTTGAGTTCAATAACGGACCGATCATAAACTACATTACCAAGTTAAAGGGGGGGGGGTCAAGCCCAAAAGGGGGATCAGTGAATGTAACCTTACAAACATACTTACCATTCAGTACGTTTCCTGATGATAAGGGGAGGTAGGGAATAGAGGGTGAGTAGCGAAGGGCGACTAAGAAAAAGAAAGGAAGAAAAAGTAAGGAAAAAATGGTGGAAGGGGAATAAGGTTATACAAATTTAGTAGAAGGAAGGGCTAGTAGAGAAGTAGGCGTGATTATAGAAGGGGGTGTGGGGCACATTAAGGGAAGAGTGCAGGGGAAGTAAGAGTAGTAGGGGAAGCGAAGTATTAGAAATTTAGGGTGGGGAAGTAAGGCAAAGGGTTAGCAGGGAATTAAAGGAAGTAGAAGTAAGAGCAGTAAGGGAAGGAAGTGAGGAAAAGCAGGGAAAGGACAGAAAAGGCAAGAAGAATAGGGAAGGGAAAGTAGGTAGAAATGAAGGGAGGGGGAGAGGGAAGTAGAGGGTCATAAGCGAAAGTAAAGGAAGTAAGAGGAGAAAAAGTATAGAAAATTAAGGGAGATAAATTGATGAAAAGTGAGTGGAGGTAAAGTAAAGGAAGTGAAGGGAAATGAAATAGAGTGTTAGAAAAAATCAAGTGACGGTAGGTATGACCGTGAATTGAGGGGTAGTAGGCAAGTAGAAGAATTCAAGCGTAAGGAAAGAAAGGAAAGTCTTAGAAAGGGAAGTAGGATAGTAGGAAAAGTAAGGCAATTGTTATTAGGGAAAGGATGGAGAAGGAAGGGATAGTAGTGTATTAAGGGCGAATATGGAAGGGGAATTTAGGAAAAAGTAATAAGAAGAGGGGAAGTAGTTGGAGGAAGTGGAGTTTAGGAAGGAAATAAGGGGAGGGATAATAAAGTTTTTTTCGCAGGCCTGAGCGCCTACTTTGACTAATTTTTTTAATGACAATTCATCTTTTTGATAGAATATTCAACTATTACAGTTTTAGAAAATTAATCTTCTTCGTTAACAAATCATGAACTTGTTAGTTGAAGGTTGAACTTGTTTTTTTAAAATTAATTTATTTGTTAAAGATTCATCATTTCAATGGAAAATTTATTTTTATTCTCAAAAATATAACTATTTCATTGAAGGCTGTGGTTGCGGGTACTGAAATGCTAGTACAAATAGCCGTATTTTTTTGATAAAAATAGTGTTGGAAAAGAGGTTGTTTGTGCTTAAATTTCCATATAATTAGCCAGATTTTTTGGGTACATGCAGGCACGTCCTTTGTGGAAAATCCGTTTCTTTTGGTTTATAATTAATTTTTTTTTACTAAAAATGTCGTTGCTCTATTTTTTGTGGAAAATTAATATTTTCAATTGAAAATTTAAATATTTGTTTTGATATTCGTGGATTTTGTTAAAAATCTGTCATTTGTGGAAGAAAATTATTCTTTTTGGTTGTGAATTTATTGAGCTGAATTCAGCAGTTTTTTATTTAAAAATAAAATCTCTTTTTGTTCAAATATCAACTATTATATGTTTTGTTGAGAACTCATCTTTTTTGGTTGAAAAACCTACCACTTGGTTTAAAGTTAAACTATGTACTTCTAAAAATTTTTTTTTTGTGTAGTGAATTTATCAATTTATCATTCAATAACTTAGTTAAAAAATGAACTGTTTTTATGGAAATTGAACTATTTGGTAGAAAAATAATTTTTTTGTTGAAAAATTATACATACACATTAAAAATTTGACAGTTTTTTTAGATACTACCATTCGTTTTTTTTTGGTATAACGTTAATCTTCTTGGTGAAAATTTTATTTTTCTTTCTGAAAATTTAATTTTTGCTTTTTTTGTTAATTTTTTTGTTATTAGAATTTCGTTTAGAAATCCATTTTTTAAGAGTCACCTCTTTGGTTGATAATTTAACTTTTTTTATTGTTTTTTTTTAATTATTCTTCTACCTGAAAACTTAACAATTTTATTTTTGGTTGAAAATTCGTCCTTTATGACTTAAAAATTCATGTATTTTGTGGAAAAATCTTTTTTTTTAAATAAAATTAATCTTGTTTGTTTAAAATTCGTTTTCTTTGGTTAAATTCATTTGGTTTGAAAATCTCTTTCTCTTGGCTAGAGACTAATTTCCTAAGCTGAAAATTTTACCATTTCACTTTGGTTCCAAAAATATTTTTTTAGATAAAAACTATACTTTTATTTTAAAAGTTCATCTTTCTTGATTGAAAATTCATCCATTTGGATGTTAATTTAACTATTCAGGTAAAAATTCGGTTTTGTTGAAAATTTAACTGTCTTTTTGAAAATTCGTCTTTTTCACTCAAAAATTCATCCTTTTTGGTAGAAAATCGTTTTTGGATAAAAATTCAATTATTTTTCTGAAAATGCAATATATTTCGATTTAAAATCTCCAGAGTTTAAAACGTTTCATATTGAATTCAATATGGTTTTCATGTTATTTTGTTTAAGAGAATTAATCTAGTTGCCCCTAAATGACACTTAATTCAAAAATATGCTACTTCCTTTCTTTATGTAAAAAATAACAGACAAAACGTGAATTTTCATATTAAAAAATTTATATTTTGATACATTCAAATTACAGCTGCAAGATTAAAAAATATATAAAAATCAGTCATAAAAGTACATAGATTGTAGCTTATAAATTTACAAATAAATTGATAAATTTAAACTTTTTCAGGAGATTTGTCTTTCTTAGGAATATTTAGATCATTTTGCGTTTTTGCGGAACTTTTACACTTAAAGGTCTTGGCCACCATTTTTCTAGGTAAAATTGTTAGCAATAACAAGACTGGATGTATCATTCTGACTAATTTTAAAATCCAGAGATCTGGATAAATAGCTCCAAGTGCGCTAGAAACCCAGGGAGCATCCATCAAGAAATATAGCTTTAAATACATTATATAATTTTTCTTTTCGTTGTCTTTCCGATTTTCTTTGGCCATGCTGGTCGATTTTTGAATTTTGAACATCTTCCAGGATGTATAAATAAACAGAATACTGTTCGCTACACAAATCAAAAATGGTATTGCCGAAACATAGACAATTACTGGTATATTTGTGTCATTAAAATTCTCAAAATTCGGTTTGATACTCCAGTCCTTTGGTATCAGTGGTACCAATTCAAGAATACCTACAATTGCTGTAGGCAAGAAAGACACACCATAAACCCAAGTAATATAAATACGAAATTTTCGATTTTCATCATCCTTGCTACTTGCGGGTGCCCATCGGAATCGAGTAATTGTCAATGTCACATCGAAGCACATTATTGACATCCACAGGACAGATGATATTGTTAAAAACATGAGTGTAAGACCAACTAAGGAGTAGACTATTCCGCGCACTTCCATATTACAAAGTATGAGTAATCCCATGGTAGCCAAAATTAGAGCGATGCTCACTTGAGTAAAGCAGAAGAACATTACTCCCTTGTCAAAGGATTTTCGACGAAGATCCGGCATTATACAATAAAGAATTACAACAACAGAGTATGGTATACTGTAAACAAATGAAGCAAATACGACTATTGACACTCCCCAAAATTTGAGAGGAGTAAATAGACTTAGACATTGACCAGGCTGCTGATGATATCTACGGATAAATGAACAATTTTGAAAGAGGAGAGTACCATTTTGACCAACATCGGCGCATTGGATTGTTTGCATTCCACTTGGAGAAACCTCTTTTTCTGAAATTACAAAATTTTATATAAATACTTTTCATCCACAGTTATGAATTAGTTTGAGATTTGCATGCGCGTTTACATCATATTCACGTTCATTTCAATGGTCATTTGTGAAAGTCCACGCAGAGAAAAAAGAATCAAGTGAATATTATTTTGACACACGGATAATTATACTCGTATTTTCTGCGATATTATTAAGTTTGAAAAGATTTCCTGTTTACTCAGAAAACGATTTGGTTGAATCAAATAAATTGTTTGGTTGCTTTGGACAAATCTTCTGGTAGATGGAGTATTTGATTGGTTCAACTAGATATTTGTTTTTCTTTGATTTTATTTGATAAGCACCTAACATTAAACTTGAAACATATAAAAATAATATTTTAACAGACTTCACAGCTTAAAATTCTCTCAAAATAGGGTGATTTTTCACGAAAATAGGAAAATAAAAGGATAATAAATTCTTTTAAATAAATCAATTTACAGGTAACATATGGAATTTAATATAAAAGGTTTAGAATTTTAAGTCGAAATAAATAAAAATTTTAACAAAATAGTTGAATTTTTAACTAAATTATTAAACGTGTAACCAGGAAATTAATTAAGATCAGACAGTTGCATTAACAACAAAATGATGAACTTCAAAGAAAAAAGACAAATTTTTAACCAAATAGTTTAATTTGCAGCCAAATGGGCTGATTTTTGAACATAGAAAAATTAACTCCAACGACAAACAGTCCAATTTTTAACAGAATAGTCGAATCTTCAAGCCAAAGAGAAAAATTTTTTAAAAGATAGTTGAATTGACAACCGAGACCTTTTCTTCCAAAAAGATCAATTTTCCATACAAAAAATATGAATTTTTAATCGAGAAAAAAAACGAATACATTTTAACAAAGCAAATGATAATGGATGTTCAACGAAATGGTAAGATGAAACTTCAACCAAAAACAGAAAAAAAACAAAGAGAAAAAAATTAAAGTCTAACCAAATAGAATTTTTAATCCAGAAGGACCAATTTTTTATTTGAAATGATGAATGTTCTCCACAAACGTTAAAATTTCAATAAAAGAATTAAATAAAACAAATCGAATTTTTAAAGAATAATAAAATTCTCCAAACAGTTATTCATAATCACAACTCAAATGATGGATCTTCTACAAAAAATTTAAAACAGAAGTTTAATTTTGAACCAACTAGTACGAATTGGAATAAAGAAAATTAATTCTTAGCGAAAAATATATTCTAACTAAGCAAGGATTTTAATTTTTAATGTTTAATTATGAAGAATTAAACTTTACTAAAAAGATAAATGGTCAACAAAAAATATAATATTTGATGTTTTAACCACGAAAATATATTCATTTTGAATAAAAAATCAGTCAAATTGACAAAAAAAAAAATCGAATTTTTAACAAAACAGCATTTTTAACCAAACCTAGGTAAAATTTCTACTGAAAGAGATAAATTTTCAAACCATGAAGACGAATTTGATACCAAATAGTTAAATTTTCAACCAAAAAATATGAATTTTCAACAAAAAGAGAAATTTTCATTAAAAAAAATATTGATTCCCAACAAAAAACATAACAGTTAAATTTTCAACCCGAAAATATGAATTTTAAGCCAAAATATACGTTTTCAACAAAAAGGTTACTTTTAATCAAATAGTTAAGTTTTCTATAAAAATAATTAAAGTTCCAACCCAAAAAGTTAAATTGAACAAAAAAAAAATACATTTTTAAGAAAATAGTTAAATGCTTAACCAAAACAAATTAGTTTTTAACCAAAGAGTTGCATTTTTGAATTTCAACTAAAAAAGTGAAATTTCTACAAAAGCGGGGGAATTTTTGATCATAAAGACGAATTCTATACAAAATAGTTAAATTTTCAACCAAGATATATGAATTTTAACAAAAAAGTTGAGTTTCCAATAAAAAAATATTAATTCTTAGAGAACTTCATAACAGTTAAATTTTCAACCCAGAAATGTGAATTTTCAACTGAAATATTAATTTTTAACAACAATGGTCGCTTTCAATAAATTAGTTGAATTTTCTGTAAAAATAATTAACGTTTCAACCGAAAAAGTTGAATTGAACGCAAAAAACATTTTTTTAACAAAATAGGTGAACTCTCAATACAAAAAGATTAATTTTGAACCAAACAGTTGCACTTTTACATTTTAAACAAAAAAGGTAAGATTTTTACCAAAAAAAGGTGAATTTGCAAACCATAAAGATACATTTTTAACAAAAAAAGTTAAATTTAAATAAAGAATATGAATTTTTATCCAAAATACGGATTTTTAACAAAATAGGATATTTTCAATCAAATATTTGAACTCTATTGAAATAATTAAAGTTATAACCCAAAAAGTCGAATTTTAAACACAACTGTTGAATTTTCACGCTGAAAACACATATTTTGTACAAAAAAGTTAATTTTTTGACCCACAAATATAAATTTTCAACAAAAAAGTTTATTTTTTAGCAGAATATCTAAATTTTAAACTTAAAAAGATCAATTTTCAAAATTGTTTAAACAATTAATTATTGTTTTTAGAAATTGTCTCTAAGAATAGAGTTAGATAGTCGCGGTTTTTTCAGAAAAGTTCTACATTCTGTTCAATTTTTAATTAGAGTGAGATGAAACTAATGATTGTTAACAAAGATACTGATTTGAACAATCAATTATTATTGTTAATAATATTATCTTAGAATAATGCTAGAAAATTGCAGTTTAAAAAGAAAATTTAACTTTTTGTCAAATTTTCAATTAGAGTGAGGTGATTAATTATTTAAAGCTAACAAAATTAATTGTTCAATCAAATTATTCATGTTCTTAATAATATACAACTGGAATAATTCTAGAAAGCTGCGAGTTTTACTTCATTTTCGAATTCTTTGTCCACTTTACACTGAGAGTGTTATAATAATAAATGATATTTACCAAACATAATTTTTTAAATAAATTTTTTTTGTTTATTAGTATCTTTTTTTGATGATTACTAAAAAGCTGCGAGTTTTTCTTTAATTTTAAATTTATTGTCTACTTTTCACTAAGAGTGTTATAATGATCAATGAAATGTAACAAAAATAATTTTCCACACCTTGTCAACTTTTCACTTAGAGCGAGGTTATAATTAATGCAATTTATTAAACATAATTATTTGACTAAGAAGTTATTGTTTTTAATTATATTCTCTCAGAGTAATGCTAGAAAATTGCAGTTTTTTTTTACAATTTTCAGCTTTCTTTGGCATTTTAGTTAGGAACAAATAATAAATATTAACATTAATTTTGACAAAAAAGCTCTCAGTAATTACTTCAAAGAAAATTTACATTTAATATCTCCCATATAAAAAATTTGAAAAATATTTAAAATATCTGTTTTATTTTAGTAAAATATATTTAAATAAAAGAAATAGATCGTTTAAAATATGGTTCTTTAAATTTTTTTATTTATAATTTGTTATAACTAAAAACAAAAAGCAAGGTTAAGCATGTCAGAAAAAACTTTAACTTTCTAGAAGTTATCTAAGAAAAGACAGTTATAAACAATGATAACTTGTTTAAACAACTTTGTTTGTTAATTGATCATTTATTACTTTACTAAGTAAAAAGTCTGTAAAAAGTTAGAATTGTCACAGAAAACCGCAACTATCTAGCATTAATATAAATGAAGATAGTTATAAACAATTATTATTTGTTTAAACAATTATGTTTGCTAAATTACATATATTATTAATCCACTTCAGGTAAAAAATAGAAAAATAGTTTAAGATTTCAGAATGAATCCCAATTTCTAACATTATTCAAAGAGAATGTTATTAACAATGTAACAGAATTAACAATAATTAACTCTTACCTCACTCTAATTAAAAATTAACCAAAAAGTGAAAATATAAAAATAAAGCTCAACTTTCTCTTTGTATTCTAAAAGAAAATTTCTCAAAACACTAATAAATTGTTTAAACAATTTATTTAAACATCTAATTATCAGTATAAAATAGTATTTTATGTATCAGAAACAATTTGCATTTAAAATACCGCAAAAAATCATAATTATCGCCAAAAACTCTCAAAACCCTTTTTTTCACCTATGGGTTTTTTTGGGACCCTATAAAAACAGGCTTATGAGGGTGATATTTAAAAAGTAATATTTCGTTTGTGTTGTACAGCTAATTTTAAAGAGGAAATATTATTTTTTTCATAACAAAAAAATATATTTTTTTTTTCGTGTTAATTCAAGGAAATTTCCGAGCTATGTGCATAAAAATATGAAAAAAAAGTTCCAATGCATTTTTGGACCCCCCTAGTTCATTTCATCAAACATTTAAAATGATTTTTAATTAAATTTATATTTTACATTTGTGATGTCACATTTTGCGTTACTCCACCCCTCATCATACGTCACTAATTGTTACAAAACCTGTTATCCCCACCCCCCTCCCCCGACTGGTAATGTGATGTAGTTGCTGAACCGCCCTAAAGGACATTTTTTTGCAAATGCAACTTACAAATTTGTGCTAAAATTTCTTTAATTCACAACATTAAGCTTAAATTCCCTGCGAAATTATTTCCTGAATTAAGATAAACTTTGAATGAGCTAGGTCACGACTTTAGCTAAGCGAAATTCCGTGGTTTCTCTAAGGGGTTAAACACTCTTGAAATCCGACGACTCGTCGATTAATGCCGAAACTAAAACTTGAGAGCTTTCGAACTCGACATTTCTACGACTCATGACTTTGATGCAAGTCCCAATTATTTGTGTTTTCAGAGTGTTTATCTAAATTCTGAATTCTAAACAAGATTCATAATTAAATTATTTGTAAGTACATTTTCAAACACTTAAAAAAGTCAAATTGTGCAACAAAACTGCACAAGAAGGTTTAACAAGATGTAAAGGAGAGTGGGGTATGGTGCCGGAGCGGGGTATGGTGACAATCCCAACAAATGCTTGTGTTTTTTGATTTTTATATTGGTTTTTCACATAAAATAGCTCTCTCGGTTCAGAAAAATAGTGATTTGATGCAATTTATGTTTTTAAATACGTTTCAGGAGAGTAATTATGAAAAAATAGTTTTGGCGTAAACCGAAGAAAAAGTCTTTGACTGAAATTAAGCATTTATAGCATATTTTGAAATACTTGAAGCATGAAAAAGTTAGATTTTAGAAGACGGAGTATGTTTTTGAGCCTCTTTTATCATTATTTGTTTTTATAAACATTTTAAATATATAAAAATTTATTAAATATTGAGCTGTCACGTATGGGGTATGATGGCGCGCTGCGACACGCACTATGTATTTCAGCAGGGAGTAAGAGCTTATAACTAAGTTTGCCACATAATTTAACTGTGATTAATAAGAAAACATTAACTAAGTGTTGAAGATGTCTAGAGTAATTTTTCTTTATTACATTACACTATCTAGAATTTTTGTAATATATACTTTTTAATTTACAATGTTCATATTGTTAAATAAACGGCAGTAATATGTCGGTTACCGTACCCCTGTGTATGGGGTACGCTGACCGAAATGCAGCATTCTTTAATTGATTAAATCTCAAATAATAACATAATGAAACAATTGTTTGCAGTAGTAACATATGTTTCCTGATAATGTAAGCTTCACTTTAAAAAACGCACACATTAAAATCACATTTCAATCATAATTTATAGGGCATTTAAGTCAAAGCGTGTTTTTATACGTCACTCTTCCCTATATTTTTAAAAAAATTTCTTTAAAAAAACAAATACTGAAGAAAATTAGTGTGTGTAACATAATTGCACGAAATATAAACTAGTATGTTTAATTATTGCTTCCTTATAGGGGGAGGTTCGTAATAACCTAAATTTTCAAATCTACTTTTTTGACAAATTTTGATACATTTCGATATCATTCTACCTCAGAAGTTTAAAAATAGAATTGTCAAAAAACGTCCTAATGTGTGTGTGTGTGTGTGTGTGTGTGTGAGCTTTTCTGTTCGCCATATCTCGAAACGTAAAACAGCTATGATCATATAATTTAGATAAATTGTAGCTCCGACTGATATCCAGGTGTGATAGGATTTTGAGCTAAATCGGCCATTTAGAAGTAGTTTTATTAGTTTAAAGATTTCGAAAAAAAATTTACATTGTTTATAAGAGAAAAACTTTCTTGATATTCAAAGTACAGTAATAAGATATCCAGTGTATTTGTTCGCGTTTTCAAAACGCTTTGATTGACCTTTTTTGAACCTTTTATGCCAACATGTTTGTTCGCGTCTTTGAGACTTGTCGAATGACCTGTTGATGAACTTTCTATGACCTTTTATCATTTAGCAATACCGATATACATATAAATTAAAAAAAAATATATTGTTTATCTTGTTGATATAAGAACAGCTTTTTTAATATTGGGAATACAATAGTAATGTATATGATATATTTGTTCGCGTCTTCGAGACGCATCTATTGCCCAATTGAAGAACCTTTTACAACCTACCATAAACTACCAATATAGTTTTTAATTTCTTCACACAATTATTTAATTTGTGTATGAGAAATATTTTTAAAAATTTGGAATATAAGAATATTGTACTTAATGTAATGTGGATGTTGCATGAAATTAGATAAAGAGATATTTTGATTCCTTAGCAGCTCATTAACATATTACAAAAAGATAAAAATTGTTATTCGATCAAATACATGTTTTGTTCTGAATAAAGTTTGAATATACACAGAAAAAATGTGTTCTATAAAAAGTGTAGAATTAGTCTAAAAGTCTACAAAAATTTTAGAAATCTTAAATGACTTTTAATAAGACTTCAAACTTTTCAATACTAAATGCAAACGAGTCTTGTGATTTTTGATAATAGTCTAGGAAACAGCACAGAAGAAACTGAAGTTAAATCTTGCTGCATGTAAAATTTTCTGCTTTTCAAGTTTACATGCTATTTGGGAAAAGTTTATCCCACGATCGAATAAAAGCTGTCGTCTGCTACGTTCTTAGCAGCAATGGCAAAACGACAAACTGTGATTGAATTCGATTAAAAACAAGTTTTCGCTTACTTCATTATTATTTTTAAAATAATAAGACCTATCGCGGACGAGTAGAAATGCATTTTTCGTGAATGAAAATAAAGAATTTGATACAACCACAACCATCATCAAAACTTATAAACTATGGTTAATAAGATTATAGCACTGCTCCCAACACAGGTCCTCTACTATATTGCGCACGCGTCGCATAAGGCTATTCATTGGCTGCGGTTCGCACGCTTATTTGAAATCTTAAAAAATACATTTTTTTATTTATTATTATTAATTAAAAATAATAATAAATAATTATATTTTAATATGTTCAAGTAGTGCGTGGATGGGTTTTAATATATTCTGAGCATCATTTAATATGATTTGAGCATCAGGTTAAAAAATTTAATGAGTATTTGGCAAATAAAAAATATGTTATTTAATGTAATATTTTTTTATTTTTCAAATTATTATTACTAATTCATACATTCAAAGTTTTGTATAACAATTCAAATAAATAAACAAATTTTATTACAGGTACAGATTGAAATATTTAACATTAATTTATCGAGATTTTGCAATTAAAATTTTATGAAAGTTTATTGTTAATTAGAAACTGATAATTAATAGAAATAATAAATAAAAATATTAAAAATAGAAATATATATTTATTTATATAAATAAAATTTCCGACACTATAAAATATCTGATTTGAAAAATTCTCTGATAATAAAATTTCCGAAATTGAAAAATTCCGAATTGGAAATTTCCCGAATGATAAAATACCCGACAGAAAATGGTCGAGTTATAAAATTTCCGGAATAGAAAATTCCTGAATTAAAAAAATATTTTAAAGTTTTTTTATAGATACAATTGATTTATTTATTAAAAATAAAATAATCCAATTCTTTTATTAAAAACAATTTTCTTAAATGTTAATAGTTTTTTTTAACATTATTGTTTGAATTAAAATGACTATAAAAGTATAAAAATGGTGTAAAAAATAAATTTTAACGCGCGTGTGAACAAACTTTGCAGACTTCAACTCAGCACTGATTTATCTCAAAGTTTCTTTTTAATTTTTTTTGGTAATTAAAAATTTGATTTTTGAGAACGTTTCCCGTATTGTTTTTATAAACGTTTTTAAACAAAATTGTTTACCCAGAAATACTTTTTTTCATTATTGTTATTTTAAATTTAAACAATAATTTTTTAAAACTTTGAAGATCAACAAAATTTGTTTATTTGATAAAAATATTCCATTTTTTATTTTTTGAATAAATATATAATATTTATTGACCTAAAAAATTGTTAAATGGTTCAAATTCGGAAATTTCATAATTCGAAAATTTTCCATTTTGGATATTTCATAGCTCGTCAATTTTCTGTCTGGATTTTTCCAATTCGGCATTTTTAAATCTCGGCAATTTTATTATTGTAAAATTTTCCAATTCGGAAATTTTATTTTTTTAAAATTACAATTACTTGATAAATAAATGTTAAAGATTTCAAA
>JAUELO010000296.1:4509673-4522705 GCA_032357855.1 Amphibolips quercusostensackenii | reverse complement strand
GGAATGTTTTTCAAACTTTAGCAATTTTAGAAATGCAATAAAATTTTTTGTATTGTTACTTTTCCTGTTTTGGAAAACGTAATTGTCTGAATGAATTGGTTCATAATCACCAACACACACTATTTTAGTGGTTGATATACGACTTTGAACTGCCAGACCCCCTCGACTTATATGTGGCGAAATTTCAAGTGGCCGTATCTTCCTCAATTTTAATCGAAATCGTTTTATACTTGAACAGGTGACGTATTACCTCATAATGAAGAAACAATCGTGAGTTTTTTTAAAAAATATTAAAAATTACAAAAATGCGAGCGTTTTCCCGCTTTCCTGTGAAAAATTGAAAATAGCGTTTATACGACTTTGAATTTCCACCCTTCAGTTGATCGCGGTCTACCAGCTCGACTTACCCTCTGCACTCAACTTCTCCTAGAGTCGCTGAGTAATTCAGAGCGCTGTGTCGAGTCTTGCCGGCGGGGGGCTCCTTGCCCTAATGAGGAATTACATACGAAACCCTAATTTCTTTTAATTTTGAAATTAGCAAGTTAAAAATATAATATAAATATAAATATTATAATGAATAGTTTGATCATATTAGTCTTTATTTTTAATGCATATGAAAATGTAACTTTAAGGTACTGCTACCGTAAAGAATATGATTTCACAGTAAAAAAAGGAATAAGTTAGTTGCAAAGCATTTTGCTCTAACGATCATTTGACACTCGAGATCATAGTGATCTGTTTATTCGGATTATTTTGATCCTATGTCTGGGTCATTTGTCAGACTAAACAAAATGGCCACCAAGTTTTCGCGTTGATGTTATATCGACATAACCTAAAAGTATTATCTAACCGCACGCAAGTGAGTACACTTAACAGGTGATATATTCTAATATCAGATTTCGTTAATTTTTTTAACTTTTCAAGTACACTGCACGATCAAAAACTATAAAAATCTCGCATATGAGCTAAAGTACTCCAAGAACGTCAGCCATCTTGGCTTGACTTGATACATGATCCAAAATCAGATCATTATGATCTCAAAAGTCGATCATTTATTTTGGCCGATCAGAATGGTCTTGATTTCAGTATCATTTTTGCTGCATATTACAATAATATTGATTTTGGTGTCATTTTGAACATTTTTTTTACTGTGATCCCTCTACTTTAGCTTACCTCACTTTACAAAACTTTTTTATGACTAGGCTCGAATTAGTTCCATAAGCTTTAAGAAACTGATTTTTTCCCTGCAGAAAGCTGTTCCAATTTCTCGTGCCGATTTATGAGTAGTAGTAATGTTGCAGCCTTATAGGATAGAACATACTCAACTCGTAATGCTAACTAGTTAACGAGGAGTGACAACTGTTAACGTTTACAGCTTCAATAACCATTATCGAGCAGTTCGCAGTTCACTACTGAATGTATAAGATACCTTCAATCGCTGTATTCTGTCACTCATCAGGTATGGCATTAAACCAGACTAACGATTCTTAGGTATAACTCCCGCCTTCACGTTAATCGTCACGAGCTTAACATTTTGACTTGAGTACATTAACCTTGATATTGTATTATCACATAACATTAGTCCTTGTTTTTTGCTTATTCAGGGTGACCGCAGGTCAGGGAAAATCTAGAAATTAGGGAAAAGTCAGGAAATTTTGTTAGTTAGGGAAAAATAGGGATTTTTAAACAAAAATGTTGACAGAGATCGGGGAATTTCTGTAAGGAGCACTTCAAGTAACTTTCAAAAATAATAATCGGGGCTGTCACTTAGTCATTTTTTGTTACTTTTTAAAGATAGTCACTATAGTCACTTCTTGAAATGATAAGATCACTTTAGTCACTTTTTAAAAATAAATTTAACCATGGGTTAAACAATGTTGAATTCAAAACTAAACCTAAAAATTTCCTTGAATTTTTTTTGAAACGTTTCATGATATTTTAAGAGATTCCAATAAATTAAAAAAAAAACTTTAAAGGATTCCAAAGATTTTGGGGTATTTTTTTAAATTTCAACAAATCTTTAAGATTTTCAAAAAGTTTGAAGGGGTTCCATAAGATTTAAAATGATTAAAAATATTTTAGGTTATTCAACAATATTCCAAGTCTTTTTCCATAAATTTAATAATTTTCAAGGATTTAAATAATTTTAATGGATTTGAGCAAACTTTTCTTGTGTTTTAATAAATTTTTGGAAAATATGGAACAATTTTATTTTATGAGTCCTATATGGCTTTAAAATATTTAAAAAGATTTCCGAGGATTTTAACGATTTTAAGAGATCTTAAGAGCTCCTAATGTATTTGAATGAATTTTCTTGGATTTTAGGAAATATCACTTTTAATGTAATTTCATAAAATTTCATAATATTTTAATGGATTTTAAAGAATTTATTTACGTGATTCAAGGGATTTCGTAGGACTTCAAGTATTTTCAAAAATTTCAAGGAATGACCAAACATTTTGAAGGATTTGGAATATTTTGCGGGTATTTTGAAAAATTAGAAGAAATAATAACCGGCTTTAAAATTTTAAAAGAATTTGAAAAGATAACAATGGATTTTTTTAGTATCCTAGGGAATTCCGAAAGATTCCTAAGAATTTTGATCACATTCCAATAACTTAAAGGAATTTCAAAAGATTTAAAATATTTTAGGGTATTTAAAATAATTCTAAGGAATTTTAAAGAGCTTTCAAAATTGCAAGGCGTTTCAAAAAATTCCAAAGGATTTAAATCATTTTAGGTTATTTTTAAAAATCCAACAAAATTTTCATCAGCTTAAAAAATTATTGTGAGGTATTTAAAAAGATTTTGAAGGCTTTTATATATTTTAGGAAATTTAAAAAGATTCCAAAAAATTGTGAATTGGTTTCAGTAACTTAGTAGGCTTTTAACAGATTAAAAATATTTTAAGGTATTTTAAAAGATTTTAAGTCATTTTCAAGAGCTTTAGACAGTTTCAAGGGATCATTAATAATTTTGAATATACTAGGCAATTTAAAAATGCAAGAAATTTTTAACTGATTTCTGAGGATTTCGAGAATAATTTGAAGTAATGTCAAAGAAGTTTAAATATTTTATGGTATTTCTAATAATTCCAATGAATTTAAAAGGGCTTTTAAAAAAAAGGGAATTTGAAAGATTTCAAAGAATTTGAAAGAGCTTTTAAAAATTTTAAGGGATTCCAAAAGATGTCCAAGGATTTGAATGATTTTAAAATATTTTAAAAAATCAAAGGAATTTTCAAACTTTTCTAAGAATTTTAAGTTATTTCAACAGATTTCAAAAGATTTATAATATTTTTAAAATGTGTTGAGGATTCCAAGGAACTTGTAATTGATTTCAATCATTTAAAGAACTTTTTAAGGATTTTAATTATTTTAGGGTATTTTAAAAGATTCCAAGTCATTTTCAAGAGCTCTACAAAGTTTCAAGAGATTACCAATAATTTTAAATATACTAGGCAATTTAAAAAATGCAAGAAATTTTGAACTGATTTTTGTGGATTTCGATTATAATTAAAAATGATTTCAAAGGAGTTTGAATACATTATGTTTTTTTTGATAATTTCAAAGAATTTAAAAGTGCTTTTTATAAATTTAAAGTCATTTTAAAAGATTTAAAAGGATTTGAAACACTTTGGAGTATTTTTAGAAATTCAAAGAAATTTTTAAACGTTTTTAAGAATTTCAAGGTATTTTAGAAGGTTTTAAAAGATTTATAATATTTTTAAAATGCTTTAAGGATTCCAAGAAATTTGTAATTGATATCAATCATTTGAAGAAATTATCAAGGATTTAAAATATTTTAGGTTATTTTAAAAGATTTCAAGTCATTTTCAAAAGCTCTACAAAGTTTCAAGGGATTATTAATAATTTTAAATATGTTAAGTAATTTTAAAAAATCCAAGGAATTTTGAACTGATTTCTGTGTATTTCGATAATAATTTAAATTCATTTCAAAGAATTCAAAATATTTTATGATATTTTTAACAATTCCAAAGAATTTAAAAGAGCTTTTAAAAATTTTGAGGGATTTCAAAAGATGTCCAAGGATTTAAAAGATTTCATAATATTTTGAAAAATCGAAGGAATTTTTAAACGTTTTTAAGAATTTTAAGGGATTTTAAAAGATTTCAAAGATTTATGATATTTAAAAAAAAATAAAGTTTCTAGGGAATTTGTAACTAATTACAATTATTTAATAGAGTTTCAAAGGATTTGAAATGTTTTAGGGTATTTTAAAAGATTCCAAATCATTTTCAAGAGCTCTACAAAGTTTTAAGGGATTACCAATAATTTTAAATTTATTAGGCAATTTAAAAAATCCAAAAAATTTTTAACTGATTTCTGAAGATTTCGATAATAATTTAAAGTGATTTCAAAGAAAATTAAATATTTTATGGTATTTTTAATAATTTTAAAGAATTTAAAAAAGATTTTAAAAATTTCAAGGGACTTCAAAAGATGTCCACGGATTTGAAAGATTTTAGAATATTTTTAAAAATCAAAGCAATTTTCAAACGTTTCTCAGAATTTCAAGGTATTTCAACAGATTTCAAAAGATTTATAATATTTTTAAAATGTGATGAGGATTCCAAGGAATTTGTAATTGATTTCAATCATTTAAAGAACTTTTTGAGGATTTTAAATATTATAGGGTATTTTAAAAGATTCCAAGTCATTTTCCAGAGCTCTACAAAGTTTCAAGAGATTACCAATAATTTTAAATATACTAGGCAATTTAAAAAATCCAATGAATTTTCAACTAATTACTGAGGATTTCGATAATAATTTAAAGTGATTCTAAAGAATTTCAAATATTTCATGGTATTTTTAATAATTTCAAAGAATTTGAAAGAGCTTTTAAAAATTTTAAGGGATTCCAAAAGATGTCCAAGGATTTGAATGATTTTAAAATATTTTAAAAAATCAAAGGAATTTTCAAACTTTTCTAAGAATTTTAAGTTATTTCAACAGATTTCAAAAGATTTATAATATTTTTAAAATGTGTTGAGGATTCCAAGGAACTTGTAATTGATTTCAATCATTTAAAGAACTTTTTAAGGATTTTAATTATTTTAGGGTATTTTAAAAGATTCCAAGTCATTTTCAAGAGCTCTACAAAGTTTCAAGAGATTACCAATAATTTTAAATATACTAGGCAATTTAAAAAATGCAAGAAATTTTGAACTGATTTTTGTGGATTTCGATTATAATTAAAAATGATTTCAAAGGAGTTTGAATACATTATGTTTTTTTTGATAATTTCAAAGAATTTAAAAGTGCTTTTTATAAATTTAAAGTCATTTTAAAAGATTTAAAAGGATTTGAAACACTTTGGAGTATTTTTAGAAATTCAAAGAAATTTTTAAACGTTTTTAAGAATTTCAAGGTATTTTAGAAGGTTTTAAAAGATTTATAATATTTTTAAAATGCTTTAAGGATTCCAAGAAATTTGTAATTGATATCAATCATTTGAAGAAATTATCAAGGATTTAAAATATTTTAGGTTATTTTAAAAGATTTCAAGTCATTTTCAAAAGCTCTACAAAGTTTCAAGGGATTATTAATAATTTTAAATATGTTAAGTAATTTTAAAAAATCCAAGGAATTTTGAACTGATTTCTGTGTATTTCGATAATAATTTAAATTCATTTCAAAGAATTCAAAATATTTTATTATATTTTTAATAATTCCAAAGAATTTAAAAGAGCTTTTAAAAATTTTAAGGGATTTCAAAAGATGTCAAAGGATTTAAAAGATTTCATAATATTTTGAAAAATCGAAGGAATTTTTAAACGTTTTTAAGAATTTTAAGGGATTTCAAAAGATTTCAAAGATTTATGATATTTAAAAAAAAAATTAAAGTTTCTAGGGAATTTGTAACTAATTACAATTATTTAATAAAGTTTCAAAGGATTTGAAATGTTTTAGGGTATTTTAAAAGATTCCAAGTCATTTTCAAGAGCTCTACAAAGTTTTAGGGGATTTCCAATAATTTTAAATATGTCAAGTAATTTTAAAAAATCCAAGGAATTTTTAACTGATTTCTGAGAATTTTGATAATGGTTTGAAGTAATTTCAAAGAATTAAAAATATTTCAGGGTAATTTTAAAAATTCCAAGAAATTTTAAAGAACTTTTAAAGTTTTCAAGGGATTTCAAATAATTTTAAAGGATTTGAAACATTTTAGAATATTTTCAAAAATCGAAGGAATTTTCAAACGTTTGTAAGAATTTCAAGGGATTTTAAAAGATTTTAAAGGATTTTAAATATTTTAAGAAATTTCAAAAGATTCCAAGGAATTTTCAATCGGTTTCAGTCATTTAATGGTTTTTTAACGGATTTTAAATATTTCAAGGTATTTTGAAAGATTTCAAGGAATTTTCAAAAGCTTTAAAAAGTTTTAAGGGATTTGCAAAGATGGTAAATATTTTAGGAATTTTTAAAAGATTCCAAGTATATTTTTACTGGTTTCAATAATTTAAAAAGATTTCAAAGGATCTGAAATATTTTAGGACATTTTTAAAGATTTTAAGACATTTACAAGACATTTAAAGTATTCTAAGGGATTAATAAGAACTTCAATTTTTTATAGGATTTAAAAAAAAGGCATGCGGCTGTAAATAATTTCCTGGAATTTTTTCAAGGTATAAAACGATTTTTACAGGGCCTACAATGATTCAAAATATTATATAACATTGCAAGTAATTTTAGAAGATTTCCGAGGATTTTAATGATTTTACGATATTTCAAAAACCCTTAAGGTATTTAAAAAAAATTTCCAGGATTTTAGGATATATCATTGGATTTTATAGAATCTCGCGGGATTTCGTATTACTAAAATGAATTTTAAAGAATTTATTTTTAGGAACGAGGGATTTTATTAGGTTTTAAAGGTTTGAAGAGATTTTCAAATATTTTTTGCAATTATTTGAATTTATTTGAAATTCACCCAGAACTCTTTTTAATTTATTCGGAATTCTTTTTAATTCTTTCGAATCCTCTTAAATTTTTTTAATTCATGCGAATTCTTCTAAATTTACTCAATTCCAGTCAATCCAATAGATTTTTTTAGCATTTGTTCAATCTATCTTGAAGTCTTTTGAACTTAACTTAAATTCTCAGGCATTCAAATGATTTCTAAGCTCATTTCAAACTTACAGAATACAATGAATTTTTTAATATTTCTGAATTGATTATAATTCACTTAAACTTTTATAAATTTTGTAGATTTCTTGCCATGTCCCTTATATTCTTCTAAATTCACTCGAATTATATTGAAATCAATTAAATTGAAACAAAAAATCTATTTATTTGAATTTAACTTGAATTGTTTTGTATCATTACGAATCGAATTATATTGAATTCTATTAAATTCAAAAGAATTTAAATCATTAATGTACATCAGTCACTTTTAGTTACTTTTTGGGTTAAAAGTTAGTCACTTTTGTAACTTTTTCAGTTTTTTGAAGCCTTTAAATTATCATGGTTAAATAAAAGATTAGTTATAGATAAATAAAGGAATTTTGAAGTTGAAGTTTTGCGGACACTCTGTCATTGATATCTAATTTTACAGGAGAATAATGAATTAAAGATTGATATTTCTTTTGAAATTGATTAATAACGACATCCGTCAATCTTAAGATGGAAGGCACTGTACTTCTAGGTCAACATTTCCTATGAGTGCAGTGACAATGACTGATATATGTTCCCAGTAATTTGAAAGCATATCCTAAGATGACATTCTCCCTTCTTCGACTTTGTAATTGATGAGGCTAGCAATTGAACGGCTTCAACGCTTCGTTTACTTATGCGACAACTATACCAATGTTTGTACAATTATTCACTTTTTCCGAGACGACTTTTAGACATTAAGTCTCTTCTGAAACAGTACACGGAAAAAATGTGACTATTGTACAGAATTTTTGTTTAAATTATAAAACCGATTTTATGTGAAGGCACCATGGAACCAAAAAATCTCCTTAAAAGCCAACTTTGGAAAATTTACATTTTGAAGATGTGCGAAATTGATGGTTTATGAGAACTGCTTATTTGCGTGAGCAATGTGAATTGATACACTACCAAGATAACTTTGAAAATTTATTTTTCGCGATTTTCTGAAATTTAACACCAGTAATTTCTCAGTTGATAAAAACAAAATTCATAAATTCATTTTAAAAAATTCATAAATTTAAGAAAACGGAATGTATATGCTATAAGGTGTGAAGCTGTTTCGAATAACAACACAATTAGAAAATTAAACGAACTTGCTCGTAAGTAAAGTTCTATCCTAATTGCATGAAGCCAAATTTCTAAAATTTTGTTCTTGAGGATAGGAAAGTTTCTAGAAAGGGAACTAATTATTACGGAAGAGGTGTTTCATACAATTAGGATAGAACTTTACAATATATGTATATTTAATTTTCTAATTGTATTACGCATCTCTTCCTCGTGATAAGCATGCAGATGTTTAAAGCATGTTACGTCGATAATATAAAACTGAATAACAAATTATTTTTCAGAGTTTGATAACTGTTAATTGTATACAATACAGTAATATGGATTCACAGTTCAATTATCTGTAATAAAAATTAACATTCTTCCAGTTCTAATTATATAGGAGAAACCAGAAAGTGTTGAACTATTCATAATAGCAATAGTGAAGAAACTGTTATCTTTAACAGCTTGCTAATCAAGAAAAGTGAAAGTTTTTCAATCTACTTATACTTTTATATGTTCAGTTTATATTTTTATAATTTACTTATAGTATTTACATTCGAGTGCTAGTTACATCTTGCAAGATGTGTGAATCTACGAGGGTGGCATTTTAAAGTCCGTGCAAACTCAAATTAATTGCACCACTAGTGCGTATCGAGGTTATTTTCAGTTATGAGCGTCTCTTGGAGTAATACACACCGAATTTCAGTCAGATCCGTTTATTACTTTGTGTATGATTTCAGTTTAAATCGAGCAAGTCAAGAGATTACCTAAAAAATGGATGAAACACAATTCCGTGTGTTGATTAAAAATTACTTTATGATAGGCATATCGACTCAGAAGACTTAATTAAAGCTTGATAAGCATTATGGTAAATCTTCACCTTCGATAAAAACGGTTTATAAGCGGTTTCAAAATTACCAGAGCCGCTATATGAGCACAAGTGACGCTGAACCTTCTAGTCGCCCTGATAAAGCTCCTACTTCATAAATGATCAATAAAGTCCACGATATGCTGATGGACAATAGAGGAAAAAAGCTGCTTGAGATTGCTAGTACTGTAGACATCTCAAAGGAACGGGTGCATAATATGTAGCATCAACATTCAGGTATGAGAAAGCTATCCGCAAGATGGGTGCCGTGATTGCTCACACTTGACCAAAAACAAAATCATGTGACGTGTTTCAAAGATGGTTAGCAGTTGTTTTAACGGAATCCATAGAAGTTTGGTCGACGTTTTGTCACTGTGAATGAAACATAGATACACCAATACGTATGTAAAACCAAGAAACAATCTAAATAACGGGTCTTCAGAGAGGAATCTGCGCCAAAGAAAGCAAAGATTATTCCTTCAGCTGGGAAGGTTATGGCGACAGTCTTTTGGAATTCTCAAGAAATAATCTATATCGACTATTTGGAAAAGGGTAAATCTATTACAGTTGCATATTATGTATCTTTATTAGACCCTTCAGAAACCGAGCTACAAGAAAAACGTCTACGATTGGCCCATAAAAAAGTCCTGTTTCATCATGACAATACACTAGCTCATTCCTTTGCAGCTTAGACCGCAAAATTGCTAAAGTTAGGGTTCCAACTCGTTCCGCATCCGAGATTATTGCGGAAACGAATGCCTGCTTTGCGGAGTTAGACAAATCATATTACCGGAAGGGATCTTCAAACTGGAGCAGCATCAGACGACGTGTATAAGCCTAAAAAAAGACTACGCTAAAAAATAAAAATGCTTTGTCCCGAAAAATCAAGTATTTTTTATTTTTTGAACGGACTTTTCAACCCACCCTCGTATGCCTTTTATTGTCGCTGCTGATGCTGAATTGTGGACATTTGGGAGGAAATAGAAGAACTACATGTTGATCATGAGAAAGAAGAGCGTAATGCAATTCTTTATTCTACTTATGTTTTGTCAATGAGTGAAGTAATCTGGTGGTATCGATAGACAGCTTATATATTTTGTCTTCATTTAATTGACAGTGATTCCATTGCAGAATTCGATAGCTGAAATAAATATATTTTCGTAAGGCAGTTTCCAGATATAAGAGATAGAGAAACCGCAGCAGGATAATATAAGACGAAAGAGACCTTAATCTTATAAAGGAAAACCTTCTCTTGGGATATATATTCTCGACGAAGCATATCGCTGTTCATGACAGTATAGTAGTGGTACTGGTACATAACGGACGAAGTAACTTTGAAGTGGAGAGCATCCCTTGCTGGCGTTGGAAGCGAGGATTGGGGTGTTTTATTTAATTAAGCGCCAGTCTACTAATCCTCCCACAGCCGGGCGTGTTTATGTCCCTTGAGAATCGTAGGTTAGCAACCTTCTCCTTATGTGAGCGAATTAGGTAATGTTTGGTGCCAGGTTTCTCGCTGTAAAAGATTAAAACTTTTTACCAGTAACATGTCACAGCTGATATCATGAAACTCAACTTTTTCTATATGAGTGATTCTTCGTATAGCGCAACATTCTATGTCCATGGTGTTTAAAAGAAGGGGGTTTCACTTATCTCGAAATCATTGTTGTTAAAAAACTGATTAGCTTTTTATTACTTAAAGTTGTTTAATATCTTAAATTTAAAATTTTAACATTTTTTTAGACAAAATATGCCAAGAATCCAGCGTAAATAATAATGAAATATTCGAGATCATAATGGCTTATTTAAATGTAGTTTTATTTGAATTTTTTTATTTCCGCTATAGGCAACAATAGTAATTTTCATTCAATTGTAATTTATAACAGTTTATTCTAATCTTCGAAATGTTCCTAACTATTATATTAGACACGTTCTTTTGAAAATTATTTTATTTCAAAATATTACTAACAATTATTTTTAGTTAGCCATGTTTTGAAATTTAAATCACACAATATCAAAATAATATTCAAGAAAAACATAAGAAAATGTAAATTAAAATTGAAAAAAAATTACAACTTTTGCCTGAATCACAAAACAGACAAAGATGCAAATAACCGCATTTGATTAATTTATTATGACTTTAACTATTGTATTATTATTTAAGTTTAGGTTTCTCTTTTAAAATTGATTCCAATAATCAATGGGTCTTCTTTTGTCAATTTTATGAATGAAAAACCTTGTGTGAATTCAGAAAAATTGGTGTTTTCTAAATACTATTTTTCGGTTTAATTAAAGCTTTTAAATTATATAATAAATTATTAAAGAATATTAATATAAAATCATAAAGTTTCGCAGAAGACTTAAAATTGAATGAATGTTAGGTTTTGTTAGTTTTAAAACGAAAAATTAGCATTTTTAAACAAAAATCATGATTAAAATACACAATTTTTAACAATTCTAGGTTATGTTAGTGTTATCAACATTGACATATTTAAAAAAAATTCTCGTCGAGATTCCTAATTTTCAATGATTTTAGGATATGTTAGTGTTTCATAGGAATTGAGTATTTAAAAAAAATAAATAAGATTTCCAAAATTCAAATTTTTTCAACAATTCACGTTTTCCGGTTTTGTTGGCAAATCGAAAAAATTTTAATGGAAATTGACAATTTGAAGAAAATTGTTATAGTTCTAACAAGATTTGCAATTTTTAAATAGTTCGAGGTTATGTTATCGATTTTTTACAGCAAATCGCTTATTCAGAACAAAAATTATTAGATTTCAAAAAAAATTTCAAAATTTGAACTTTTCTTTTATGCTATGTTATGATAGTAGTTCTTACTGAAAATTCTTGGTATTTTGAATAGAAAATCATTGGATCTCAATGAATAATAATCATTTTTTAAAAACTTTAGATTATGTTGATGTTGTTTAAATGAAATCGTTATTTTTAAACAAAAATCATTATGCATATGCAAATTCAATGATTTTTGTTTAAATAAATAATAAAATTTATACGCCTAATCAATTTCGGATGTGTTAGTGTTTTTTGTCAGAAATAGAAAATTTTATTTTGAAGATCATTAAATTTTAAAAAAGATTTATAATTTTAAACAATTTTAGGTTACATTCTTTTTTTTACACAAAACGTTGATAGGTATAGGCTTAGTTTTTATCAAAAATATCGATATAGATTTTAAAGAAGATTTTGCCGGAGCTCAGTTATTTAAAAAAAAAATCATAAAATTTCAAAGGAGATTTACAATTTGAAACAATTTTTTGTTTATTTTATGTTATTGCTTTTTGTCTACATTTGGTATTTTTAATTTAAGAAATCTAAGATTTTTCTGATTATCATTCAAAGTCATTAAATTCATAATTCTTCTACAATTTTTGTTTTTGTTGGTGTTTTATACCGGAAATCGATAGTTTTAATAAAAAATCATTGGATTTTAAAAAAGACAAAAAATGTGTAAATAATTTTAGGCTAAGCTCGCGTTTTTGCAAAAAAATTTACAATGTTAAGCAATTTGTTGTTTTGTTAGTGTTTTTCATTTAAAATTGATATTAGTAATAAAAAATCATCAAATTTTCAAGAATATGTTCAGTATTTGAACAATAATAGAGTATATTAGCCTTTTTAAATCGTAATCAGTTATTTCAAACAAAAATCATTTGAATTTAAATATTAAACTTGCAATTTTAAACAGTTTTAGATTATGTTATTTTTTCTCGTCCGAATTGGTATTTTGGAACAAAAAAGCATCGGTTTCATGGTCTATAGATACCATAAAATACAAGAATTTTTGTAAAATAAATAACATGTCTTTTTTTCATTATAGTACACTTAGCAAACAATCAAAGAGTCATTGACTGGATTGTCCGGACCCCTATCATCTCACATGAGGCAAGTCTCTCTGCGGCAAGTCACACCTGCGGCATCTCT
>JAUELO010000296.1:4427596-4444884 GCA_032357855.1 Amphibolips quercusostensackenii | reverse complement strand
ATTATTCTTCTTGAATGAAAATTTAACTGCTTGGTAGAAAGTTGAACTACCTTGTTAATAATTTATTTCAGTACTTAAAGATTCATGTCTTTGGTTGCAAATTCTTTTTTTTTTTTTTAGTAGAAAATAATTTATTTAACTAAAAATTTAACTATTCCACTACTGATTGTAAATTGATCGTTTTTAGTTGGAAATTAATCGTTTTTGGATATAAAATTATTCTTCTTGATAGAGAATTTCACTACTTGATTGAAAATTGAACTGCTTTGTTAAAAATTTATTTTATTATTCAAGAATCCACCTCTTTAATTAAAAATGTAATTATTTTCTTGTACAAAATTTTTGGTTGAAAATCAGTTGTTTAAACTGCAAATGTAACTCTTTTATTTTCGGTTAAAAATTGATCGTTTTTTAAAATTTAATAGTTTAATTATTAAACTATCAAATTTTTTATTGAGAATTCATCTTTTCCTGTTAAAAATTTAAGTTTTTGGTTGAAAGTAGAACTGCTTTAAAAAAAATGTATTTTATTGGTTGAAGATAGAACTATTTTGTTAAAAAATCGTTTAATTTTTTTGAAAATTAATTGTTCTATCTGAAAATTTCACTATTTCGTTTTTGATAAAAAATGGTTAAAAATTACACTTTTTAACCTTTAATTAAAAATTCATATTTGTTATAAGAAATTCAATTACTAGGTTAATAGTTAAACTACTTTCTTTAATATTTATTTTGGTGCTTAAAGATTTGAATTTTTTTTAAATTTGTTCCTTTTTGGTTGAAAATTGATCACTTTAAGTTTAAAATTAGCATTTTGGCTCAAAAATCCAATAATTTGGCAAACATTTTTTCTCTCTCTTGAATAAAAAATCTTTTTTGGTTGAAAATTCATCTTTTCTGGTAGAAATGATATCTTTTTAATTAAAAATTAATCAGTTTTAGTATAAGTTTCAACTATTTTGTTGGAAATTCATCTTTTCTTGGTTAAACTCGACTTTTTTTATTTATAATTATTTTTTTTTTTTGAATTGAACTATTACTTGTTTTGCTGAGAATTAAACTTCTTGGCTGAAATATGAACTATTTTATATTTTTTGTCAAAAATTATTCTGTTTGATTCAAAATTCAACTGCTTGGTTGAAAGTTGACATGGTTGAAAGTTCTACTTCTCTTAAAAAATTTATTTTGTTGGTTGAAGATGCATAATTCTAATTAAACATCCAACTATTTTGTTAAAAATTTAATTATTTCGTTGAAAATTTCAATCTTTTGTTGAAAAATCATCTTTCATTCGAAAATTCAACTGCTTTGTTGAAAGGTCGTCTTTTTTGATTGAAAAAAATTTTTGGAAAAAAAATTATCTTTCTTGGTTAAAAATTCATCTTTTACGATTTAAAGGTCAATTTTTTTTACCACATTAGACTTTTTAGTTTAAAAACTTAAATCTGTCATTGAAAATTCATCTCTTTTGGTAGAAAATTAATCTTTTTTAATTAAAAATTCAGCTATTTTGTGGAAGATGCAATATATTTCAACTTTGAAATCTTAAGCGTTTCATATTGAATTTATTTTGGTACCTATACAATAATTTCATTAGAAGAATGTATTCCTCTATCATTCACCTATTTTGGTGAAAATCACCTAATTTCCCCTATTTTGAAAACATTTTGGGTTTATAAGTCTGTTTTATTTTAGTTGTTTATCAAATTAAATCAAAGAAGAAATTTTGACTTAAAGGGTAAGGGCGTGTCACCCTGGGAGTTTAGGCATTGTGTGATGATCAGTGATAAAGAAGGGGAGGGGTGTGTGAAATGTTTAAAATAGCATGACGTAGTTTTTGAACGGTCCAGTCCTGGAATGGTAATGTGGGATTTTAGAAAAAAATACCGGTGGACTGGTACTATTTTAAGCAATTTGGGCCATTTGGTTTGCTAAGCTTCCTGATTATCAATAATTAGTTTCGGTCATTTAGTAGCTCCTATGTGGCTCTGGAAGATTTCCAAGCACTGTGCTTTGTTCTGTTGCTTAAATGTATTCATATTGAATCACTATGACTACCTTTTCTCAAATGCCTTTACATATTTGTGTATACATTTTTCATCCGACTATCAAGCTTACACAAATGATGATCTTTGCTCTTGTGATTGTACTTTACCTACCAGGGAATACCTCTGAACATCGCGTCGGAACAAAACCTATGTGACCCGACCTCATACTGTATGGTGTATTCTATATAGCGTAATGCGTATAGTGTATAGCGTACAGTGTGTAGTGTAGAGCCTACAATATAGCAGCTCCCGACTTCCCGTATGCAAAACGAAGTTGTACCAACAGTCCGCAAGAAAAGTAAAAGACATGTCGAGTATCGACCCTATGCCAGCGGATTTGCCGAGAATTGTCCAGATAACAGAAAATATTAAATGCCAAAAAAGAAACTTCAAGAAGAAATAAAAAAAAATAATGATCAGGACAAGTCAGGAAATGAAAATCCCAAATTGCTAAGGCAACTCACGTATATGCATAAAACAACCTACTGAGACATGAACGACGTTCAACACCCACGTTCATGACTTTTTTCTCGTTCTTTCTTTTAAGCAAATTATTTCATCAAGGCGCGAGAACACACCCATAAAACCAGAATTTCATGTCCTGATAAGCGTTATGAATAAAGTTGATTTTTCATGGAATTGTAATTAAGATATAGGCTAGCGCCACGTTGGTTATTGACATGAGTAGAGAGTTAATTCCGTATTCACAAAAAGCGTGGTCGCTTTGCGAGTATTTCACCGGTTGGTATATTTCTGACAAGCTTCCGGTTATTTACGGAGGGAAGTTTGCAATTGTTTGGTCTTTCTGTCCATTTCCGGTTCATCCCCATCTCCCGCTCACCAACACTCCTCTCCATACTCCATCGACCATTCGGTTCCTGGGAACCGCATCGCCGTAGGTTGAATCCTTGTCAATTTTGCCAATCGTGTACTCAATTAATTTACCGAAATTGAATATATTTTTTACATAAGATTTATGTTGAACCCATGATGCCATTGACCATATGAGACTCAGTTGTGCCGTCCTCATGCAGAAACTACACAACTGCATTTGGAGCGAACCGAGATATTAAATAAAACGAGTTTACAAAGTCTGTCCGAAAAGTATCCGACCTTATTCTCTAACTTTGTACTTAGTTGTGCTATTATCAAATACAGGTATTTAACAATTAGGGGGGACCTCTGTGAGGGCCAGTACTAAGTGATAAGGATCTGTGCATCTTTAGTCGACTAGTGTACGCAGTTGCGTTAACGCCTACCCACGTACGCGTCGCATTCCAGGATGACGGAACGCACCAAACAAAGAGTGTGCATAAAATTTTCCCATCAACTTAGCCATGCATGTTCGAAAACCATCGATATAATTAGGTAAATATATAGTGATGAGCCTGTAGGTGATACTAAAATTAAAGAGTGATTTAGGTAATTTAAAAATGGTTTTACTTCAGTGAAAAGTGACTGTCGCTCTAGCAGGCAGTAAACAAAGAGTATTATCAAGAAGTTCTTGAGTGATGACAGGACATCTAGTACACCACAAGGTCGGATACTTCTGGACAGACCTCGTACATCTGCACCTTTTAAAGTATGAGAGTTTTGGAAAAGAAAAATACCGTTCTTTGATAAATCGCACATGCTCTAATTATTAAAACACAACTTTGTTTTAAACATTGTTATTTCAAATAATTTATATGCAAAACTGTAGATATGCAAGATAATAATGCATATAAATTTGCCGAAAATACTTCCTCAAAAACATATTTTTTCAGGAATGCTACTGAGTTAGGAATCAGCCTCCAAGAACTCCAACATTTCTGATGGGGAAACTTAACATCTACAATTTTCCAATAATGCATAGAATATAAATATAAATATACACATATATATGGTTATATAAATAAGTAATGAAATTATGATGAAATTAATCATTTTCTACGTAAAAAAAGTGGTGTAACGATATGTCTAAAAAATCTCGCAATCATTGTTGTTCAAAACCTGATGCGAATTGGGAAACATGTGTGCTTCTTGATACACTTGCGCGCTTGAAATAAAACTTTTCAAATTATCTAATAAATTATTGTAAATATTATAAATATTTTATGACATGTGTTTTCCTCTGAAAATTAGTATTTTTTAAAAAGAATTTTAGTATAAAAACAGAAAGTTTTGAAGAAGACAAATTAGTAAAAATTGTATGTTGTGTTAATTTTTTTCCTGGATATGAGATTTTTAAACAAAGAATATTATCAAGATTTACAATTTTGAATTATTTTTAATTGAAAATTCAACTGCTTGGGTATAAGTTTAACTACTTTGTTAAAAATGTATTTTTCAGGTTGAAGGCTCCTACCTTTTGTTGAAAATTCAACTATTTTGTGAAAAAAAAATTTTTTTTCTTTTAAATTAATTTTTTGAACTGAAAATATATTACATTTTCATTGATGGTTGAAAATTGATCTTTTTCAGTCGAAAATTCGTCTTTTCTTGATAGAAAACTAATCTTCTTGGTTGATAATTAACTTTTTTGTTAAAAATTCATAATTTTGGGTTGAAAATTTGACTGTTGTACATGAAATTCGTGTTTTGTGTTAAAAATTCAACAATTTTAATGAATTTTTTTCTTATTTGAAAAATTTTCATTTGTTGAAAATTTTTCTGGTTGGAAAATTGATTTATTTTGATAAAAAATTGACCTCATTAGTTGAAAATTCAACCATTTCTTCTCAAACTCATATTTGATTCTGCCGAAATAATACATCAAATCCACGTATTAGACAATTTTTTGCTACACACATTTTGTTATATATGGCATGAATATAAATGTTATACCATGTAATTTTTTATTCATACTATGTCACCAAATGAGTGCATAAAAAATGGTGAAACACGTATACTTTGTATAATTTTTTTTGTTAGTGATTGGAATGGCGCTGTTATTTTTACGTCATCTCGCATTTTTTTAAAAATTGTTTAAATAATTTTAAAAAATAAAATGTCTTGGAAGTCATTTTTTATTTTTTCCGCTATTATTTTTCCAAATACTTCATGACAAAATAATTTTTTTGAATGTTTTGAAAAATTGAGAAAATGAAAATTTTTTAGCCTTTTGTTTATCTTTTAATATGTTTCTAGTGTTTTACTTATATATTTTATGTTAATTAGAGTTTAAATTAATAACTTTAAAAAAATGTGTTACTTATACATGGTTATGGCAGAGGATGATTTTTGCCATTTTCCTCGAAAATTATTATTTTTGGTCAAATTTTGTTTTAATAGCTCTATACAGCTCTATCAGCTTTTAAATACAATCCCTGGGGATTTTGTATTTATTGTTAAAAATTAAACTTTTCGGGTTGAAAATTTAGTTTTCTTTAAAAAAATTCGCCTTTTTGATTTAGATATTCATCTATAAAATGCAACTCCTTTTGCTCAAAATTTCCTCTTTTTCTATTAAAAATTCGAAAATTTAGTTGACAATCCATCTTTGTTGAAAATTAAATTATTATGAAAAAATTCTTTTTTCTTTTACTTTAAAGTTCAATTATTTGGTTGGAAAATTATCCTTTTTTCAGTTAAAAATTCACCTATTTAGTTAAAAATGTCATGTATTTTATTGATAATTCGTCTTTTTTGGTAAAAAATTATGTTTTTGGTTAAAAAATCATCTTTTTTGTTACAAATCAACTGTTTGCTTGTATTGAAGATAATAATTATCATACGAGTACTTGTTATAGTCTATATGATTTTTGGTTAAAAATCAAATTTTTGAACTAAAGATGTCACTATTCCATGGTTGTTCAAAATTTATATTTTATTTGAAAGTTTATGAAATTTATTGAAAACTCGTCGTTTTTAGTGGAATATTATTCTTCTTGCTTAAAAATGCATCTTTTTTGGTTGAAAATACAAATATTTGGTGAAAAATTAATCTGTTTTCGTTAGGGATTTAAATATTTTGTTGAAAATTTATCTTTTTAGTTAAATTCGGCTGTTTCTTATTAAAAATTAAAATTGTTTATTGAGTGAAATATCAACTATTATATGTTCATTGAGAATTATTTTTTTAAATTTTAAATTCAACTAATTGGTTGAAAGTTGAATTTTTTTGTTAAAAATTCATTTTTCGTTGCTGCAAAATAATAATTTTAGTTGAAAATTCAACTTTTTTGTACGAACATTAATTATTGTAATAAAAAATGAAAATTTTCTAGTCAAGAATTCAACTCCTTTGTTAAAAATTCGTCTTTTTGGAGTGAAAATCCGTTTTTTTTGTATTGAAAATGAAACTGTCTTCTGAAAAATTCACCTTGGCTTAAAAATTCAAACACATATGTAGTTAAAAATGCAATTGTCTTTTGTTGAAGTTTAATCTTTTTTGTTTAAGAATTTAAGTATTAGTTTAAAATTCATCTTTGTAGGTTGAAAATTTAACTATTTTCTTAAAAAGTCATCTCTTTTGTTCCAAAGTTTAACTATTTGGTTGTAAATACAACTGCTAAATTGAAACCTAATTGTTTTTTAATGCAAAAATTCGATAGAATAATGCGACTATTTAGTTGAAAATCCAACATTTTTAGTTAAAGTTTAAACATTTTTGTTAAAAATTTAACTATTTTATTGTAAAATTCTTGTATTTTATTGATAAGTTGTCTTTTTTGGTAGAAAATTTATCTTCTTGATTACAAAATCATCTTTTTAATCAAAATTAAAATTTTTGGTTGTATTAAAGATACTGACTTTATACTTTAGCCTATATAAATCTTTGGTTGAGAATTCATTTAATTAACTGAAAATGTCACTATTCCATTTTAATTGAAAATTAATACTTTCAATTGAAAACTAATCATTTCTAGTTGAAAATCAATCAATTGCTGTCGTTTTTATATAATATAAATCTTCTTGTTAAAAATATTCACACTATTTGGTTGTGAAAGCAACTGTTCGATTGAATCTTAACTTTTTTAAATGCAACTATTTGGTTGAAAATGCAAGCGTTATTGTTTAAAGTTTATTCTTCTTTATTTAAAAATTTTCTAATTGATTGTAAACTCACCTTTGTAGCTAAAAAATTGAATTATTTGATTAAAAATTAAACTATTTTCTTAAAAATTTACCTATTTTGCTAAAAAATTATTTTTCTGGTTGAAAATTCAACTATTTTGTTACGAATTCGTCCTCTTGGATTGAAAATTTATGTTAAATGGTAGAAAAGTCAACTTTTTTGTTTGAAATTAATAAATAAATTTTTAATTGTTATATATTAATATGACTTTGTTTTATTCCGTTTATAAACTATATTCTATGTATTTGCGTGGGTGATTCTGAACCAATGCATTTAGATTATTATATTATCCAAAATAGGAAAAGAAACAATCCAATAAGGGTTTTTATCCAGTTTTAAAATTGCTAAAACTTATATAATTCTGTTCACAATAATTCAAAATAGACAAAATTCTTTCAAATAATTGAGGTGAAATTATGAGGCCTCAGTTAAGAGAATTTTTAAAATATGCATAGGCAAACCCAACAGATTAAAACGAGTCATCACTTGGATTTCTCTATTTAAAAATTTTAATTCAAGATCGAAAGGAAATCTACTCTTTCATGAAAATTTTGTTGCAAAATTGCATAAAAAGATTGACAATTAAAATTCAAATCTCTAAACTACCTCACTGTTTGGCTCATTATAGATAAATAAAAATAACAATCGAGATTAAAGGACCTCTTTAAAATATTTAAAAATTTTACCTGATCAGTAAAAAATTAAAATCAAGAATATTACAACAACAGTTTTCAAAAAAAGGCAAAATTCATGGAGTATTTCCTTAAAATATTTATAATATTAATAAGAAAGTTACTTTTGAATTCAAAATCAAAAGTAATACAAAAAAATTAAATATAAATACTAAAAAATTTTTCATAAATTTTTTAAAATTTTATTATTGAAGATTGCCGTTCACAGATACACTTTTTAAATGTTAATATTAAGTAAGTTATTGAGAAAATTAAAGAACTCCTATAGGATCACTTTTGTCTCCGATTTTAGCTGAAATTTTTATGGAGAATTTAGAGAATGAAGTTTTTTAAAAATTTGATTTTAATATTGATTTTTATGCAAGATATCTAGATGATTCAGGACTTAGTGCACACAAAAATAATGTTAATACGCTTCTAAATATTTTTAGTAGTATACGCTCAAGATTACAATTTACTGTTAAAAGGGAAACTGAAGGTAAATTAAATTTTCTTGATATGACTTTAATTAAAAATGAAAAAAAATATATTATCACAGATTGGTATGGGAAAACTATTTGATCAGGAAGAACCCTTAGTTTTCCCTCAAATCACACTATTCAAACAAGATAGGAGTAATTAAAAATTTGATTAATAAAGCCATAAAATTATCGAACTCTGCTTTCAATGCAAAAAATATTGAAATATGTAAACAAATTCCCTTTCTAAACCATTATTCTATTACTTCTATCGAAAAACATGTGCAGAATAAAATTAATTATATAAAAAACAAAAACAATGGTCATAATAAAATAAATAGGGAAGGTTATAATACTTTTAACACCGTAGTTCTTCCTTATTTTGGGAAAATTTCGAAGATTTTGAAATCTATGCTGGGTTAATTAGGTTTTTATACAATATATAGAGTTCCTTTTAAGAGCAATATGATTGTGAAATTGGGAAAAGATAGATATGGAACACTAGATAAACAATATGTAATTTACAAAGTTATTTGAAAAGATTTTAATGCAGTTTATATAAAATAAAGCAAAGGATGGGATAGAGTTATTATTTAGATAAAATAATTTTCTTTTACCAAACAAGTAAAAAGAATTCTCGTATAGAACAATCATATTTTCTCGCTAATGATATGTGATTACATGAAACTTAATCAACTTTTTAATTAATGTCAATTGAGTATATGCATGTATGCATATGTTTACATGTGTGTATGTATATGTATGTGTGTTGTGTGTGTATATATATTAATTTTTTTATACCTTTAGTCTTCCTATAAATAATTCCCTGATGAGGAGGTCTAATTCAGCCTATAAACACGTTGGTTCCCTGATAGTATGAAAAATACGGAGAAAGGAAAAAGAGAGATGTTCCTTTTTGGTTGACGTTTTCCCTCTTTCTCCTTTTTTTTTGTTTTGTTATTTTTATTTGTGTTTAATAAGCCGAAAAGTCAGGTAGTCAAGAAGTTTGATTTTTAAATGTGAATCTTTTTCATGCAATTTTTGCAAAAAAAAATTTCATAAGAAAGTAGATTTTCTTTCGATCTTAAATTAAAATATTCTATGTGAAAAATGCCACCCCGGATTACTAAAAATGGCAGAGCCTCCCAGGGAGAGAAATAGAATATATACTTTCTCATAAACCTTATGTCACATAAAAAAACGAAAGAAGTATAAAAAGTAAAAGGGTATGTCGTCACTTTGATACAACGATTTCTCTAATCGCGTTTGTATGGTACAACGATGAGGGGTGAATCGCTGACGCCAGAAGGGTATAATTAATGTATCCCATATGCAGATAAGTGTTCAGAAGAAAATCTTAGATACGAAATGTTGAACCTACCACCCTGTCAATGGAGGCGGGAGTGCTAAGTGACTTGGGGTGACACGTTGTGGCAATAAATAAGGCGGCAACTAACCGTTAAATGTAGATGACGCATTTTTCCCAAATCTTTTTTTTTTAGGGAACGTCTATTAATTACGTGAGGATGATTTTTGACATTTTGGACCAACCTCCACTATTGTGAGGATTTTTAAGATTTTTATAAACCCCCCTCCCACCCTTCATACCTAAGATTTTGTATTTTTTACTCAATGTATCAAAAATGTATCAGTTATTTTCACCTTAAACGATATTTTTAGGGATTTTAAAAGATTTGATAAATTTGCAATTCGCATTTTGATTTCAAAGCATTTCAACAGGTTTCAAGGAATTTTAAGTTATTTTAAAAGACTGCAAAGGATTTCAAGAATTACGAAATTTATTAAGGAATTTAACGATACCCGAAACTTTGTATGATTTTTATGTTACCTAGTAAAATTTGAAATGGATGTTAGGGAATTAAGAGCGATTTCCGCGGATCTCAAGGGATTTTAAGAGATTTCAAAATCTTTCGAAATTTAGTGAGATTTCATAACATTTCAAAAGATTTGCAAAAATTACAAAGGATTTTAATAGATTTTAAGAGACACAAAGGGGTTTAGATGATTTCGCGGGATTTCAAAGACTTTGAAGGGATTTCGAAGTATATCAACGGATTTTAGAGGACTCCATAAAATTTTAAAAGATTTGAGGAAATTTCAAAAGATTTGCGAAAATCACAAAGAATTTTAATATATTCTAAGAGACACAAAGGGGTTTGGATGATTTCGCGGGATTTCAAAGAATTTTAGGGGATTTCGAAGTATATCAACGGATTTTAGAGGACTTCATAAAATTTTAAAAGATTTGAGGAAATTTAAAAAATTTGCAAAGATTTTAAAGGATTTTGAGAAATTTTAGCGGATTTTCAGAGATTTGAAGAGATTTTAAGAGATTTGAAGGGATTTAATATATTTTGAAATACTTCAAAATAAGCCACGGAATTTTAAAGGATTTTAAAAAACTCTTTGTGATACTAAAGTCTTTAAACGAATTTCGAATAATAACAGGGGATTTTGATAGGATTTAGAGAGATTCCATATTATTTTTAAAGATCTCGAAAAATATTAACAGATTTTAAGAGTTATGAAGGGGGTTCGATGATTTCACGCGATTTCAAAACATTTTAAGGGATTTCAAAAGATCAATAATTATATCCACGGATTCGAGAGGATTTCGTAAACATTCAATAAATTCAAGGAAATTTCGAAAGATTGCAAACATTTCAAAAAATTCTAAGGGATTTTAAAAGATTTCAAAAGATTTTGATGGATTTTAAGATATTTAGAAATGTTTCTAAATAAGCCGCGGGGTTTTCATGGATTTTGAAGGACTTCTTATGATATCAAACTCTATAAACGAATTTTAAAGGATAAAGGGGATTTTAATAGGTTTTCAAAGTATTTGAAGGGATTTCTAAAGATTTTAAATTACATCAGCGGATTCTACAGAATTTCGTAAAATTTCAAAAGCTTTAAGCGAATATCAAAAGTTTTCGAGTATTCCAAAAAATTTTTAAGATCTATAGGAGATTTAAAGATATTTTAAGATATTTTGAAATGTTCCAAAATACGTAATGGGATTTCAGAAGATTTTAAAGGACTTCTTGTGATACTGAAGTCTATAAACGAATTCTAACGTGTAACAGGGGATTTTCATAGGATATCAAAAGATTTCATGAAATTTGAAAAGATTTTAAAGTATTTTAACAGATTTTAAGAAATATAAAGAAATTTCGATGATTTTATGGGATTTCAAAAAATTTCGAAGTATATCAGAGGATTTCAAAGAATTTCGTAAAATTTTAAAAGATTTAATAAAAATGCAAAAGTTTGTTAAGATTTTAAAGGATTTTAAGGGGTCTTAAGAGCTTTTAGGAGATTTTAAGGGATTTCAAGGGATTTTCAGGGATTTCAAGATATTCCAGAATGTATTGAAATACAACGCGGGATTTCAAAGGATTTTAAAGGATTTCTTGTCATACCGAAGTCTGTTCACGTATTTTGCAGAATAACAGGGGATATTAATAGGATTTCGAAGGTATGAAGAGATTTAACGAGATTTTATGAAATTTTAAAACATTTGCAAAGTTTTAAATGATTTTAACAGATTTTAAGAGATTTAAAAGGGGTTCGAGGATTTCACGAGATTTTAAAAAATGTCAAAGAATATCCATCGATATTAGAAGATTTCAACAAATTTCAAAATTTTGCAAAAATTTCAAAAGATTTTAAGGGACCGATGTCTTTTTATGAATCTTGAAAGATAATAGGGGATTTTAATGGAATTTCGAAGATTTGAAGAGATTTAAAGAGATTTTATAAGATTTCAGAAGATTTACAAAGATTTCAAAGGATTTCGACATATTTTAAGAGATTTAAAAGACTTTAAGAGATTTTAAAAGATTTCAAAGCGTATCAATGAATTTTAGAGAATTTCGTAAAATTTCAAAACATTGAAAGGGTTTTTAACGGATTCTAAAAGATTTAAAAGAATTTCGATGATTTCATGGCATGTAATATTTCAGAAGATTTCTTGAAATTTTCTTATGAATATTGTAAAAGATTTTAAGTAATTTCGAGGATTTTTAATGGCTTCTGAAAAAATGAATCTTTTTTTTAAATATGTTCTAAGCGATTTCAAGAGGTTCGACCAGATTTACACGGATTTAAAAAATTTCAATCAATTTTAAATTCTTCAAAATGTTTTCAAGGGTTTCAAGAAATTTTGAAATAGTTTTGAAGATTTCACAGAATTTTTAAGGATTTCTTGCGATACCGCAGTATTTCCTCGAATTTTGAAGGATACAAGGGGATTTTCATAAAATTTTAAATATTTGAAGGACTTTGAAGAAATTTCATAATATTTGACGGGATTTCAAACGAGTTCAAAGAATTTAAAGCCATTTTAATGGATTTTGAGAGACAAAAAGGGGAATCGATAACTTTAAGGGAATGCGATGAATTTTAAAAGATTATAATGCACTTTAATATATTAAAAGGTATTTCAAGAAGTTCGACCAGATTTTCATGGATTTGAAAAATGTCAATCAATTTTTAATTTTTCAAAATATTTCCCAGGGATGTCAAGAAGTTTTGAAATAGTTTTAAAGATTTCACAGGATTTTAAAGGATTTCATGCGATACCGCAGTTTTTTCACGAATTTTGAAGGATACAAGGGAATTTTTATAAAATTTTAAATATTTGAAAGACTTCATAGAAATTTCAAAGTATTTTACGGGATTTCAAAAAAGTTCAAAGAATTTAAAGGCATTTTAACGGATTTTAAGAGACGAAAAGGGGAATCGATAACTTTAAGGGATTGCCATGAATTTTAAAAGATTATAATGCATTTGAATATATCAAAAGGAATTTCAAGAGACTCGGAAAGATTCTCACGAATTCAAAAAATTGCAGGGAATTTTAAAGAGATTTTAAATATTTTAAGAGATCTCTGACCTCAACCGATATTTAGAGATTTTAAGTGATTTTCACGGATTTTTACAGAATTATAAGCGATTTTTATTGAATTTTCAAATTTTCGATTAATTTCAATTATTTTCACAGTTTTTAAAGGATTTTAAGGGATTTGAAGGGGATTTCAAAGAAACTCACTAGATTTCGAAGGATTTTAGATGAATCCGTGTGAACTTTGAAGGATATCAGGGGATTTTAATGCGATTTCGAAGATTTTAAGAGATTTCAAAAGATTCCAGGTGATTTAAAAAAAATCCGCAGATTTTAATCGATTTTTTGAGGTTTTTAGGGATTTCCACGTATTTTAAAGGATTAAAAGCAATTTTAGTTGGATTTGAAGATTTGAATCGATTTCAAAGATTTTCATAGTTTTTAAAGGGTTTTAAGGAATGTGAAGGGTTTTAGAGAGATTTCGAAGTAACTCGCAGGACTTTAAACTATTTTTAGAGGAATACTTGCGAATTTTGAAGGATATCAAGAGATTTCAAGAGATTTCGGAAGATTTTAGTAAATTTCAAAAAAGTTTAATAGATTTTAACCGATTTCTCAGTAGGTTTTAAAGTTGTCAAGGGATTGCAAGGATTTTCACAATTTTTAAAGGGTTTTAAGGGATTTCAAAGGTTTTAAAGAGATTTTGAGGAGACTTTAAAGATTTGAGGAGATTTTCAGAGATTGCAAAAGATTTCAGGGCATTTAAAATAAATTCTATAGATTTTAACAGATTTTGAAAGATTTTTAGGTATATCCACAGATTTTAAAGGGTTATAATTGATTTTTATCGTATTTTAAAGATTTTATGCGATTTAAGTACTTTCACAGTTTTTAAAGTATTTTAAGGGATTTGAAGGGGTTTGAAGAGATTTCAAAGAAACTCACTGGCTTTCGAAGGATTTTAGAGGAATCCGTGTGAACTTTGACGGATATCAGGGGATTTTAATACGATTTTAAAGATTTTAAGAGATTTCAAAAGATTACAGGTGATTTAAAGAAATTCTACAGATTTTAACCGATTTTTTGAAGATTTTTTTAGGTTTTTAGGGATTTTCACGTATTTTAAAGGATTAAAAGCGATTTTTATTGGATTTAAAGATTTTCACAGTTTTTAAAGGGTTTTAAGAGATGTAAAGGGTTTTGAAGAGATTTCGAAGTAACTCGCGGGACTTTAAAGCCTTTTTAGAGGAATTCTTGCGGATTTTAAAGGATATCGGGGGATTGAAAGAGATTTCAGAAAATTTCAGTGAATGTCAAAAATTTTAATAGATTTTAACCGATTTCTTATTAGATTTTGAAGTTTTCAAGAGATTTCAAGGATTTTCACAATTTTAAATGATTTTAAGGGTTTTAAAGAGATTTTTAGGAAATTCCGAAAATTTTAGGAGATTTTCAGAGATTTTAAAAGATTTCAAGGCATTCAAAATAAATTCTATAGATTTTAACCGATTTTGAAAGATTTTAAAAGACTTCAGAAGGTTTCAAGTGATTTAAAAAAATTCCACAGATTTTAGACGATTTTTTAAAGATTGTTAAAGGTTTTTAGGAATTTTCACGTATTTTTAAGGATTAAAAGCGATTTTTATTGGATTTGTAGATTACAATCGATTTTAAAGATTTTCACAGTTATTGAAGGGTTTAAAGGAATGTGAAGGGTTTTGAAGAAATTCCGAAGTAACTCGCTGGACTTTAAAGCATTTTTAGAGGAATTCGTGCAAATTTCGAAGGATATCAAGGGATTTAAAGAGATTTTAGAAGATTTCAGTGAATTTCAAAAAAGTTCAATAGATTTCAACCGATTTCTTATTAGATTTTGAAGTTTTCAAGGGATTTCAAGGATTTTCACCATTTTTAAAGGGTTTCAAGGGATTTTAAAGGTTTTAAAGAGATTTTGAGGAGATTTCGAAGATTTTAGGAGATTTTCAGAGATTTTAAAAGATTTCAGGGCATTCAAAATAAATTCTATAGATTTTAACCGATTTTGAAAGATTTTAAAAGACTTCAGAAGATTTCAGGTGATATAAAAAAATTCCACAGATTTAAGACGATTTTTTAAAGATTTTTAAGGTTTTTAAGCATTTCAGGGCATTTAAAATAAATTCTATAGATTTTAACCCATTTTGAAAGATTTTAACAGATTTCAGAAGGTTTTAGGTGATTTAAAAAAATTCCACAGATTTTAACCTATGATTTAAAGATTTTTTGAGGTTTTTAGGGGTTTTTACGTATTTTATAGGATTAAAAGCGATTTTTATTGGATTTGAAGATTTCAATCGATTTCAAAGGTTTTTACAGTTTTTGAAGGGTTTTAAGAAATGTGAAGGGTTTTGAAGAGATTTCGAAGTAACTCGCTCGACTTTAAAGCATTTTTAGAGGAATTAGTGCGAATTTTGAAGGATATCGAGGGATTTGAAGAGATTTTAGAAGATTTCAGTGAATTTCAAAAAAGTTTAATAGATTTTAACCGATTTCTCATTAGATTTTAAAGTTTTCAAGGAATTTCAAGGATTTTCACAATGTTTAAAGGGTTTAAGGGATTTTAAAGGTTTTAAAGAGATTTTTAGGAGATTTCGAAGATTTTAGAAGAATTTCAGAGATTGCAAAAGATTTCAGGGCATTTAAAATAAATTCTATAGATTTTAACCGATTTTGAAAGATTTTAACAGATTTCAGAAGGTTTGAGGTGATTAAAAAAAATTCCACAGATTTTAATCGATTATTTAAAGATTTTTTGAGGTTTTTAGGGATTTTCACGTATTTTAAAGGATTAAAAGCGATTTTTATTGGATTTGAAGATTACAATCGATTCCAAACATTTTCACAGTTTTTGAAGGGTTTTAAGGAATGTGAAGGGTTTTGAAGAGATTTCGAAGTAAATCGCTCGACTTTAAAGCATTTTTAGAGGAATTCGTACGAATTTTGAAGGATATCGAGAGATTTTAAGAGATTTCGAAAGATTTTAGTGAATTTCAAAAAAGTTTAATAGATTTTTACCAATTTTTTATTAGATTTTCAAGTTTTTAAGGGATTTCAAGGATTTTCACAATTTTTAAAAGGTTTTAAGGGGTTTTAAAGGTTTTAAAGAGATTTTGAGAAGATTTCGAAGATTTTAGGAAATTTTCAGAGATTTCAAAAGATTTCAAGGCATTCAAAAAAAATTCTATAGATTCTAACCGATTTTAGCAGATTTTTAGGTATATCCATAGATTTTAAAGGATTATAAGTGATTTTTATCGGATTTCAAAGATTTTAAGCGATTTTAGTATTTACACAGTTTTCAAAGGATTCTAGGGGATTTGAAGAGTTATAAAGAGATTTCAGAGAAACTCACTGGATTTCTAAGGATTTTAAAACAAATCATGCGTATTTTGAAGGATAGTAGGGAGTTTTAATGAGATTTCGAAGAATTAAAGGGATTTTTTAACTTTCAAAATATTTCAAGAGATTTTCAAAAATTTTCCTACATTTTAAGGATTGTGACAGATTTTAAGAGACGTAAAGGGGTTTTGGTGTTTTAAAAGGATTACGATGAATTTTAAAACATTTAAATGGATTTTCTTATATTGTAAGAAATTTCAAGAGATTCGGAAAGATTCCTACGTATTTCAAGGTTTTAGTGAAGTTTGAAGAGATTGCAGATGTTTCAAGGGATGTCGTAGGATTTTAAATAATTTCACAGAATTTCAAACATTTTAACCAATTTTTAAAGATTTTAATGAATTTTGTGGATTTTACACTTTTATGAAGGATCTTTATCCCACTATTACAATATACATTACAGTATATGTATATTACTGTATAAAATATCCATGAAATTCAAAAGATGTCAAAATTTTCAGTAATTTCACATTCCAATAACGCTCTACACCATATTTCTTATTAGACGTATGTAACAGGAAATAATAAAAAACTAATAAAACATGTAAAGGTACAAGGGGCCATTCATAAATTACGTCACACAAATTTTAGGATTTTGTGACCCCCCCCGCGTCCTTGTCATAGATTGTCACATTTTTAGGACCCCCTCCCCCCTGATGTGACGTCACATATTTTTAAATTTGATGCATGTATTTAAAAATAATCAACAGAAAACAGTAGTTTTAA
>JAUELO010000296.1:4394873-4407098 GCA_032357855.1 Amphibolips quercusostensackenii | reverse complement strand
ATTTTCGACTTTTTCATTTCCGATGCATTAAAAAAAATCGACTCCTATCGAAAAATGGTTTGAAAAAAATTGTAGATATTTTGAAGGGATTTGATTTCTATCTTACCTTTTTTCACGTATCTGTCTTCGTTTGTCGCAAAAACGAAATATTTCATTTTTAGATAGCATTTTCGATAAATAAAACCATAAACGTAAATCAAGGAATAATGGTTAACGAACTTGTTCTTTCTTTTAGGACCCAGAAAAAGTGTGCCAAAGCTCGATTTGATCCGTTCATTTTTTTGAGAGTTATTATGTTTGCGGACGGACAGACAGACAGACACCATCGCCAAAACTGATTTTCGTTTTCAGGGGATCTTGAAACGTAGAGATCCGTTGAAAAACTGTGGTGTGCATTTTCGGGCAATTCTAATACTTTCTGAATAATAAATGAGAAGTTAAAAATGGAATAACTACATTTGCAGTTAAAAAATTGATTTTCATCCAAATAGTTGCACAGTCAACTGAGTAGTCGAATTTTCAATCTAGAAGATTATTTTCCTACAAAAAAAACGAATTTACAACAAATACATAAACTTTCAACTGAAAATAGAATATGTAAATTTTCAATGAGAAAAATTAATTATCAAACAAAAATGAATTTTCAACAAAATGTTTCAATTTTTAATAATAAAATTAAGTACTTAATTAAAAAGTAGATCAACTTTTAACAAATTAGTTTAATTCACAACCAAAAAAAAAGAATTATCAATAAAAAATTATAATAGTTAAATTTTTAACTAAAACCTATCAATTTTCATCGAAAAATTAAATAATTAAAATTTTATTTAAAAAAAATTAATTTCTAGCCAGAATGAAAATGAATGTTTAACAAAATAGTTTAATTTTCAACTAAGAAAGATAAATTAATAAAAAAATGAAATAGTAAAATTTTCAGCTTAAAAAAATAATTTTTAACGCAAGAAAAAGGAATCTTCAACACAAAAAAAATGAATTTTTAACATATTAGTTCAACTTTCATCCAAGTGATTCGATTTTTGACAAAAAATAGTGACTTTTGAACATAGTAGTTGCACATTCAACCGATTCCGATTATTTTTCAAGTTAAAAGTTGCACTTTAAACCAAAAAATATTAAATTCCTACTGAAAGAAATGAATTTTCAACCAATAAAGATTTCTCATTTAAGAGAGGAAAAAAATGTCAATTAAATTGATCAATTTTCAAGCCAAAAAAGAAAATAATCTACAGAACAATGGATTTTTCTACCCAAGATATGAATTCCCAAAACCAAAATATAAATTTTTTAATCCACAAGTTGATTTTAAACCAAATAGCTGAATTTTCTGCCAAAAAAGTATAATTTTAAATTTAAAAAGACGAAATTTCAACAAAAAGGGCTACGTTTTTAAGACAAGAAGACGGATTTTTTATTTTAAAAAAAATCAATTTTCAACCCAAAAATATGAATTTTCAACCAAAAACTTCATTTTCAAGAAAATAGTTAAATTTTAAATTAAAAACAATCAATTTCATTAAAAAATGGAACAGTTACGTTTGCAGTTCAAAAAAATTGATTTTTAACAAAAAATACATTTTTATACAAAGAGATAGATCTTGAACTAATAAAATGAATTATCAGCAAGTAATTTAACTTTCCATCGTGTGATTGAAATTTCAGTCAAAAAGATTAATTTTTTATTAGAAAAAAAAACGAATTTACAACAAAATACATATGTTTTCAACTAAAAACTATCAATTTTCCTTTATAAATAGAATAGTTATACTTTCAGTTTGAAAAATTAATTTTAAAACGAACGAAAATTAATTTTCAACAAAATAGTTGAGTCTTTAATTGATAAAATAAATGTTTAACAAAGTAGATCAATTTCCAACCAAGTAGTTGATTTCCCAACCAAAAAACATGAGTTCTCAATGAAAAATTTAACATTAAATATTTAAATAAAAATAATCAAATTTCATTAAAAAAATGAAATAGTTACATAACCAGTGAAATAATTAATTTTCAATTAAAAAGAAAAAAAAAATTTTTGCAATTTAAACCGCGTATAATTAACAATTATTAAAATTAAAATAAATAATTATTATATATTGCACATTCATATCAGAATTTACGCAATTTTTACTCGAAGTGAGAAATATAATAATAATGCGTTTATTTATTAAATGATAGCTTATCGTTAAAAGATAAATTCTTTAAAAAAATACATAAATTTTTAACCAAATTTTTAAATTTTTAACACAGTAGATTAAATTTCAACAAGAAAATACGAGTTTTCAACAAAATACATACACTTTAACCAAAGAGTTAAACTTTTAACCACAAGAATTGGTTTTATAATAAAAAGCAAATTTTCCGAAAAATAGCATATATTTTCAACTTAAAAGTTTGAACAGTGGATGTGATGTCAGTCCAAATTTTGTTTAAATAATTTTTAGTTTATATTTGTTTCTTTTCTGAAAATTTCCAACTGAATGATTGAATTTTTATACTAAAAAGATTAATCTTAACCAAAAATTTAACAGTCAAATTTTTATTTGAGACAATTATTTTTGAATAAAAAAATACGAATTTTGTACAAAATACTCGAATTCTCAACTATGATAAAATTATTATTAATCAAACAGTTGCATTTTTAATATAAAAAAATTTATTTTCTGTAAAAAAAAGCGAATTTCTAACAAAATTCTTACATTTTCATTTAAATAGTTAAATTTTCTACCAAAATGTTAAATTTTCAAGACAAAAATACTCATTTTACTACAAAAAAGTTTAATTTTCAGTTTCAAAAACTACTATTTAATTAAAAAATGCGAATTTTCAAATTAAAATTTGAATATTCAATAGAAAAAATAAATTTTTAAGAAAGTATTCCAAATTTCAAACAACGCGTTAAATTTTCAACCTGACAAGATGAATTTTAAAGGAAACTTGTAATAGTTTATATTTCATAAAAAAGTTTCAATTTGAAACAAAAAAGAGTTTAATTTTACCAATAAAAAAAAAATTTAACAAAATACTTGAATTCTCAACTGAAATAGAATTATTTTCAACCAAACAGTTGCATTTTTAATACAAAAGAATTTATTTTCTGTGAAAAAAGACAGGTTTTAAAAAAACACATAGATTTTCAACCAAATAGTTCAATTTTCTGCCAAATTGTTGAAATTTCAAGCCAAAAATATGATTTTTCACAAACAAATTGAATTTTCAACAAAATATTTTATTTTCAAACAAAACAAATTAATTATTAACAACAGATTTGCATTTTCAACCAAAAAAGGTGAAATTTTTACAGAAAGAGATGAATTTTCAAACCAAAAAAAAAGAATTTTCAACAAAATAGTTTAATTTTCAACCAAAACAAATTTGTTAGTCAAAGAAGAAAAAAACTGCAATCAAAGTGTTGAATTTTAAGCCAAAAAGACGAACTTTTAACCAAGAAGCGTCGCTGTTGAAGAAAATTGTTAAATTTTCGACAAGCGAAACAAGATTAATTCTTGAACAAAAATTTATTATTAGACTTTTCCACTAGAAACAAAGAACCTTTAAACAAAAATAGTTCAGATTTCATTAATTTCATTGTATGTTAAAATGACATTAATATATAAAATTATTAATTCTCTATTTATTTCTTTTTTATTATTTTATATTTATTTTTTTTCTCATATTTATTAATTATTAATTATTATATAAAATTACATTTAATGAAAATATGGAAATAGGAATTATGATCATTTATAGACCAAAGAATAACACTTTAAATTTCATTTAATATTAAACGGTGAGTTTAGTATATGTAATTTAATGTACATAATTTAAATATAATCCAAAACATTGTCTCATATTCCTAAATATGTCTTCATATTCCTACACATGTATTTCTACATATTCCTATGTATTCCCTCATATTCCTAAATATTCCCTCACATTTCTACATATTCCCTCATATTCCTACATATTTCTACATATTTTTACATATTCCTATATATTTTCCCATATTCCTACATATTCCCTCATAGTCCTACATATTCCTTCATATTCCTACATATTCCCTTACATTTCTACATAGTTCTATATATTCCCTCATATTCCTACATATTTCCTCATATTTGTACATATTTCCTTATATTCCTACATATTTCTACATATTTCTACATATTCCTATATATTTCCGCATACTCCTACATATTCCCTCATATTCCTACATATTCCAACATATTTCCTTATATTCATACACATTCTAATATTCTTCATATTCTTTGTATTCCCAAATATTCCTAAATATTCTTTGGAGAATATATTCCTGGTACATGAAAAATTAGTGGTCGACCCCTCGGTGACGTCGTTTTTAAACGGCTCCTTATACCTCTATTTTTCAAATTCAGTATGCTCAGATGCGGCAGCTATTTTTTATGTATGCGATTTAATTAAGAGAGAGAGAGAGAGAGAGTTGACTGAAATAAATGTGTGTGTTTCGTTGTATCCGATTTGTGATGTTATGTGAATGTGTGAATTGAGTGGGTTCCGCGATTTCTATGCATTATTATCTCTGAAGCTGTGGGTGGAACGAGTCGGAAACCTTTAGGGTATATTTGGGTATACTGAATATTCACATATCAAATTTTAAAACTACACTGAGATACATGGATTTTAACTTTCATGATCTTGGATTTTTAAATTTGGGACGGTATGCTGAAAATAGAAATGACACCTATCAGAAATTAAATTTCAAATTAAAGGGTAAGGTTATTCAAAATTTTCAACCGTTAGCCGACATATTGGATGCGTTAAGGGCGGTAACGTCCATCTTCGTTCTTCTTTTTTTCATTGTTTCTATCATTAGAAAATATCTGAAATAATTCACAAAACTTTTTTTAGTCATTCTTAACGGGTATGATTTCTGCAAAAAAATTGTTGCGGAAAATTGAAATTCAAAAAAATTTTCAAATTTTTTTAAATTTTTTGTGTGCGATAAAACTCAAGCACTACCTCAGTTTTTTGACCACATAATAGTCACCCAAAGGGCTATTATTGTAATTTTTTTAGATTTTCAAATCTGAGGTATCTTAGTGTAAAAATCTAAAAACAGTGATTGTAACATGAGGGTGGTCTAAATTTATACCTATCAAAATTCGAATTTCGAGTTTTGGTGATAACACCAACCCCTTCATATTTGCTTGTTTTCCGGAAAAAGTATTTTTTGGATTTTTTTAACATGAATTATTATTTATCAATGATTAACAAGTTTGAGAGAATTTTTAAAATAATTTTAAATTGTTTAAACAATTTTTGCTTCTTTACAAAAATTTTTCACCCTGTAATTCGTGAAAAATTATCATCTTTCGGAATAAATTATACAAATTTGATCCACTTCAAGAACAGTAGTTCTTACATATTTGGTAATTATTTCAAGAATTTTGATTTGCTTGAAAACTGTTTTCTCCTTAAAATCGTTAATAGTTATTATTATTTGTAAATGACACAATTAAATAATGTTGAGGACAATATATTTTTAAAAGATATTTTTAATTTTTGTTTAAATTACTATTTCTTAAACAATATAGGGTACACGTTCTGAGATAAGGATATCCCGAATAACAGGCGACATGGTGTAACAAATTCGAAAAATCTAGACTTCACTTTACCTGTCCTATGAACTGGCGCAAGTGAATAATTATTAGTTATTTAAATAATTTCAAAATATCCTAAACAAAAAAATACTCTTCCTAGGATTCGTTAATTCTATCACTGATTGCAAAAAAGAATAAATTTTCACGATTTACAGAAAAAAAGTTGTTTAAAAAAATTCAAATTGTTAAAAAATTGCCAAATATCCTTTAGAAAAAAATATTACTCTCAAGATCCGTTAATTGTATCAATAATTCAAGATAATAACTTTTCTCACTTTACAGAGGCGAAATGTTTAAACAAATAGAAATTGTTTAAATAATCACCAAATATCCTTTAAAAATATATTGCTCTCAAAATTCTTCGATTGTGTCATTGTTTTCAGATAATAATAACTCTTTACGATTTTAGGAAGACAAAACTGTTTGTACGAATGAAAATTGTTTGAATAACTACCAAATATGTTAAACAAGAACTACTACCCTTGAAATTAATCAACTTTGTATAATTTATTCCGAAAGATAATCATTTTTCACGAATCACAGAGAAAAAAGTTTTTTAACGAATAACAATTGTTTAAACAATTTAAAATTATTTAAAAACTACTTGAAAACTCGACAATTATCGATTTGAAATAATTCATGTGGAAAAAATTTCAAAAAATACCGTCTTTAGCATGAATTGGATAGAAAACTGCTATTTCGCATTTTTTGGGGCATTTTCCGGGCATAATAAAAGGGGATTTGTGGTGTCAGGATTAAAACTGACTGGGTGATCATTATTTCTGGAATACTCCTATTTCTATTTTGTAAACTGATTAATTAATTATCAGCTCATTAATTTTTTCACAAAATTAAATCACATAAAGCATACATTTTGATTTGTTTCAATTTAGTACACAAATTGATTATTCAGCTTAAAGTTATGTAATTAAATATTGCGGCTGTATAATTTGTATAATGAATGTTTATTTATATTTAAAATATCTCTATTCCAATTATGTAATTTTTTTAAAGTTTGTGATGTTAGAAAATGATGATGATTTTTCAAATGTGTCTAATGTTATAAATTGAGCATATGAATTTAATTTTTAAAATTATATGTAAATATGCTTTAATTTTTTCTGAAATTAGTATAAAAGGTTATAATAAATCAAATTTTTATGAATAAAAGTAAAAATTAAAAAAATGTAGAGTTGAAATTATTTGAATTTTCGAATGAAAATTAAAGATTTATGCTTAAATGAGCTTCTGAATCCAATTTTCAAAATAATACCTACAAATCGCGTTTTAATTTTTTTTAAATAAGCATAAAAGGTAACTAATACTACTACTATTAGAGGCATAAATTATTTATTTAATTCAAGGTTATGTGATTGAATATTGTCAATGATTCATATAATAAGATTTTTATTACATTTATATATATATTTTTTTATATAATTTTTGTACTGTTTTTAAATGAGTATTTGAATTCAATTTTCCAAATTATATTTAACTGTTATATAAAAAAGTTCTCTTGACAAACACTGAATATTATAGATTGCTCATTTGCAAAGGATATTTCGGCACAAATATTATATCCTTTTATCGATAAAGTGATACTTGATAAAAAATATATGTCTCCCGATATTCTTTGGTAATCTCAAAAACAAATTATTTAATGAAATTCCCATTACGAACACCTGAAGTCAACAAAAAATAATTTATTTTTTAATTGTCCTTCATTTATGTTGTCAGAACCAGAAGAGCCTAATTTTTAAAAAATAAAAGGTGATTTCATAACGAATCTTTAGATTCTAATTTAACACAAATTAAAAAGTTTTGATAAAGTTTTAATTTCTTCAATTCACTTCTCTGAAGCATGGAGAAGTGGGACTTAATCTACGACTGAGATAAACACGAAAAAAAGTCATGTATCTGAATATAATTTTCAAAATTATGGGTATTAATGTTTCAATGATTTAGCGATATAGTATTTTGATGCCCTGATTTACAAAAATTGACGTTAAAGTATCCGCGAAGGTCATTGTACAAAAATGAAGATTTTTCGCAATACACTAGAACCCCGGTTTAAGAACATTTTCGGGGATTGCCTGTAAATAACCTTGATCCTAAATCGGGGTAATGAAACGTAAACAGTCAGGGTCGTATGGACCATTTCTGTTGCAAGCTCGGACTTTTCTTCTAAGGACAAACGTTTTTTTTGACTTTCCTTCGTCATTTTAACAAGTCGTCACACAACCGAAATCAAAACAACTCGCCAAATACTGAAAACAAATTGACACGTATGCTGACAGATTATCGAATCATCCACTGAGGGCACTGCCCGCTTTTATCGCTCCGCTACTGGTGGCGACACATTATATACAAACTTCCCTCGACCCTGCGAGCTGAGAAAGTCCGAGGACCAGCAGTTCGAAGAATCCTGAAATCGGGGGATCCTCAATCGGGGTTCTGGTGTATTAAATTACATAACCTAAAAGTCCAGAAGCAATGTATTTTAATAAATTATCAATATATTTTGATGTGTTGTTTTTAAATATGGTATTGATGTATCGTTTGCATTAAGGGTATCATAATTTATTTTGTGGACATTTCATGTCTATACATTTGCACCACCACGCCACCCTCATTCATGATATAATCCGTCAATTTTCTTAAAATTCCATGTTATAATTACGAGATAAAGTTTTAACGATACATTATTAGTATTCAAATTTATAATTATATTAATTATTATTGATGGTTGTTTCCGGCTTCATTATGTTGGTTAAGTTGTGCTCTTGAAATCTCCAAATGATGTATCGCCCTTTACTGTTAATAAAAGTAATCGTAGATGAAATAATTGTACGTTACATGGATTCACTAAGTACATTCTATTAGAATCTAATTTCAACAAGAACCTAAGTAGTCAAAAACTGTTAAAAATAAATAATTATTCAAATAGTGGGTAAATGATAAAGAGTAATAGAAAAGTTCGCACGCATGAGCGCGCGTATGATAGTCTAGTAGTTAAAAATAAAAATTGCACTTATCGGAAATAGAATTTCAAATCAAATGTAAATCGAGTTGAATCAATCAATTGGCAGTACAGCGTGGCTAGAACCGAGTGAGTTACGCTTGTCCTAAACGGATTTAGCTTAATGGTATAATAATAATAAAAATATTCTATAGAGATTGAGTCGTACAATCTGGATGTAAATCTTGAAAATCCTGAATCATAAAACCTAATATCTGGATTATACGGCTTAATTTTTATAGATTGCTATGTATAAAGATTTCGAATAGAAAATCTATACCAGTAGTTGGGATAAATGTACCTCAAGGCTTATTTTACATGTAAACATTCAATTATTAGGGAGCATATTGAATAATAGTCAAGAGCCTAAATCAACAATAAGATGTATAGTATAGATATCAGGCCACCCAACGTGATGTGGGCGAGTCAAAGCACCCAGAGTTACTTTCGGTCATGGAGAAAGGCCGTTTCCGCTCACTGATGAATCACTAGAAACATAAAAAATGCACGCTTATTAATTTATTTTTAAGAATTTGTGAATAAAAATCAAACAGATTACAAGAAATGCAAATATAATCACAACGAAAACTCTACGTGTGACAAAAATTTCTCCAAGTATCTGCATGAATTTTAATATTTTATTTATTCATGTTAAAGGTAATCAAAGTTATGAAATCCGAAAATGAAGACAAGTGCGAATAATAGAAAATTAATAAATGGAGTGTTTTTATAATAAAAGGAATTAAATCAATGAATTTGTTTAATCTATAATTGTTGTGGTTCATGAGAAAAATAAATTGATATTTACATTTATATTTATAAACATTTAGTGGGCTGCACTGCTGCTGCACTTATATTTATTATTTCAAGGCAACAATAGGCACGCTAAATAAATAAAGTTTAAAAATCCATGCAGGCACTTGGCGGAGTTTTTTTCATCTGTAATGGTTTCGTTCGGATGTTATTTTTTTTAGTCCTAAGCGAAAAAAATATATACTGTTTATTATACACATGAAGTGGAAAAAATTAGATATATTTGCCACTATATATAATTTTTCGCCTGTGGTAATAATGAAAAATCCGCAGACAGTAATAGTAGTTTAATTTTTAAAGAAAATAGTTTAATCCTCCATCCGGAAAATTTCTACATAGTAAAAACGTGTGTATAATATTAATTTGTTTTATACATTATTTTACATGAAACAAGTGAAAATTATGCATAATTTTTTTACCATATATTACTTTTTCCGCCTGGGAAATAATTATTGTCAACAATTTTCTCTAAGAATTTAGTAAAAATTAGTATTATTTAGTCTATCATAGTTGTGAACTTTGAAAATTGTTACTTTTTGCATATAAATGCAAGCATAAATCTGTGCTATGTTTATGGATCACTTTTACCTGAAAAGCGGTATACGTACACATTTACTCTATTTATGCAATTTTTTTTATCAAAATCGATCGATTGGTTTTGACCAAACGTGTGCCTAGATGTTAAAAATAGTACATTCTAAGAAAAATTTAATCTAACACCATGATATGTTTATGGACTACTTTCTCCTGAAAAAGCGGCATATTTAGACCTCATTTCTTATTTTTATGCAAAGCTTCATATAAATTAATCGATTGGTTGTCTGCATGTTAAAAATAGTACATTTGTTGATAAATTCAAATTTAACTCGATGCTATGCTAATGGAACACTTTCTCCTGAAAATCGGAATATTTACACCTTATTTACCATATTCATGCAAAGCGGAATCGAAAGCTGTAGATTGATTACGGCTGTTAGTATGTCTGAATGTTAAAATTAGTACATTTTTTGGTAAATTCAAATTCAACTTTATAGTAGGATTTATCACTTTCTCATTAAGAAGAAATGAAATGTTTATGGATTACTGTCTTTCTGAAAAATCGGGATATGTACACTTTATTTGCTATGATTATGCAACATTTTGTTGGAAACGATCTATTGGTTCTTGCTTTTGGTGTGTTTGAATGTTAAAAATAGTAATTTTTTTGATAAATTCAAATTCAACGCTATGGTATATTTATGGATCACTTTCTTCTGAAAAAGCGGCATGTGCACACCTTTTTACTATACTTATGCAAAGTTTCATTGAAATCGGTTGATCGCTTCTGGCTGAAAGTGCATCTGCGCGTCAGAAATCGTGAACAAATTACTAAAAAATAAAAACATTTCATTATAAATCGATATATTGATTATTCAGAAAAACTGCGTTCAGAATATGATGACGTATTTCTAAAAAAAAAGTTTGTTCAAAAATCACGTTTTTAACTCTTCTTTTCACAATCGATCAAATGGCGAATTTATTACGTTCTGATTAATGTGTATAAACATAAAATGAAACGTAATTATCAATGTTTTATGATCACAGCCCATAGGAATACAAGTATATACTGCAGATGACTTTGTGTTAAGTGTTTTTATTTCAATTCCGAAATTACCTAATCTTTGTACTTTGATCGGTTTCACATAACCATCAAGTTTGGTTACGATATCCCATAAATTGACTGAGATATTCCACTTTCAGTATCCAAAATCATTTATGTTACAGATAATTCCCAGTTGAGCATTTTTTCGCATTTTGAACTTTATGGCATATTTTTTTTCTCGTATGGGTATTTAGAATCCTTTTATACACTTTATAGTACATGGGTGGTGATTCGCTACCGCGAATCTTAATAATGTTATTAAAGACTGCGTCCTAAAGTTTCCTTTATATGTATACAATCCTTGTAAACGCTTTCGTCTTTATTAAACCACTCACGGTTATAAGTGTTAAAATCGCGTTTTACGCTACTTGGACAGCTGGATAATTCGAATTCATTCAACGTCGAGGATTGCTTTCATTTGCGAACACGCGATTCGGTTGCGTGCTCCAGCATAAGATTGTTATATGTATGTGTTAATACTCAATTAAGATGAAACTTTTATCGACTATTTATTTACTTCAGTACACAAAAAAAGATACCTGCAACATATAACTCTAATAATAATTTCGGCGATTTACACTGGTCGATTTATTTCGAATATAAGTATTCAAGTATATCAGCACATAAAATGTTTCAAATTTCGGACTACACAAGAAAATAAGGAAATTGATTAAATCATTATTAAATAAGGTTTCAAACGCTTTCAAACCTTTTAAGTATAAAAATTTTATTTTTAGCAAAATAGATACATTTTTTACTAAAGTTTTCAACCAAAAAAAATTAATTTTTTAACAAGAAGGTTAATTTTCTACCATAAAAAGAAGAATTGTCAATAAAAGAAAAATATTTTCCATTAAGAAAGATTTTAAATCGAGAAAAAAAAACGAAACCATTTTTCTACAAAACAGTTGAATTTTAAACCTGAAAATATGAATTCTGCCATAAAAAAGTTTGTTATAGGAAAATATTAGAGTTTATTTTTTCAAGAAAATAGTTAATTCTTAAACCAAAACAGATCAATTTTTAACCGAACAGTTAAATTTAAAAAAAAAGATGAAATTTTTAGCAAAAGAGATAAACTTTTAAACCAACAATAC
>JAUELO010000296.1:4365327-4377232 GCA_032357855.1 Amphibolips quercusostensackenii | reverse complement strand
TCAACTTTCCAAGTCAAATAATATACCGTTGGAATCGTCATCATTCACAGATTTCGAATATTATATTTATAAATTACTAGGTGCTATATTTAAAAAAGTTATATTCGGCATTTTAGACCACATTAGGTACAAAGGACCACCGCAGCTAGGATCGACGGCAGCCATTCGACTATGTGAGGGGAAGCCGTATAGTGGGGGAACCGTTCACAGGTACCTAGTGCGGAATTGTCCATAGCCCATTTCTCTCAGCCTCAAATAAACTTGAGAAAGTGAGTAATCATAAAGCTATTGTATCTCCAAAAAACACTTGCACAATTGATGTTTTCACGTGTGCCTTCCAAATCATTTCTACTTTATCATCGTTTAATAAATAACTGTATAATCGCAATGTCGTCAAAGAATTATCATTGGCATCCTCATCCTACTAGAATAAATTATTCTGACAGACGAGGAATTAGGAAAAAATAAGGGGAATTCATTGATTAAATTATAAGTTACGAATAACATTTATCTCTTGTTTAATTACTCAGGACATAACAGGTTATTCTCAACGAAAGTGAGGTAGTCAGGCAGTCTGACTTAATTGTGAATATTTTTTATGCATTTTTTTGCATAAAATTCTTCATGAAAAAGTAGATTTATTTTCGATCTTCAATTTAAAAATAAATTATTTTTACTGAGAACTTAACTATTCCAGCTAAAGATTGACTTGGCTGAAAATTCTTCTTTTTTTTGATAAAAATAAATTTTTGTACTGAAAATGTAAATTTTTAATTTTTGATTTAAAATTGATCTTTTCAGTTAAAAATTCGTCTTTTTTGGTAGAAAAATAATCTTCTTGGTTTAAAACTTCCTCTTGTGGTTAAAAATACATCTGCGTGGTTGAAAATTAACTTTTTTGTTAAAAATTCCTATTATCGGGTTGGAAATTCAACTGTTTTGCGGAAAATTCTCCTTTGTGCTTAAAAGTTCAACAATTTGGATGAACTTTTTTTTTCTGGACTAAAAAATCTTTATTTGTTGAATATTCGTCTTGTTGGTAGGAAAAATTCATCATTGTAGTTGAGAATTCATTTCTTTGTTTGACAATTCGTTCTTTGTTTTATTGAAATACATTTTTTTAATCAAAATATTATATTTCAATTTTTCAAAAAATTTCCCTATAAAGTCTTTTGAAATATTTGTGAACTTCTTTAAAATCTTTGTCAAATCTTTGTGAAATGATAAAAATATTTTTGAATTTTTTCGAAATAGTACGCAAGTTTTTTTAATTTCTTTGAAATCTTCAAAAATCTTTGAAATCTTTCTAAAATCATTGCGAAATCTTTTAAATCTTCTGAAATCTTTTAAAATTGTTTGGGGTCTTTGAAATTTTTGCAAAATCTTTGTGAAATAATTTGAATTTTTTTTTAATTTCTTTGAAATCCTTTTGAAATTGTTGCGAAAGCAACAATTTCTTTAAAATCTTTCTAAAATCTTAAAAATCTTTGTGAAATCTTTGAAACCTTCGTGAAATGATTTGAAATCTTAGAAATTTTTTTACAATTTTTATATATTTCGAAAATTTTGCAATTTTGTGAAATACATATTTGTGAAATCATTGAAATCTTTGTAAATTTGTTTTGAAATCTTTAAAAATCATGTGCAACCTTTCGAAATCTTTTGGGATCTTTTGAGATGTTTCGGAACAAGTATTTGAAATCTTTGTAAACTGATTTCAAAATTTTAAAATCTTTCTAAAATTTTTACAAAATCTTTAAATCTTCTGAAATATTGAAATCTTTGAAAAAACTTCGTAAAACGATTCGAAATCGTTTTTAGTGCCTTTAAAATCTTCAGAAAACTTTTTTAATTTCTTTGAAATCTTTCTAAAATTGTTACAAAATCTTTTGGAATCTTTGAAATCTTTGTGAAATATTTAAAATCTTACGAAATATTTATAAAATTATTCAACTCTTTGTGAATTTGTTTGAAATCTTTTAAAATCATATGCAATTTTTTGAAACTTATGAGATCTTTAGAATATTTGAAATCTTTATGAAATTATTTGAAGTATTTTTGTTATTCTTTGAAATCTTTCTGAAATCTTTTAAGTCTTCTGAAATCTTCTGGAATTTTTTGAAATTTTTTGAAATCATTTGAAATCTTTTCAACCTTCCAATATCTTTGTAAAGTTTTTAAAATCCTTGTGAAATGATTGAAAGTGTTTTTGAATTTTTTTTTAAATTTCTCTAAATTTGTTATAAAATAATTTAAATCTTGTGAAATCTTTTTAAATCTTCTGGATTGTTAGAAATATTTTAAATACTTGCTAAACAATTTGAAATCTTTGAAAGATTTTGAAATTTTTTGAAATCTTTTGAAATATTTGTAAAATTCCTGAAATCTTTACGAATTTCTTTGAAATATTTGAGAATGTCTTTAAAATACAATCTTTAAAATCTTTCTGATATCTTTTAAATCTTCTGAAATCTTCAAAACTTTGTGAAAGCTCTAAAACCTTTGTAAAATAATGTGAAATCTTTTGAAAACTTTGAAATATTTGTTAAATCATTGAAATCTTTACAAATTTATTTAAAATTTTTGTTAATTTCTCTAAAATCATGGAAATCTTTGTAAAATTTTTTTATCTTCGTGAATGTCTTTGAAATCCATTTAAATTATGTGAAATCTTTTTGAACTTCTTTCAAATCTTTTTTGAAATCTTTGCAAAATCTCTTAAGTCTTCTGAAATCTTTTGGAATCTTTGAAATCTCCAGAAATGTTTATGAAATTTTTTGAAATCTTTATGAAATTCTTGCAAAATCTTTGTGAATTATTTTCAAAAAATTTTAAATCATGTCCATCTTTTGAAATTTTTTCAGATTTTTTTAGATCTTTTGGAATATTCAGTATCTTTGTGAAATGATTTCAAATCTTATTGAACTTCTTTTAAATCCGTCGGAAATCCTTTAAATCTTCTAAAGTCTTTTGAAATCGTTTAAAATCTTTGAAATCATTGTAAAATCTTTATGAAAGAATTTAAAATCTTTTGGAAATTCTTCGAAATCTTCAGAAATATCTTTAAATTTCTCTAAAATCTTTCTAAAATTGTTGCGGAATCTTTTGGAATCTTTGAAATCTTTGAGAAATCTTTGAATTCTTTTGAAATATTTGAAATCGTTGTTAAATGATTTTGCAACTTTTTTATAATCTTTGACATTTTTTCGATTCTCTTTGAAATAATTTTGATCTTCTTTGAAATCTTTTTGATTTTTGTTAAAAATCTTTCTGGAATCTATCTTAATTTCTTTGTAATCTTAATAAATCTTTTTGAATTTCTTTTATATCTTTTTAAAATCATTACGGAATTTTTTTGAAATTTTTGTGAAATCATTGAAACGATTGTGAAATAATTTGAAATCTTCGAAATATTGTGAAATCTTTGAAACCTTTGTGAAATTATTGAAATCTTTGCGAATTTCTGTGAAATATCTGTAAATTCTTTTGAAATCCTTAAAATCTCTCTGAAATCTTTGCAAAATCTTTTAATCTTCTGAAAGCTTTTGAAATCTTTTGGAATCATTGAAATCTTTGTAAAATCTTTATGAAATGATTTTAGGTCTTCTTAAATTTCTTTGAAATCTTCATAAATGTTTTTGAATTTCTTTGAAATATTTCTGAAATCGTTGCGAAGTGTTTTGAAATCTATTGGAATCTTTGAAATCTTTGAAGACTTTGTAAAATCTTTTTAAATCGTTGAAATCTTTCGAAATTATTTGAAAATTTTTAGATCTTTTGTAATATTTGTGAAATTTTTTGAAAACTTTGAAATCTTATGAAAATTCTGTGAAATTATTAAAATCTTTGCAAATTTCTTTGAAATATCCGTGAATTTCTTTGAAATTCTTAAAATCTTTCTAAAACCTTTTGAATTGCTTTGAAATCTTTGAAATCATGTGCAATCTTTTTGAAATGTTTTGAAATCTTTGTGAATGTATTTGAACATTTGAAATCTTTGAAATATTTAAAATTCTTTGAAATATTTCTGTAATAATTTGAAATCTTTCGAAATTTCTGTGAATTTCTTGGAAATCTTTCTGAAATCTTAAAAACCTTGCAGCTAGTAGAACTACACCGACCTGAAATTTTTTCAATACTGGAAAATCTGAAAAAGTCCAGAAATTTTGAAACCAGACTTTTCTATTAATTCTGTTACTATATTCTTAGTCAAAAAAAAAGGGATGACAAAAGAACGTAATTCTGGATTTGTGCAGGGAATGAGATAATAATTGAAATGCTCTCTCAATTTTATTTAAATACTAACATTTTGCGTGCGCACTCAACCGAGCGCACGCGCGTTCGAATACGGTGGAAAACCGGACCGAACTGTCCCGAAAGCAACCGAGTCGAGCCGAACCGGCGCGTGGCGCCTCCAGAGATCTTGTTGAACCCCCAGTCGCGAGTTGGCCTCCGCGTCAACAGTTGTGTGTTCGTGAGAGCGTGTTGTTTTTATTTTTGTCCACGTTCGAATGGACGCTGCTTACCAAAATACACAAAGCAAGTGTTCAGGTCCCTTTTAATGGCGGCAAACGCAAAAATCCAGTGAAACCTTGTTCTCAGCTCAACGTCGATTTGGACATCGAGACAGTTTTTGAGGTTGGTTTTGGAGTCTGATGATTACAAAACGTGCAGTGAATAATTGCAACTAGTTGCACAGTACATGGGATAAACATTCAAGCTTAGTTATTCGCGATATTCTCACGATGATGAATTGACAAGTGTTAATTGCCGGTGATTTGACGTTTACCAATTGCCCTAGGATGACGATTTTTAAATGTCTTTTTCGAGTGCGCGTTTGGATCGAAAACGATCTGTAAAGGCGCGAATCATCGCGATGATCGTCGGTCATCAGAAAAACGTCAGTCGTCAAAAGAAACATCAGTCTGGGGTATAAATACTCAAAGTAGATTCAATTACAGTTTATTTCGTGTTTATTTAGCAGCCAGTGCGAATTATTCTTAATTGTCGGTATAATCGGTATAATCGCGAGTGTTGTCTGTGAGTTATACTGAGTGTTTTTACACATAATCATGAGTTGGTGATCAAACGGTTTCTTTCAGAGACCAAGTTTGCTTCAAGTGCTTTGGATATTACCAGTGAAAATGGAGTGCCGACGGACCAAGTGCTTTTTGTTGCTGGTTGCACTTCTTGTTTCTGTTCAAGGTGAGTTTTTCAAGATTTCAACCCAGGGTTCACAGTCTTCCCACTATTTCCCTGACTTTCCCCCTTTTTTTAATTTCCTTTTTCCCCTATTCTCGAAAAGTTAAATATTTTGGAAGTTATCCATAATAAAGTACGATTGTCTAGATCAAAAATTCTTTAGTTTTAATTTAAATAACGGTTGTGATAATGATAAACACATCATAACAATTATTGTTCGGTCAGACCAAAATGCAAACAAAAATTACTAGATTTACAATTGATCATTATTATTCGTTGAATGTAAGCAGTTTTTAGATATTAAATATTTTTTCTTTAAATGTATAAACCATATATGAGTTTTTGTTAAGATTTATCAACATTTAAACAAATCTTTTTTTCTTCCTTTTCTCAAATAAAATAACTTCCTACTTTTCAACATTTTGAAATAGAATGGACAATTTCTGGACGCTTTAAATTCTACAATTTCTAAATTAATAATTGTAGGTACATGTCAATTTTTCAGATATAAACAATTTTTAATTGAAGATTTAAAAAATGTTACTGTTTAAATTTTAACAATTCGGAACTAACAATATTTATGAAAACAGGTCAGTTCTCCAGTTACGTGAAAAATATTTTCATTCATAAATATATTAAAGTTACAAAAGTAGAGTTTTTTTTAAATATACCTTACTAACTAGAATTAATCATTTCTTAAATTATTTAACTCTTTTCAAATATTTCTAGAACTCTAAATATTGAAAAATTTGATATTATGGATTTTAAATAATGTACATATGTTTTTAATATTAGGAGATAAAAATACAGTGAAATGAAGTGCATTTTATTTGAATTGGTTTATAGGGCAAATTTAATGAATAATTTAATTTATATTCATGGAATTTAAAATCATTTCCACATATTTTAATGGATTTTTATCATGTGCAAAGATTTAAAACGGATTTTAACGAATTTCTAGAGAATTTTAGGGAATATGTAAATTAAATTTTATTCTCAAGGATTTCTAGTGATTTTACTAATTTTAATTTAATGAATTGATTACGATTATTAAGTTGGCATAAAAAATATTGGCATCCATGAAATCATTAAAATTACGAAACTAACAGTTTTTTTTAATGTGTCTTAATAACTAGAATATTAATAATTTTTTAAATTATTCTACTCATTTCAAATATTTTCAGAACTCTTAATATAAAAAATTTTATGCTATAGAATTTTAAATAATTTATGTTTTTGATGTTTGGAAATAAAAACCCAGGAAAATGAAGCGTGCATTTTATTTGAATGGTTTTATAGAGCAATTTGATGAATAATTGAAACTTAATTGATGTTCATGGAATTTTAAATATGTTCCACGTATTTTAATGGATTTTCATCATGTGCGTAGATTTAAAACGGATTTTAACGAATTTCTAGAGAATTTTAGGGAATAAATTGAATTACATTTTGAGTAATTGCTACTGATTTTAACAATTTTAATTTAATGAATTGATTGCGATCATAAAATTGACATAAAAAATATTGGCATCCATGAAATCATTAAAATTACGAAGCTAACATGTTTTTTTAATGTGTCTTAACTCATTAAACATATTTTTAGAACTCTTAATATAAAAAATTTTATATTATAGAATTTTAAATATTTAAGTTTTTGATGTTCATGGCATTTAAAACAATTTCTATATATTTTAATGGATTTTTATCATGTGCATAGATTTAAAACGGATTTTAATGAATTTCTAGAGAATTTTAGGGAATAAATTAAATCACATTTTGAGTGATTGCTACTGATTTGAACAATTTTAATTTAATGAATTGATTAAGATCATAAAATTGACATAAAAAATATTGGCATCCATGAAATCATTAAAATTACGAAACTAGGGGTTTTTTCAAACATATCTGGCAAACTGAAAATAATATTTGCTTAAATTATTTAACTCGTTTTAAACATTTTTAGAACTAATATTCACAAATTTGATATGGGTTTTTAAATAATCTGTTTTTTTAATATTAGAAATTTAAATTCTGGGGCTTGAATGCGCACGCTCATTGTATTGAAACGGTTTATTTAGAACAATTTAATGAATAAATTTAATTTATCCTTATGTAGTTTTAAATTATTTCTGCATATTTTAAAGGATTCTTACGATTTCCAAAGATTTCAAGGAATTTTAACAGGTTGAAATGACAAATCTTGAAAAAAATAATTAATTATACTTATAATATCACGATTTAATTTTTAATTTAGGAATTTTTAGAACAGGAAATATTTTTGATTATGAGAACGATTTATAGCGTAAAAATTATTTATTAAAAAAATGTATGTTTTTACGGGATTTTTTATGTCGACGTTAATAGATTTTCAACAATCTACGTTTATTTAATTGAAAAAAAAAAAATGTTCAGTGGTACGAATCATTACAAAAAATCATTTAACATTATTTATAAACTATACAGTTACTTGAAAGAAGATTGTTCCTTTTATTTGAAATGTAAAAATAAATGTATAATCTTTCCCTATTTCCCCTTTTTGTGCTGTGATCCCAGTTGTCCGTAAATGACGAAACTATTACGGTATTTAGATAACCCAATTTTTTGGTGTATTAGACACTGCGTAGTTTTGTAGCACATGCAGTAAGATTAATATTTTTATACGTTTTTATGTCGAATTCTCTAAATTTAGGTCACATACATCTAGAAACATGGGATAAAAATGGAACACATAACTTAAATTTGGGTCGGAATACATGAATTTTATTATGTATTGTTATTCTACGCCTTTTATACAGTTATAGGTTATGCGCATTCAAAAGTATATGAAAAATGGATGCACATAACTTAAAAAGGACAGACATAAAAAATTTTATTTTAACAATAATTCGAGAATTACCAATAAAATTCTATTCAATTCATTGGACTTTCTTTGAAACTGAATTTAAATTAAATTCTAGAAAATTTTAAAAGAATTGGCCTGAATTCGAGAGAATTTTAGTGCATTTAAGAGAACTCAAATGAATTCCGGAGAATATAATTTTCATTTTAGAACAGGAAAATTTCGTCAGGAATTATAAGTCTTACTTGAGGACAGGGGATTTACAAAAGCAATCCTTATTCCAATTCAGAAATCGTCAGATTTGTAAAATCCCGTGTTCGAAATTAGAATTTGTTTAAATCATAATAGAAAATGTAACAAAATATAATTTTGACTTGGAACGTGGAAATGATAAATTAAATTATGAGACAGAAAATTTCATCAAAGAATCATAATTTTTTATTTCAAGCAAGCAATTTCAGTAAAGAAATATGATTTTCAATTTGAAATTAACAAGAGGATTTCTCGAAAGGGCTCTAATTTATGCTTTAGAGTTTAGGACAGGGAATTTTCGTAAAGAATGATATTTTTCATTTTATGTTCAAAAGTTTTGGATCAAATTAGGGTCAGAAATCGACGGAAAATGGGCTTCGTGATTTATGGAATCCCCCAAAGTGATCTTAGCAGGAAATTTTAGTTAGATCCCTTTTTCTCTCCATGAAATTTTTTTTGTTACATTTAAATGCAAATAAACCTGAAAATTCCGTAAATACGATACGTAAGAGTTAATTAGTTTTATATGAAATTATCTGTGTAATTATTAATTAAAGTTGATGTAAATTCCTTGCTTTTATCTTCCCCTACATCAAAATTTTGCTTATTGAGTTGTTAGATAGTTTCTTGCATGTATCTTGTGAACGGTTGCAGCTCGAACTATAAATTTTTTAAAGATTTTTTCTGCGTTAAACAACGAAAAAAATTACTCCTATACGAATAATAAAGAGATAATATTTAATTCAGCATTAAAAATGCATCAAAATCGTGTATCACTTGTCAAACAACTTATATTCGTGTATGAAGCCATATGTGATGTTTAAAAAACTTTGACGTATTCGAATTTAGCACGAAAAACTACTTAGGAAATGATACCGCCTATTTCCTGGACAGACACACACACACACACACACATCGTATTTTGTTGTACGTGTGTTATTGTTGCTCACCAATGCATTATTATGGAAAGCGTATTAGTGCCATCGTAGAGGTCATCGTCTTTAGCAAAGATGCGTTATTTTTACTTCATTAAAACCGGATCCCGTCTCACCACAAAAGAACTATTTTTGTCCAGCATACATTTGTTCTCGATTTTAGTACAAAAATGGCACACCGGGGAATAATTCATGATGGCTGGATAAAGCCCGTGCTTCGATCGACATAGATACACATCATTTATTAAAATCCATACAACGTCCCTAAAAATAACTGTCTATATATTTCCTGCCATGGATGTGCCATTGTGCACTTCTTGGAGTGACAATTGTGCATACATTAATGACCAATGTTATTCCCATCTTATTTTAAACTTTTCAAAATTTTAATATTTATGCGATATCCTCTCAAACGTGTTCGCGTTATTCAATATTCATTACGAACTGTACATACATAATTGAATTGAAATTCAATCAATTTTGTATTTATTTTATCTATATATAACCTTCACAATTCTCGTTGAAAATATTAGAAATTTATAGTTGACCATTTTTTTTTTTGATTTAATTAGTTTTTCTGGTAAACTTAAACAGGTATTCTGGTAAGCTCAACCAGCTATTCTGGTCGCGAAGATAATAATCTAACAAAAAATTTCCGAGTTGTTGGTGCATTCTGTTTTCGTAAATCTTCGTTAAAACATTTACTTTTTTAATTGTTGTCTACGGTGTTAACATTGTTCAAAGACGTCTGAAAAATGTGTGCGTAGATAAGAAGTATCACTGTACCACTATTTTGTGTATTGTCCAACACATTTTGGGCAAGAGTTTTCTGGAAACCGACATAATATCGCGCTACTCCTATTACCAGAAATAATAACCAGAATATTTTTAACTTGACCAGAACTGTTTTTGGTATGATATATAATCTGTATAATATGGTGTCAAATATGCAAACAAACAGAAAACTGAAATTAAGGGTGGCGAGGATTTACATATTTAGTATAACGTCCAAATATCTGGAATATATCCATATTCTGAAGATTTATTTTTCCTCTTCTTGGCAACTGCAACCGCTAAGACCGGATTTTTTTGCAGTGCGCAGTGAATCCTCTACACTCTGCTTTTTTATTATCAGAACCGCCATGAAGAGTAACGTCAATGTTTTTTCTTCTGCGAAACCCGAGTGGCCAGAATTCATACTGGTGAGGCGCAGCGAAGAACTCGATGTGGGAAGTTCGTAAACTACTTGGTGAAAGATTTCGTCGGTGTTCGGGTGCTGTCAATCCCCGGAACGAGGGAATCGACACTTCCAATTTAAATATGTAAAATACACCCGTAACTCTCCATACCTAAGCTCCTACCATCTCAGCCGCCGTTTCATCGATTTAACTTCTTCTTATTCGTCCCCGTAAGCATCGTACCTGTGAACGTTCAATCAAGCCGTCCAGATCTGATGAGCATAGGTTAATCTTTATGTAAAGCCCATCAACCGAAATTACTTATCGAATTTCCTCTTTCTCAATTTTGTCGTCTACGCCTTCCGTTATCTAATGATGCTAAAGTGATAAATTAAAAAGAAGTGACACTTGAAAGTTCTTTAACTATATACAATTATTCATACTGCAGTGCTACAGTGCATTCAAATTCTATCTTGTTATGCCTTGCCTCTTAGCAAGGTCTGCTGCTAGTCATCTTGGAATCGTTTAGTCCTACGTGCTCCTGGCACTTCGTGTGTAGAATTGTCGACTTAGGTACACGTCGAACATACACGAGTCGGCATTAATTAGCGAGTAGTCTAATTAAGTCTTTGACCTTTCTTTCTTCTCTGTCGTCCCTGGTACTGCTCAAGTAGTTTCAAGACAGTTTAAAAAAATGTAGGCAAATCATTTGCTTATGTAATCTTTCATTAGCTTGAAACCGCATGTAGCACTTATGAAGTCAATAATTTGTTACGCCATAACTTGGCACATGCCGTTACAGCACTTTTTCTTAGCAATATTGATTCAAAAAATATCTATATAAACTATTGCGTATCCTATATTAGATATCGATTGTTGATCCATTAATAATTCTAGCCGTGGATGGACTTGTTATTATCAGAGCAAATAATTGCAAAAGCGTCTGTGGCCTTTTTCTAATGCACGCAGTACCCATGTCGTCGAGCGATGTGGTCTCCGGTAAATATTTGTCGTCAAACCAGTACCATGTAGAGTCTAGACTCATACTCCGTTCGTGTGTTTACGCAAGCTCTGTGAAGATATTTAGATTGAATATCTTGACTGACTGAAGAGTTCCAAAGACGGTCCTCCTACTCTTGGAAGACAAAATGTTGTGTTCTCAATCGCTTCTTATACTCAAAAAAATGATATTCGATCGATAATACGAGTACAGATACACATGTCTAGTAAAGTTGTTTATATGGTTAATCAAGAATTAAATGAAGTTGGATGTTCTACAACATTTCGTTTTGACTATCCGTTTTTTCGAAATTTGAACTTTCCAAATGCTATATACCGATCCAATATACCAATATCTGACTAAAGTGGGTTCGTTTCCAATCTTACGCGAGTAATTTTTAAAAGTTATTTTAATTTATTACTTCTTGGAAAAAATCAGACCAAGTTAATTTTGCTAGTGACAAGGAGTGATAAACCCTACGAGATTCTAGTAATTTCAA
>JAUELO010000296.1:4012989-4024539 GCA_032357855.1 Amphibolips quercusostensackenii | reverse complement strand
TTAAATTATTATTACATAAAAAAGATTATAATTTGACATTAAAATAATCACGAAAATTTTTTTAATATTAAAAAAGTAATTTACCGCCATTTTCACCGTTCAAAATTAAAACATTTCCAATTATAAAACTTCAAAATTAATTAATTTCAAGAAGAAATTCAAAATAAAAATTTTAGGCAAAAAGTTTGTGATATTAAAACTCTTTTAGACTCAAAACCTTCAAAGTTTTAAATATTTGAAGCAAATTAATAACGTTTAACAACAAATAATTGTTAAATTGTTAATTATACTTTTCCAAATCCAACTATTTTAATTTTCATTGCAAAATTAAAACTTATCAAAGGGATTGAAAATTATAGAAATTATTTAATTTCAGATAGTTTAATTATGATATATTTTGATTTTGAAAAACACAATTTTTAACTCTTTAATTTCAAATCGTGTAATTGTAAACAATTGGTTTAGAATTATTATTTATTTTTGAGATTTTCTGATCAAATATTTTTCAATTTAAATGTTTCATTTTTTTTTAATCTTCACCTAAAAATCAGAAAATTTTGGATATTAGATTGAAAATTAAAAAAATGCAAAACAAGATTTCTATATAAGAGGTTAAGGTGGCTGTTTTCAATAAGTTTTGTGAATTTTCTGGAATTTTGTAAATAGCAATTTCCAAATGAGGAATTTTAATTCTAGGAATATGTTTCTAAAAAAGAGAATTTATATATTAAGTGATTCTTTAATAATAAATGAACTTTTGACCAAATTTAAAAAAAAATGACAAAAGAATTCTATTCATAATATTATCTATTGAAATCTATTATGTAATGAAATTTAAGACAGAAGATAACATTTATTTTTGAACGTTTCTAAGCATTATTCAAAAAAGAAAAACATTATTTTACTTAAGTCTATTTTAAAATATTAATTTTAAGATTTGAAAATTTAAAATATGTGGAAAAATAATCTGGAAGTTTTAAAAAAAAGAATTAATTTTGCAGGATTTTAAAAATATTAGGAATACTTTCAATTATTTCAAAAGATATTTCAAAGTTTCAGAAGTTTTAAAAAGATTAAAAAATAATTTACAACTTGAAAAGATTTTAAAAAAAATTAAAACAAAGTGCAGATTTTTGAAGATTTCGAAATAAAATTTTGAAAAATATTTAAAACGATTCTTAATTTTTAAAACTAAATTTTAAGAGAAGATTTAAAAAGATTTCAAAAAATTATAAAAGATTTTCAAACTTGTCAAATTGAAATTTCAACCAATAAATTTTTCGTTGAGAATTTATCTTTTTTGTTTAAAAAATCAAATATTTGGCCGAAAATTAACTGTTTAGTTGAAATTTTTATTTGACATCTGAAATTTTCAAAAATCTTTTCAAATATTATCAAAAATCTTAGAAAAATTAAATGTATGTAACCCTAAAAACAAATCAACAAATAAACCTGAAACACAAATAGTTATTCTAAGGTTTTATTTTGTATTAATTATTTTTTTACCAACTCGCAAAACCACACGCGCGATTGAGAATGCTAGTTTTATTTTTGAAAAAAGAAATAAAAGAAAGACCCAATGAATAAAAGGTAATAAATAAAAAAAGTAAAATATCATTTGTAGTCCCTTTATGTATGGCAGAATAGAAAGGCTTAATGTTACTTCCTTTCCAAAGGAAAATTTACATTTGCTTAAGAGGCTAAATTATAAATTTAACTATGTATAATAATCTAATAATATAATAAATTAGGTATCAATTTCTCCGCAAGATTTGGGTACATCAATGAATATTTTTTTCAAAAATTTCTTATCGCCATTATACGATTTATTATACCTTTTAAAAAATGTGTAGGGGAGACGACCCTACAATAGATAATGAACCTATAGCAGATAATCACTAATTTAAAATACTAATGCGTGTAAAATAATTAATTAAATTAAATTAACAGTTAGGACACTATAAGTTTTAATAAATACAAATTAGAATTAATTATTTCAGATATATTTGTGCTTTTAATGAATGATTATCCAATGTAGGTTGTATTATCCACTGTAAGGAGGTTTCCCCTACACAAATGATAAAATTTGTTGAACCCAATATGAAGTCTTAAAAATACGTATAAAAATCTGCGTCGAATGACTACAATGGTTTCTGTAGGAAAATATCGATGTATGTACAACAGATCGTTTTGCCCCAATTTCTTAAAATAATAATATCTTCGAAACTATTTTTCGGGGCGTATTCATATTGAAATTTATTAAGGGTAGATTCTACAAATTTTCTAATGATATATCAATTCTTTTACTACTTAATCATAAATTTCTCGCAACAGTTTTGATGTGGACAATCTTACTTGACGCGACGATGAAGATTTGACATTATTCAACATTTTGATGATGTCAATGTACCCAAGACCCTGTATATTATATAATTTCTGGATTCTAGAATGTTGATGATTCGACGAGAATCAGAAGCAGACACGGTCTTTGTCAATTGGTCATAAGTAGCTACAAACAGGATGTCTAGCGTTTGTTAAAAAAAAAAATTCCAGGACTTTTTCACGTTGTCCAGGATAAAAAAATCAAATTTTTCACCCACCTTTCTTGAAAATAAAAAAAAAGTGTCACATGCGAATTTTCTCATACATCCCCAAAATCTGAGTTTATAGACAAAAAATCGTTTTTTGCTATTCATTTTGTCAAGGTGGAAAACCGGAAGCTACAATCGAAAATTTTTCGAAATTTCTCATTTTTTCCCATTTTCTTCAAGTTTCACAACAATTTAATAACATTTTTTGAAATCCACTCATTTTTTTCTGATGATATAATCAGAGTAAAATCAATTTCGTGTGTAATGAGCTTTTTTTAAATAGAATTGGTTGAAATTTGACGGAGTTACCGAATTTTCAGCTAACTAAGCAGCTAAATTGTTATTCACTAAAGCAAATTAAAGAATGTCAAATTAAAATTGAAATTGATTTGTTTTAATAAAAAAGGACTTTTTTATAATAAAAGATGTATTTTTAATGCAAAAGGATGAATTTTTAACACAAGAGTTAAATTTTCCACGAAAAACTACGATTTTTTAACAAAATAATTCAACTTTAAACTAAATTATTGAATTTTTCACCAAATTGTTGAATTTTCAACTTACAAAGGTGAACTTCCAACTAAATAACTGCATTTTTTAGAAGACAGTTAAGACAGTTACCAAAAAATTTCCCCATTTTCAAGTCGAAAAATATTTTATTTTCTAAATCGTAAATTGTTAACTTTTTCAAATTTTTCCTTCTCCCATCTCAAAAAATTATTTATTTAAAAAATATTTCCCTTTACAAGTTACAAAATGGTTTAACTTTTAAATTTCATGTCTTTCAAAATGGTTTATTTAAAAATTATCCAGTTGAGAAATTTTTAACCAAAAAAGATTAATCTTAAACAAAGAACGATTCCATTTTCGAACAAACAATTGATTTTTTTAGAGGACAGTTTAATTTTTAACGAACAATAATAAATTTTTAACACAAGAGTTAAATTTTCCACGAAAAACTATGATTTTCTAATAGAATAGTTTAATTTTCAACAAAATAATTAAATTTTAAACAAATTATTAAATTTTTAACCAAGTTGTTGAGTTTTAACCTACAAAGGTGAATTTGTAAACTTTTAACCAAAAAATTGAATTTTTCAGAAGACAGTTATAATTTTTATGGAAAAGTTTCCCCGTTTTCAAGTTGAAAAATGTTTTAATTTCTAAACCAAAAAATTGTGTACTTTTTGAGATTTGTCCTTCTCTCATTTCAAAAAATGTATTAACAAAATTTTCCCCTTTACAAGTTACAAAATGGGTTAATTTCTAAATTTCATCTCTTTTATGCAAAAATGGTTTATGAAAAAAATTATTCCCTTTCAAAAAAAATTGTTAACTTTTTTGATTTTTCCTCTTTCAAGTTGAGAAATTTCCAAACGTAAAATATTAATCTCCAACAAAAAATAGTTGCATTTTCAACCAAGCAATTGATTTTTTTAGAATACAGTTTAATTTAATAATGAATTTTCAACGCAAGAGTTGAATTTTCCACCAGAAACTATGATTATCTAACGTAGTTTAATTTTCAACAAAATAAATAAATTTTGAACAAAATAAATAAATTTTGAACAAATTATTGAATTTTTAACTAAATTGTTGAATTTTCAACCTAAAAAGGTGAATTGGTAAATTTTTAATTATATAATTCAATTTTTTATAAGACAGTTATAATTTTTATCATAAATTTTCCCCGTTTTTAAGCTGAAAAATGTTTTACTTTCTAAATCAAAAAATTGCGCACTTTTTAAAATTTGTCCTCTCATCTCAAAAATGTATTTAAAAAATGTTCCCCTTTACAAGTTACAAAATGGTTTTATTTCTATATTTTATCTCTTCCATGTGAAAAATGGTTTATTTAAAAATTTACCCCCCTTTAAAAGAAATGTTAACTTTTCAAATTTTCACCCTTTCAAGTTGAGAAATTTTCAAACAAAAAATATTAATCTTCAACAAAAAGCAGTTGCGTTTTCAACTTAACAATTGATTTTTTTAGAAGAGAGTTTGATTTTTAACGAAAAATAATAAGATTTTAATCCAGAAGGATAAATTTTCTATTCGAATAGACGAATGTTTAACGAAAAACTTAAATTTGTAACCAGATTCTGGAATTTTTTATCTACATTTATGCATTTTCAATCAAATAGTCGAAATTTAAAACAGTAAATATTAAACTTGAATCAAAAATACTGAAATTTTTAACACAAAAAGTTGAACTTTCACCAGAAAGATAAATTTTTAACAAAAAATATAATAGTTGATATTTCATGCAAAAAAAGGAATCTCAACAAAATAAATAAATTTTTAACCAAAGAGTTGAATTTCCAACAAAATAGTTGAATGTTCAACTAAAAAAGATACATTTTAATTTAAAAAATAAATTTTCAACAAAATAGTTAAATTTGCAAGCAAAGAGATAAATTTTCAACAAAAAAGTTAATTTTCAAACAAACAGTTGCAGTTTTCATCAAAAGAGGAAATTTCAATCAAAAATATTAATTTTCTGCCAATAAAACCAAAATTTGAACTAAAGAAGATCAATTCGCACCGAAAAATGTCAAAGTTTCATTTTCGAGTAAAAAATATATTTGAAATAAAAATTTAATTTAATAAATAAATTTTTGATTTATAAGAAATCAATTTTTAACCAAAAATTAAATAGTTACATTTGCAGTTAGAAAAGTTAATTTTTTAACAAACAAAAAAATGAGTTTTAAACAAAGTAGTTAAACTATCAACCAACGAGATGAATTTTCAACAAAATGATGAATCTTCAACTTGAATAGTTAAATTTCTAATTTGAAAAATTGATTTTCAAACAACGAAAAAACGAATTTTCAACCGTGCAACAGTTAAAATTGAAAAAAATCTGGAATAAATTAGTAGCTTTGACGCATTTTCAATTTTAGCGTCGTGATTTTCCATCGTGATAAAATTAACAATCTGTTGTTATAAAGTGTTTTTTCTACTTTTAAACAACAAAAAATGAGAAATTAAATGAAAAATGTCGGAGTTATGAATTATTACATACATGAACTTACCCAAAAAAAAAAAGGTTAAGCAGTCTTTTTTCGTGCAGCAGAGAACATGTTTTCAAACCTATTTTTTCTTTAAGGTAATCAAAATTCCAGGATGATGAGCAAAATTCAAGGACTTTTCCAGATTTTCAAGTTTTTTCAGGACGCTAGACACTCTGCTTCAAATCTGTCATACAAATCACTGTTACAAAATCACTATTAGAAACATGCGCACATTCTCGTATATAATATCACTAAATCATTCTGTCTGTGAATAAAAGTAATGGTTTTTCATATTTCTTGGTAGCATTAGTCGATTTTTACTACAAAATATAAAAATACAACTAAAAACTAACTCTCTTCAACATATTAACAATGTTTCCCATATAATACGAAAAATAAATGAGTTTATTTTTCAAAACCTTGCCTCACAGCATTCCATGCCGCAGCAGGTTTTTTTATTATATTCCGTCTGTAACGCAAAGAATGTCATTAGGGTAAAGGAACCAATTAAACACTGAATTTTTATGACTGTAATTTCAGAAGCCTATTTGAGACACATTTATTGTCTTCTACTCAAAAATAAGATTAATGTTTTATAGGGTTGTTTCCAAAGTCAAGTATCAATTTTCCAATTAATATTTTCTTGCATTTTGTTTAATAATTTTACAGGGCGGCCGAAAAATTTCACTTTTAAAAATCCCTAACTTTTTAATAATTTTTCCATAACCATTAATATCCAGAAGACCAGCATTCTAATCTTGTAAAATTTGCAGCACCTAAAAATATTTTATAAACGGAATAAAACAATTGCAGATTAAAATTGAACGATTTTAAACTTATTTATTTCAATGAAAAATAAATTACTTTTCCCCCACAAAGCATGAATTTTTTATTCCAAAGGACAAGTTTTCGACCATATAATCTACAAAGATGAATTTGCATCAAATGGTCGAATTTTTAATACAAAAAGATTAAACTTCAACCAAAAAAAATTGCATTTTTAACCAAACAATTAAATTTTTGGAAGAGAGTTGAAATTGTAACAAAAAGGATGAATTTTTAATTCAAAAGAACAAACTGTTTGTTCAAATACACGAATTATCAACAAAACTATTGTACTTTCGACCAAAAGGATGACTTTGTAACAAAATACTTGAATTTTCAACGAAATAATTAAATTTGCAAAAAAATAGTTGAATTCTTACCAACAAAATCATTTTTAACCAAACAGTTGCATTTGCAACCAAATAGTTCAACTTCAAAGCAAAGGAGGCGAATTTTCAATAAAATAGTTAAACTTTTAACCAAATTCTTGAATTATCATCCTTCAATGATTAATTTTCCACCAAATGATCTAATTCTTAAATTTTTTAATTCAAAACTTCAACCAAAAACAGGTAAATTTTCAACCAATAGTTGAATTTCTCAAAAGAGAGTTCAAGTTTTAACAGAAAAATATGAATTTTCAATACAAAAGGACAAATTTTCTGTCCAAGTAGACAAATGATCAGCAAAACTAATGAATTTTCCACCAAAAATATGACTTCTCAACAAATTACTTGAATTTTGAACAAAATAATTCAATTTCCCACAAAATAATTCAATTTTCCACAAAATAGTTAAATTTTTAACCAAATACTTAATTTTTCAAGAAAACATTGAACTTCAACCAAAAAAAAAAAAAAAATTTATAACCAAAAAGTTTCATTTACAATCAAAGAGTTTATTTTTAAAACAACAGACAAATTTTCAATAAAATAGTAAGACTTTTAATAAAATTATTGAATTATCAAACCAAAAAAATAAATTTTAAACCAAAAGGTTTATTTTTCAATCAAAAATTTCTTTAGTCAAAACTTTAACCAAAAACAGTAGCATTTTCAACCAAATAGTTAAATTTTGAAGCTAAACAGACTAATTTTTTAGAAGACAGTTGAATTTTTAACCCAAAAAGTTAAATTTTCAAGAAAATAAGTAAATTTTCAAGAAAAGTTGTTTTTTTAATGAAATAGTTCAATTTTTAACATAATAAAGAGATAAATTCCAATAAGAAACGTAATAGATGATACTTTAAGCAAAAGAGTTTAAATTTCTACCATAAGAGATGAATTTTAGCACCAAAAAGATGAATTTTTAACCAAAAAGATTAATTTTTTCACCAAAAAACGAATTAAAAAAAATATATATACCAATTTTCAATCAAAAGTGGAAAAGCTACATTTTCAGTTACAAAAATCAATTTCTAAACCAAAAAAATTAATTTTCAACAAAATAGTTAAATTTTCAACCAAAAGATGAATTTCCAACAAAAATTATCAATCTTTAACTAAAAAACTTCAATTTTCAGTTATAAGAATTAATTTTTAACAGCAAAAAAATAAATTTTTAACCAAAGAGGTGAATTTTAAAATAAAATGAATTTTCAACAAAAAACATTATGTTCTACCGAATGATGTAATAGTTGATATTTCAATAAAAAATATTTTAATTTGAAATAAAAACCAGTTGAATTCAATAGAAAAAATTTAATTTTTATCAAAATAATTGAATCCTCAACCAAAAAATATTTTACTTTTAATCTGAAAAGTTGCAATTTTATCAAAAAAATATGAAATTTCTACTAGAACAGATGCATTATTAAACCAGACAGACCATTTAAAAAAAAAATAGTTGAATTTTCAAACAAGAAAGATTTCAGTTGAATCCTTAACCCAAAAAGACGATTTTTCAACTAGAATGGATAACTTTTCAACAACATTATTGAAAATTCAACCAAACAATAAAATTTTCAACTAAAAATATACTAGTCAGGACAAGAAAACTGCAAGAAAAACAAAAAAAAAGATAGAGATACAAGGCAAATAAATATTCAAAGAACAGAATATTAATCTTGTAAGATTTTTAACATAGAATATTTTATAAAGGGATAAAATAATTTCAAATTAAAAATTAATTAATTAGATTGTAAAGAAGATTTACAACTTTTTATATACTTTTTTTATGTTAAAGTTTTACACCAGCAGACGGCATCCTTGGTAAAATATCATTAAATTTCAAAAAAATTAAAAAATTTGTTGTACAATTTAGGTTTAACTAACGGTTTTCAATATAGATTTTAAAGAAAATTTACAATTTTTTAACAGTTTTAGGTTATATTACCGATTTTCACATGAAATTAGTTATTTTAAACAAAAGTGATTAGACATTGAAGAAGATGTACAATTTTTAATAATTTTATGTATTTTTAAACATAAATAATTAGATTTAATTCGAATAATTTTTGTTTAAAATAATAGTTCACAACCTTGAACAATTTCGGACTCTGTTCGTGTTTTTGATCGGAAATAGAAATTTTTATTAAATAATCATTAGATTTCAAAGAAGATTCATAATTTTTAATAATTTAAAGTTAGGTTGGCGTTTCACATCTGAAAAAGGTATTTTTAAACAAAAATAATTGTAATGCAAACAAGACTTAGAATCTTTGAACGATTTTGGTTTATACTAGAGTTTTTCGTCAGAAATTGGTATTTTCCGATTTTTTTTTAATTAGATTTTAAAGAAAATTTTTAACTTCTCAACAATTTTAGGCTTTGTCATTAGATTAAAAAAAAATATTAAATTTTTTTGATCAATTATTGCACGTTAAACTATTGGGTTCAACATTGATCGCAAGGAAGATTTACAATTTTGAAACAATTTAAAGTTATGTTAACGTTTTTCACAAGAAATCGGTTATTTTAAAGATAAATCATTAAATTTAAAAAAATATTTAAAATTTGAAGAAAAATTTTGTCGGTAATTATTGGTATTAAAAATAATATATTTCAAAGAATAGATAAAAAATTTTAACACCCTTTTGGTTATGTTGTTGTGTCTAACCCGAAATCGGTCTTATTAAAGAAAAATCGCTAGAATTAAATCCAACGATTTTTGTTCAAAAATCATTAGATTTCATAGAATAGTTCAAATTTTCAACAATTTTGAGTTATATTGGCGTTTTTAATTAAAAATGGGTATTTTTAAACAAAAATCATTAGAAATTGAAAAAGATTTAGAATCTTTCAACAATTTTGGATTATGTCAATGTTTTTCTTCAGAAAAAATGTAATTCTCGACAATTAATATAAGAAGAAAATTGCAAATTTAATTTTTAACTGTTGTAAATTCATCTTTCAATTTTCTTCATTTTCAACAGCCTAAAAATGATGAAAATTGAAAATTATATTCTGAACTGTTGAAAACTTAAGAAAAAGGCGAATTTTTTATTAAAAGCAAGTGTTAAAAATGTAATATTTATATAATTTTACATTAGAATTTAATAAATATACATTTCAATCCATAAAAAGAAAACGGAAAAAGTCGATTTTTTCGAAAATAACATAGTAATAATAAAACAATTTTTTGTTGCGTTATGTTATGCCATTTTTCGTCTGAAACTGGTATTTTTTAACAAAAATGCAACCGTTTGACTGCATATTTATTACACAAATTATTGCATATTAATTCTGAAGTCAAGATTTTCTATTATTTTAGATAATAGATACTAAGAAATACAAAAATTTTATATTAATATTAATTTTATATTTAAATTCAAAAAAATTGCTTGAGACAGACAAATTCTTTAAAAAACGTTTGCCAAAAATCGCGAAACAACCCTATTGGATCCTTTACCCTATTCCATCTTGAATTTTACGTTGAATTTACGTTTTAGTTTCGCTTATTTCGACTTGTTATTCGATTCCGATACACATAATCCTGATTTTATAATTTTTCCAAACTTTAGGAACACTTTTCTAAATTTAGCGAAAAGTTTACCTAAGATTTCAAATTGACGATTTTGTTGGAAAAACCTTTGATTTTGAAGCTAAATATTGTTCGATTCCTTCATTAAAATAACTTCAACATAAGTGGTTTCGACGGGAAATTTTCTAAACTTCCGAACGGGTCTTCTTTGAATCTCGTAGATTCAGTTTCTCCACAGATATTTTCATCTGACGTGAGAGCACTGTATTTCCTATTGATTCAGTTCCGATTTGATTAGAAATTTAGTAAACGCCTGTTGACGAAAACTAGAATCTTACGATGAATAATGTCACGATGGCGCTTCAGATGCAGTATTGTACATACTGCAATACGATACTGCACTGGCGTGTCCCGATCGACCGGATGTCATTGGAACACCCAGTTCCCACTGATCTTTGGCAGGATCGTAAATTTCTACTATACTTAAAAATGTGTGGCCGTTGTACCCACCTGAAAAATAAAAAATATGAACTAAAATCTGTTATTAATTAATAGAGTCCAGACCATCATTTGTTTTTGATAATTTCGAATTGAAAGCGTTTGAAATTTAAGAAAAATGTATGCAGGGTGTCTACTCAAAACCTGGAAAGAAATTCCCTGAAAAATCCAGGTTTTTTGCAGGTATCATTTTTTATAGCATGGAGCCAAGTATTTCGCATTTTTTTTTTCAAATCGACTCAGAGAAACGTCGGCAAGATTCGTAGTTTTGCACACAATTGAAACCCGAAAAAATTCTTTTATTATTATAAATAATTTTTTTTCAGTCTTTTAAAATTCTAAATGTGTAAAAATAGTACCTACTATTGATATGTAAACTCATCCAACTGTTGTTTTTTCATTTGAGAAAGTAACATTATTAAAAGATGAGTACATTCTTAATGGTAAAAGTTTCTAAGGATGCGATTAATATGCTTAATTTACAGGGGGTATACTCAAATCCTGGAAACAAATTTCCTGACAATTTCAGGTTTTTTTTCCAGGGATGTCAAATTCCTTCAAGGTATAATTTTTTCATAGTATGGAACAATTCGAATATTTTTTATTTTTTGAAACAATTTTAATTTAATTTCGAAAGCTTTGACAAATTATTATATTACAAGAAATTCTTAAATATATTAGTCCCATCGATTAATTAA
>JAUELO010000296.1:3983833-3997145 GCA_032357855.1 Amphibolips quercusostensackenii | reverse complement strand
TATAGAGGTAGCCACTTACCCCTGCAATATGGACCACCTCCGAGCGGGGGCACCTAGACCATGCTTATCCTGCTACGGCCTTTCTTAAAATCTTTAAAAATACGCTAAAACTAATACTAATACTTTTGATTAAAAATGTAACTATAGTGACGTTATCTTAATTAAGTGACCAGACTAAAAGTAACTGCTTCTTACATAAATCCCCTGACTCTTCCCATTTTTTTTCAAAATCCCTGACTTTTCCTGACAAACAAAATTGCCTTTTCCCTGATTTCCAGGTTCGCCATGACATGTGGTTACCCTGACAGACGAATAATCATTCATTGGATGTGTAATATTAATTAATTAAGAATTTCTTAATTAATTATAGGAGTATATAAGGATTAATGTACCTTGAAGTAAGGGCTTGCTGCTGCTAAAATAACTTTGTGTGCATGAAGTAATTCAGAACCAACTTCTAAAATTACATCAGTTAGCATATGGTGACTGCGCATCATAAACATCATCTTCATGGCTTGTTTCAAATACTTTGTCATGTGAAATGTCATATCTCCTAGGTCACTGTGTTCTTCAGCAATGATACTACTATCGACGTCCTCATCTTGTTCAAAATACGATCCATTCAGAGGCTGGAAACATCCAGATCCTCGTAAATCTTCTTCTTCATCCATGAAGGTGCACTGCAATGCACATAATTATATAATAACAACTATTTATCTAGCCCGGATATAAACACACTCTATCATATTAAAAAAGTATAATAAGGCTGCCCGCAAAACTTTATTTTCCAAATTCCCTGACTTTCCCCCGACCATTCATATTTAAAAATTAGAATTTGAATCTTGTAACATTTTTAACGCCGAATCTTTTCTGAACGGAATAAAACAATTTCAAACTCATTTCAACCAAAAAAGATGACGTTTCTACCACAAAACATGAATTTTTAATCAAAAAGAATGGTCAAATTTTCAAGTAAGAATGATCTCAACTTCAATAAAAAACGGTTGCATTTCCAACCAAGTAATTAAACTTTTTAGAAGATAGTATAATTTGTAACAAAAAACATGAATTTCTAATCTAAGAGGAGGAGTTTTTCTTTTCAAATAGACAAATGTTCAATAAAATAGTTGAAGTTTGGACCAAAAAAGATCACTTTTTAACAAAATTATTAAATTTCCAACAAATTCTGGAATTTTTTACTTAAAACATAAATTTTTACACAAAAATAGTTGAATTTTCAACCCAAAATGGGCAATTTCCAACAAAAAGATGAATTAAAAAAAAATAATATTTGATATTTCAACCAAAAAATGAATTTTTAACGAAAAACATCAAGTTTTAAGCAAATAGTTCAATTTTCAATTAAAATAGATAAACTTTCAACCAAAAATAAAAAGGACAAATTTTGAATAAAAAAATTTTTTGTAACAAAAACGAATTTTAAAATAAATTAGTCAAATTTTGAACCAAAGAGATAAATTTTTGACTAGCATTATAAATCTGCAACCAAAAACTGTATTTTTAAAAAGTAGTTTAATTTTTTCCAAAAAAATACAAATTTTTAACCAAAAGAACGAATTTTCTACAAAACAGATCAATTTTCAACCCGCAAATACTGATTTTCTACCAAAAAGACGAATTTACAACAAAATAATTTAACATTCAACAAAAGAAAAAAAATTTCAACTAAAAATGTCAAATTTTCAGTAAAAAATTAGCTTTTTTAACAAAAACGAATTTTACACAAAATATTCAAATTTTTAATCGAAGAAAAGAATTTTTAACTAGAATTATGTATCTGCAACCAAAAAAATGTATTTTTAACAAAGCAGTTCAGTTTTTGTCAAAAAAAAAAACTAAAAGTATGAATTTACTACCCAAAAGAAAAGAAAGAATTTTTAACAAAATAAAAAAACTTTCGATTCAGAAGTTTAACAAATTTTAAACAAAATTTTATTTTAATTTAAAAGTTAATCAGCTTAAAAAGTTTATATTTGGAAAATATAATGTAGAAGTTTAAATTTTCTATTAACTTTAATTTTTTTTAATTTTAATAGTTTTAAAAGTCAAGAAAAAAAATTGTTGAACTTTCAAGCAAAAAGACGAATTTTCTGTAAAACAGTTGAATTTCAAGCCCGAAAATATAAATTTAAAACGAAAGTTAAATTTTCAACTAAACAATTACATTTTTAACTAAAAGGGAGGAAACTTCAACCAAGAAGATTATATTTTTCTACCAAAAGAGACGAATTTTCAACTATAAATGATGAATTTTCAACCAAAAACAAAAAAGTTACATTTTTAGTAACAAAAATTAATTTTAAATTAGAAAAAAAATTTTTCACAAAATTAATTCAATTTTCAACTGAAGAAATGAATTTTTTAACAAAAAAATAAATGTTTAAGAAAGTGGTTCCACTTTTACCGCAATAGTTGAATTTTTAATAAAAAAATCAATTTTTAACAAAAAATGGAATAATTACATTTTCAATTAAAAAAGTTAATTTACAAGCAAAAAACAAGGGTTTTCCAACAAGGAGATGAGTTTTCAATTAAAATGATACATCTTCAACAACAAAATATTTTCACAAGGTGGTTCAACGTTCAACCAAGTAATTGAATTTTCAAACAAAAACGATGAATTTACAAACAAAATAGTTCAATTCTCCAACAAAAAGATTAATTTTCAATCAAACAGTTGCATTTTAACAAAAAATATGAAATTCCTACCAAAAGATGAATTTTTAAACCGAAAAGACAAATTTCCAAAAAATAGTTGAATTTTCAACCCAAAAATATGAATTTGCAACAAAAAATTTAATTTTGAACTACACAATTGCAGTTTTAGGAAAAAAAGGAAATTTCAACTAAAAATTATGAACTTTCAACTAAAAACAGTAAAATTAAACAATTTTCAACCAAAGAGATAAAGCTTCAAGAACAAATTTTTTTAACAATTTGATTCAACATCTTCTCTGGTGAATTTTCAATTTAAAAAAATCTATTTTTAACCAAAAATGAAAAGGTTTTTCATTTTTTTTTTTTATTTTCAGCTAAAAAATTAATTTTTAACCCGAAAAATGAGTTTCTTAACAAAGTAGATAAACTTTCAACCAGCTAGATGAAGTGCCAACTACAATAATAAATCTCCAACTGGAATAATTAAATTTTGTGTTAAAAAAATGAATTTAAAAAAAAAATTCAACCGAGGAAATAAATCTTCCATCAATAAAGATTAATTCTCAACAAATAATATAGTAGTAGATACTACAACCAAAAAATACTATTTTAATTTAAAACAAAAAAACACTTGAATGAAATCAAAAAAGAAGAATTTTCAAACAAAATAGTTAAATTATCAACGAAAGAAGATTAATTTTAAAGTAAACAAAAGAAAAGATTAAATTTCTAGCTATAGATGAATTTTTATACCGAAAAGACGATTTTTCAAAAATATAGTTAAATTTACCACACACAAAATTTCAGTCACATTTTTATTACCCAAGTAGTTGAATTTTTAACTGAAATGAGGAATTTCATCAAAACAGTTGAATTTTTAACCAGAGGATGACCTTTTAAGAAAATTTTTGAATTTGCAACCAAATAATCAAATTTTCAACTAAAAATGTAATTATCAGGAGCCCAGGAAAAAAGTAACAATTGAGCGAATTGCTTTAATGAATCGTTTATTTTTAGAAGGAATTTTTTCATTCCTTTTTGACATTTTGTAATCGGATCGAAATTTTTGAATTTATGCTCCCATATTTTACCACAAAATTAAAAGATTGTAAATCAGTGGGCGAACAAAAAACAAATTATATACCAGGTTGTCAGATTTTGTCATGCATTCCCATTTCGCATACATGGCAGGCATATCCACGAAATAGATGATAAATAAATAAATAAAACGTTAAATTTGAAATCGTAGTGATTGAGTCGCTATCGGAAATGGCCAATTAAGATTGCGGATTCACTAAGACTTCAGACCGATTTAAATTTTCCAATCAGTTCTTGTTTCTGTGAGGAAGCAACTGAAAAATAGAAATAAAAATAAAAATACAAGGCAAATAAATTACTAATAAGAAAAGTTATATCAGTGTGGCCACAAACATCATTTTTTAAATTCTCTAACTTTTCCCTAATCAATTTTTCATTTTCCCTGACCATTAATATTTAAAAATCAGAAATTTAAGCCTGTAACTTTTTAACACAGAATCTTTTATAAATGTAATAAAATGATTTGAAAGTTAAATTTTTAAATTTTTAATTTATCATCCTTGACAGTTATTTAAAATGCCTCTTAAGAAAATTTTCTGATTCATGAAATATTTTTATAAATATCCCTTATATACACTGATATACCGCAAAACAACGATTAAAATTTGTAAAATTACGCGTGGATGTTTATGTTTGAAATGGGATAAAACATTTTCATATAACCCTTTGAAAAGATCGGATTTATTTCTTCATTTCAGCTAAAAAAGATTACTTTTCTACCATAAAAGATGAATTATCAATCTAAAAGTCAATTTTTTTGACAAAACAGTTGAATTTTTGACAAAAAAGATTAATTTTGAACAAAAATGTTTGATTTTCAATAATATAGTTGAATCTTTAACCAAAATGTTAAATTTTTAAGCTACAGGGATAAATTTTCAATCAAATGATTAAATATTCAACCAAATAATCGAATTTTCAAGCAAACAAGATTAAATTTAAAACAAAAAGATTTTAATTTTTTACCCAAAAAGTTGAATTTTCGACAAAAAAATTAATTCTAAAACGAAAAATATAATAGTTAATATTTCAGCCAAAAAAAACAACGAAATTTCAGAAAAATACATAAAAAATTAATATTCAACAGAATACTTAAATTTTCAATCAAAGAAATGGTTCTTCAAGTAATAAAATGAATTTTTAAGAAATTAGTTCGACTTTCAATCAAGTAGCTGAATTTTCAACTCAGAGATTGAATTTTCCAACCAAATAGATAAACTTTCTGTAAAACAGTTGAATTTGTAACCAAAAAAAGAGGAAATTTAAACCAAGATTATATTTTTCCACCAAAGAAGATGAATTTTAATTAAAAAGGAATGATTTCCAACCAAAAACAGAACAGCCACATTTTGTGTTTAAAAAATTAATTTTAAACCAAAACAAAAAAAAAAAACTAATTTTCAACAAACTAGTTAAATTTTGAACCAAACAAATGAACCTATAACAAACAAAAAATTTTGACAGTTGAATTCAACCAAGGGAAAAAAATGTTAATCAAATTGTTGAATTTTCAAAAACCAAATAATAAATTTTCTACAAAACAGTTAAATTCTCTGCCCCAAGAATATCAATTTTCAACGAAAACGATTATTTCGAACCAAATAGTTAAATTTTCAACTCAATAGGTTGAATTTTTAATTCAAACAGGCGAATTTTCAACAAACAGTTGGATTTTCGACCAAAAAGATGTCTTTTTAACAAAATACTTCAATTTTCAAAACAATAATTAAATATTCAACAAATTTTGAAAGTTTCTATAATCAAATTGTTAAATTTTTAAAAACCAAACAATGAATTTTCTACAAAACAGTTAAATTCTCTACCCGCAAAATATGAATTTTCAAAGAAAAAGATTATTTCGAACCAAGTGGTTAAATTTCCAACTTAATCAGTTAAATTTTCAATTCAAACAGGCTAATTTTTGACCAAAAATATGTCTTTTTAAAAAAATACTTCAATTTTCGAAAAAATAATTAAATCTTCAACAAATTTTTGAAGTTTGTATCTGCATAGGCGAAATTTCAAACATTCATTTCCAACAAAATAATTAAATCTTCAAAACGCGCTATGGAATTTTATATCTGCAAAGGTGAAATTTCAACCAAATTGTTAAATTTTCGAACTACAAAGATAAATTTTCAATCAAACTGCCAAATTTCCAACCAAACAATTGAATTTTTAAAAAGACAGTTTAATTTTCAAAAATTAAAGATGAATTTCGAAATCATAAAGATGAATTTTCTCTCCAAATAGGTGAATTTTCAACAAACAGTTGCATTTTCGACAAAGAAAGATGTCTTTTTAACAAAATACATCAATTTTAACAAAATAATTAAATCTTCACCAAAGCCTGGAATTTTCTATCTGCGAAGGTGAAATTTCAACCAAATTGTTGAATTTTCAAGCTACAAAGATGAATTTTTAACCAAATGGTCGAATTTTCAACCAAATAAATGAATTTTAGAAAAGGCAGTATAATTATTAATAGTCAAAGATGACTTTCCAATTCAAAAGGACGAATTTTCTCTCCAAATAGGTGATTTTTAAAAAAAAAGATTTTTTTTTTAACAAAATACTTCAATTTGCAACAAAATAATTAAATCTTTAACACATTCTGGAGTTTTCTACCTATAGAGGTGAAATTTCAACCACATTGTTGAATTTTCAAGCTACAAAGATGAATCTTTAATGAAATGGTCGAATTTTTAACGAAAGAGTTGAATTTTAAAACAGACAGTATAATTTTTAATAGTTAAAAATGACTTTCCAATTCAAAAGGACGAATTTTCTCTCCAAATAGGTGATTTCTAAACAAAACAGTTGAATTTTCGACTAAGAAAGATGTTTTTTTTTAAACAAAATACTTCAATTTGCAATAAAATAATTAAATCTTCAACACATTCTGGAATTTCCTACCTACAAAGGTGAAATTTCGACCAAATAGTCGAATTTTCAGGCAAAAAAGATTAAATTTCAAACAAAAAGAGTTGAATTTTGTACCCAAAAAGTTGAATCTTCAACAAAAACATGAATTCTCAACGGAAAATATAAAAGTTGATATTTCATTAAAAAAAAAAAACGAATTTTCAAAAAAAGCAATAAAAAAATGAATTTTCAACAATATAGTATAATTTTCAATCAAAAAGATGCATCTTAAATTAATAAAATGCATTTCAAAGAAAGTAATTCGACTTGCAAGCAAGTAGTTGAATTTTCAATCCAGAGATTGAATTTTTCAACCAAAAAGATGAACTTTCTGTAAAACAGTTAAATTTTTAATTACAAAAAGAGGAAATTTCAACCAAGAAGATTATATTTTTCAACCAAAAAAGATGAAGTTTCAATTGAAAAAGATCAATTTTCAACCAAAACCGGAAAAGTTACATTTTGAGTTTCGAAAATTAATTTTAAACCAAAACAAAAACAAAAAATTTTTCACCAAACTAGTTAAATTTTCAGCTGAGGAAATAAACCTTCGAATAAAAAAAATATTTTTTCAACAGTTGAATTCATCCAAGAGAAAAAAATGTTAACCAAATTGTTGAATTTTCTAAAAACCAAATGATGAATTTCCTACAAAACAGTTGAATTTTCTAACCGAAAATATGAATTTTCTACAAAAAAAATAATTTTCAACCAATTAGTTAAATTTTCAGCTCAAAAAAGGCTAATTTTCAACCAAACAGTTAAATTATCTACCAAGAAAGATGTCCATAACAAAATACTTCAATTTGCAACAAAATAATTAAATCTTCAACAAATTATGGAATTTTCTACCTGCAAAGGTGAAACTTTAACCAAATAGTGGAATTTTCAATCAAAAAAGATTAAATTTCAAACAAAAACAGTTGAATTTTTAACCAAAAAGAGGAAATTTCAATTATAATTAATTATACTTTTTACCAAAAAAAGATAAATTGTCGAATAAAAAAGATCAATTACCAACCAAAAACGGAAAACTTACATTTTGAGTTTGAAAAATGTCACAAAAAAACTAGTTTTTAACAAACTAGTTAAATTTTCAAGAAAAAATTTCAAGTTGGTGAATTTTATATACAAAAAGGCGGAATTTCTAACAAACAGTTGATTTCTCTACCCAAAAATTGAATTTTCAACCAAAAGATAATTTTCAACGAAAAATTTGTATGTTGAACTCAAAAAGGCGAATTCTCAACAAAAAAGTGGAATGTTTAAGCCAGAAAGACAAATTTTCTACAGAACAGTTAAATTTTCCAGCCGAAAATATGAATTTAAAACCAAAAAAAGAATAGTTAAATTTGCAGTTGAAAAGATTGATTTTTAACCACAAAAGAACGAATTTTCAATAAAATAGTTTAATTTTCAACTGAAGAGATGGATCTTCAACCAATAAAATAAATTTTGAAGAAAGTAGTTCAACTTTTAACGAAGTAGTTCAATTTTCAAGGAGAAAAGATGAATTTTCAATAAAAAATTTAATAGTTGAATCTACAACTTAAAACTCTCCCTAAGGAAAATATGAATAAATTGTGTTTTTTGTTACCATTGCGAGGAAAAAAAGATTTTTTTTTTTGCAAATAGTAAGTAAAAACACCTCATGATATAAAAAAATTCAAAATCAAATTTAAAAAATTCAAATTTGTTATCCTTGACAGTTATTAAAATTGGCATATAAATTCCCTGACTTTCGTAAGATTTTCATCAAAATCCCTGACTTCCAGGGTTTCCCTGGCCTACAGCAAATTTAGGGAAATCAAAAAACATGCTTTTTAAATTGCAATATAAATATTATATTATACTTTTTAAATGACGTTGAAATAAATGTTAATCTTATATTTTGTGAAACTACATTTATCGTACGTAAAATTACTCGTAATTATTACAAAAAACGCAGATTTTACAACAATGCAACCTAGGATTATCATCAAAATTTTACCAAATCGTGTAAAATCACTCGGATTATTGTCGGAATTTTCCCAAAATTTTGGAAATTTACTACGATAATCGTTGTGATTTGACAGTTTTTCGTCAAATTACCTGAAAACGCAACCAATGCACACAAGTTTACACAAGTAGTTCAGCACACCAGTCGAAAGATTTTAATCGCAGTGAAAGCTTGAAATAATGTTTTATCAGAAAATGTCAATTTGCTATAATATTATTTGTGACAAATGACAAAAATTAGCATCATTATCATATGCGCGAAAAGGACTGAACGGACTGAACTGCGAAGCAACGGAATCGGAAATGATTTCACGGAAACGACCAGAAACGACTGATTTTTAGGTTATGATTTTCAACTCACAAGCCGCGCAACCCTCGTGAATTCCACCATATATGCAAGATATATACACTTTTAAGTACATACATAACTCGAAAATTGATGTAAAAAAGAAATAAAGCTAAAAATCATAAATGTAGAGGATAATAAAAAATATTTGCCAAAGAAAAAATAATTGATATACTATCGTATATATAATAACATAACCTAACACAAAAATGCGTGACACTTCAACAATTTATTATGAATTTTTTAGAGAATTTCTCATCAGGATAACCTATTCAGTAAGTCTCAATTATTTATCATCAATCAAATTATAAATAAATATAATAAACGGAATAATTAATCGAGTGAAGTCGAGGACGTGAGTTAAAAGTGCTATGGTTGGCTATGGGTTAATTTAAAATCCATATCAAAAATTAAATACCAGAATCAGCTGGTCTTATCTATAGTATTATGTTGTTTAGATCAAACAAAATAGTTACAATAACAACGCTTTCCTTTCTGTCTACGCAGATATGAGGTCTAAGTTATGTATACTTTTCAAAAGTGTTTTTCAAAATAAAAGTCTTATTATTTATTAGAATTTACTCACGTTTGTATCGGCTGAAAATGCAGATCCAAAAATTGAGAGACGGAAAAATAAAGTCAGTCCATGTCTTGAAAAAGGCTCCTCCAAACACTTTAAACACAAACAAATCATCGATTGTGGTCTTCATTTTTTACTGAATCTTTTTAAAATTATTCACGCGTTGAAATATTGTATTACCTCAAACGCCGCAAATAGTCAGAATTTATCTGCTCAAGTTCGTGATTATAAAGACCTAATCTTCCTTCTTTGAAGGTTATAACCCTGAATTTTCCACTGTAGTTGACTAATGCTGCATAACTAGAAAGGCACACTAGGATTACAATGACGTGACGTCACACTGATCATGACGATTGACAGATTTCTTGTTTACATGCAAAAATGTCTTTTTATCTATAAATTAAAAATTTATTCCATTTGCGAGTACTTTTGATTCTGTAGCTCGTATATTAACAACTATTATTTGCGCAGTTTGAACATTCATTCTTTTCGTAATAAACATAGATAGACAGATTTTGGAAAATTAAAATTACGACAGTGAAATCAAGTATGGAAACATTTTCTTTTAATAACAATCGAGAGATCCTACCTTCTTCCTTTTTGCTGGTTAATTAGCACTCACTTGTTGCACATTTTCACAGTAAGGAAAATATAAACACCTTAGACGACAAGACGGAAAAATTTAACTTAACAATTGGCAAGTTTTTCTTTATATGTGAACACGTGTCTGTTTTAATAAATAAAGATATACAGTGTCCGACTGAATACGATACTCGACATCTCCATCCATGTACGTTAAAGTAGGACGATGACTGGCATTTTTAATGATACGTCAAAAGTTCTCGTCGTATTCACTGGGCAGTATTTTCCGATATTCGGTCTTGAAATTGTGAGTTTTGAGTTGATTTTTCTACAAATATTCAAAAGAAGGTGCAAGACATTTCTGATCGTTTGAACCCATCTTCGACATGTGGGTAGATTGCTTAGATTGATACGCGGAAATCTCGATCAGAGAATTTTTGATCAGTCATCCTGAATTGCTACTTTCACTTCACAACACATACAGATACGCTTATAAAACTTTATTGGTTTTTAAAAGATAGTAAAAATCAGTACACACCGTGTCCTCCTACATATTCAGGTTTGCCACAAATTAAACATTTCGAAATATTCTGACATTTTCCCTGACCGTTATAAATTTTTATTTTGAGTATAAAACAATCTAACACCTACGAGATTAATAATTTTAATGCAAAAAATCTATTTTTCTAAACAGATTTTAAACATTTTTAGTGACAGTAGAGTGGTTCAAAAGTGAATTGGATTTTTTTAATTTCTATTCACGAATAAAAATGCGTTTTTTTTTGTTTTGGAAAAAATGATATTTAGAGGTTCCGCAAGCATTACTTTGATTGAAAATATAACCATTTTCTTAAAAAATCGTTTTTTTTTTTTGCTAAATTGTTTGGCTGAAAGTTTAAAATTTTGGTTCAAAATTCATTCTTTTTTTTTTGGAGTTTCATAATTTTAATAAAAAATCCACTTCTTTAACTAAAAATTTATTTCATTTCTTGTGGAAAATTTATATTTTTTGATAGAAATTTGATCTTCTTAGTTGAAAAGATTTGAAATATCACTAATGAAGTCTCATTTCGTAATTTCGCATTACACTTACCCCTACCGACACTATATGGAAAAAATTTATTTTTTTAAGTTAAAAATTCTTTTTTTTTTTTAATATCACTATTTTGTTAAAAAATCCTTTTTTTCTTGCTCAATTCTTTTTCGTTGTTGTTGAAAATATCACTATTTTGTTGAAAATTCCTTTTTCCGTCCTAAATTTTTTAGTTGAAAATTCAACCATTTTGTTAACATTAATTTTTGTAGGTTGAAAATTTAAGGATTTTGTTAAAAATCCTTTTTTTTGAAAATATAACTATTTTGTTATAAAATCCCTTTTTCTTGCTTAATTACTTGGTTAAAAATTTAAAAATTCATTTTTTTTTGTAGTTTCATCATTTTAATCAAAAATTCACTTCTTTGACTAAAAATTTATTTCATTTCTTGTAGAAAATTCATCTTTTTTGACGGAAATTCGATCGTCTTGGTAAAAAAAGATTTGAAATATCACTAATGAAGTCTTAACTTTGTAATTTCGTATCACACTTACCCCTACCCACCCAATGTGGATAAAAATTAATTTTTTCGAGTTAAAAATTTAAGGCTTTTGTTGAAAATTCTTTTTTTTAATATTACTATTTTGTTAAAAATCCCTTATTTCTTGCTCCATTTTTTGGTTGAATATTTAACAATTTGTTTAAAAATTCATTCTTTTAGGTTAAAAATTTAAGGAATTTGTTGAACATTCTTTTTCGTTGTTGTTGACAATATCACTATTTTGTTGAAAATTCCTTTGTTCGTGTTGAATTTCTCAGTTGAAAATTCAACAATTTTGGTAAAATTAACTTTTTAAGGTTCAAAATTTAAGGATTTTGTTGAAAATCGTTTTTTTTTTTTGAAAATATAACTATTTTGTTAAAAACTCCATTTTTTCTTGCTCAATACTTGGTTAACAATTTAAAAGTCCATTCATATTGTGGGAGTTTCATGATTTTAATTAAAAATTCACATCTTTGACTGAAAATTTATTTCATTTCTTGTGGAAAATTTTCTTTTTTGATAGAAATTTGATCTTCTTGGTTGCAAATATTTAAAATATCACTAATGTAGTCTAACTTTGTAATTTTGTATCACACTTACCCCTACCGACCGTATATGGATAATAATTAATTTTTTTCAAGTTGAAAATTTAAGGATTTTGTTGAAAATTCTTTTTTTTTGTTGAAAATATCACTATTTTGTTAAAAATTCCTTTTTTTCTTGCTCAATTTCTTAGTTAAAAAATTAACAATTTGTTCAAAAATTTATTTTTTTAGGTTAAAAATTTAAGGATTTTGTTGAACATTCTTTTTTGTTGTTGTCGAAAATATCACTATTTTGTTGAAAATTCCCTTTTTCTTGATGAATTTCTCAGTTGAAAATTCAACAATTTTTTAAAAATTAATTTTTTAGGTTAAAAATTTAAAAATTTTGTTATAAATTCTTTTTTTTTTGTTGTTGAAAATATCACTATTTTGTTAAAAATTCTTTTTTTTCTTGCTTAATTTCTTGGTTGAAATTTTAACAATTTGTTTAAAAATTCATTTTTTTAGGTTAAAAATTTAAAGATTTTGTTAAAAATTCTTTTTTTTTAAATATCACTTTTTTGTTAAAAATTCTTTTTTTTCTTGCTTAATTTTTTGGTTAAAAATTTAACAATTTGTTTAAAAATTCATTTTTTTCGGTTAAAAATTTAAGGATTTTGTTGAACATTCTTTTTTGTTGTGGTTAAAAATGTCGCTATTTTGTTGAAAATTTCTTTTTTCTTGCTGAATTTTTGAGTTGAAAATTCAACAATTTTTTTAAAAATTCATTCTTTTAGTTTGAAAATTTAAGGATTTTGTTGAAAATTCTTTTTTTTTTTGAAAATGTAACTATTTTGTTGAAAATTCCTTTTTTCTTGCTCAATTACTTTGTTAAAAATTTCAAAATCCATGGTTTTGCTTGAAGATTCCCTTTTTCTTGATGAATTTCTCAGTTGAAAATTCAACAATTTTTTAAAAATTAATTTTTTAGGTTAAAAATTT
>JAUELO010000296.1:3923029-3937927 GCA_032357855.1 Amphibolips quercusostensackenii | reverse complement strand
ACACCATATATATACCTACAATGACTAACGTAGTAGTAACGTAGTTTAAGATCGATCCCTTTCACGAGATTACACTAGATTACACAATATTACAGGGATTACAAGGGAGTGTATAGATTACGTGAAATTTCAAAAGATTACAAGGGATTACACAACATTACGTAGGATTACATAGAAGAGTTTACACTATATTTTCACAGTGCCCCTCGATTCTACCCTAGGCTCGAATTTGGTGTAAAAAGATCGCAGAATTTTCTTTGAAAAAAAAACTTAAAAATGACCCATAGATATCCAAAATACAAAAGTAACTGAAAAAGCAATGATATATATTTTTTGCAATTGTACCAGAGAAAAAGTTACATTTTAAAACGGTAACGATAACTAGATACTTTTTTCGTGATGTAACGGTAGTGAGATAACTAGTTCCTTTTAAAAAGTAACTGACTGATCACTGATAATTTCTCAATTAGATATATGCCCAAAGCCTTCATGGCTCTGTTGTTTTGGACGGAGACTGCTGGTTAGTCTATTGGCTCGATCGTGCCCTTCGACATGGGTTACGCATAGAAAGGCATGGATATTGGGGAACGGTGCGAGAACTGTCACACCAAGATACTGTTGTAGTAATACATGCTTTGCAAAATGTATTAACATCTATTGGAAAAGGTATTCTCCTTCTTCCGCATCCTAACTGCTACTAACTACTTATATCTGTCGTAGCCATTTAATCTAATTAAACATTTCATTAAATTTCTAGACATTTCATGAACTACTAGCGGATTTTGTAATATCTACAGTTACGCTGTCTAGAATTTTTGCCAGTGGATAAGTAAAGGAGGTTTCTAATTATAGATTCCCGTTACCGACATGTTTCCGACATGTTACCGACATCGACACCATTCTGTAGCTGAAGTGGTTCGTGTCCGTGCTAAGTTTCTAGAATGTTCTTAGAGGGACCCAATGACGTCGCAAAATGATATGGCGCAATTGTTAGAGTATAATTTGCGTAAACAGCTGCACAGGTTATTTGCGCATCATATAAAGACAGAAATTTTATATTTAATTATTACCTATAAGGAAGCAGTGAATCATACTTGTTTCTGTCATAATTATTTGACGTCATTGGGACCTTCCGAGAATGTTCGAGAAACTTAGCACAGACATGAACCACTTTAGCTATAGAATGCTTTCGATGTCGGTAATATGTCGGTAACAGGAATCTACAATTCTAAACCCTCTTATTTATTTTAGCCGTTTCATGAACTGCGCAGGCATTCATGAAACAGCTAACTTGACACTCCGCATATGGTGTAATAAAGTTCAAGTAATATATTTTTAAGTAATCATCATTTAACCCTGGGTTTTGATTGTTTAAAAAATATTAATTTTGTTCAAAATCAAGGGAGCATTTGTAGGAAGCAAGCGTAATAAAGTTCAGTGGATATAATTTGAAAAATCACAAAAATGATCTCACAATTGGATTGTTAATATTATAAAAACATACTTCATTACGAGTGGCTAAAGATATCAACAAAATGGTTCAATTTTCAACCTGCGAACATGATTTTTCAAACAAAAAATATTAAACTTCAACCAAAAACGGTTGCATTTTCAATCAAAATAATTGAATTTATTAGAAGACAGTTGAATTTTTTACTAAGATGAATTTTCAACCAAATAGTCGAATTTTTAAACAAAAATGATTAAACTTTAACCAAAAACCAAAGATTTTAATTTGTAACAAAATAATTAATTTATCAATACAATACTTAAATTTTTAACCAAATAGTTGAATTTTTAAGCTACAAAGATGAATTCTTAGAAAAAAAGACGAATTTTCAACCAAGAAGATTAATTTTTTATCAAAAAATACGAATTTTAAACAAAATACATTAATTTTGATACAAATAGTTGAACTTTCAATTAATGATATGAATTTTTAACTGAAATTATATATCTGAAACTGAAAACATGAATTTATTGCGAAGTAGTTCAACTTTTAATCAAAGAAGACAAATTTTCAACCAAAAAGAAGAACTTTAAACGAAAAAGATTAATTTTCTACCAAAAAGATGGATTTTCAACAAAGTACATGAATTTTTCACTACAGTTATGAATCTGCAACCGAAAAAATTAATTTTGAACAAAGTAATTCAACTTTTAAGTGAAAGACAGATTTTTAAGCAAAAAGAAGAATTTTTTACTAAACAGTTGAATTCTCAACCCGAAAAAATTAATTTTCTACCAAAAAGGCGAATTTTTAACAAAATACTAGTTTTCTGTTTAATCAAAGAGATTAATTTTCAACTAAAATGATGAATCTTTAGACAAAAAAGGTGAATTTCTAACAAAATAGTTTATTCCTTAATCAAAACAGATTAATTATTAAACAAATAGTTGCATTTTTAACAAAGAAAAGGGGAGATTTCAACCAAGAAGATTAGTTTTCTACCAAACAAGACGAATTATCAACTAAAAAAGATCCATTTTCAACAAAAAATAGAAAATTCATATTTTGAACTTAAAAATATTAATTTTAAACAAACAAAAAAACGAATTTCCAACAAAATAGGAAACTTTCAACCTATCAGATGAAATTGCAAATAAAATGATGAATCGTTAACAAAAAGAATTATTTGTCAACAAAGTGTTTTTAAATTCAACCAAGTAATTAAATTTTCTACAAAATAAGATGAATTTTTAACGAATAATCTAATAGTAAATGTTTCAACCAAAAGAGGTTTTAATTTTAAATAGTAAAATAGTCGAATTTTCAACCCAAAAAGAGGAATTTTTTACAAAACGGTTGAAATTATTTTCAATCAAAAAGAATGACTTTTAAATAATAAAAATTAATTAAAATAAATGATAAAATGTTCAACTAAAAGTATTACGAAATCTTTTATAAAAGGAATAAAACAATCTCAAATTAAAACTTTCAAATATAATTCTCAGTTATTTAAAGTGCTTTTTATAGAAATTCCCTATCTTTTGAAAGATTTTTTTCATGATTCCTGACTTTTCCTTAAGAAATAAATTTCTCTGAATTTCCCCTGATTTCCAGGTTCACCCTGACACTGAAAAGTCAATTGATTTAAATAAAAAAAAAAAAAAAATTAGATACGAAAAATGTCGTTTTTTTATTAAAGCTAGAGTATTCGTGCGTGTAAGATAATATTTATTTAAAATAGTACCACGTTTTTCTTCTGTCAAATTTTACTGCAGTTAAAAAAAAAAATAATGAGAAGGACATTCAGAAAATGTTGAAAAAAGGTCATTAATATTTTTTAAACAATCAAAACGTAGAGTTAAGTGATGGTTACTTAAAATTATATTCGGGACGACTGAAAAATTCCGAAAAATAAAATTCCTGACACTTTAAAATTCCCGAATAATAAAATTTCCGCGTTGGAAAATTCCTGCATAAAAAATTCCCAATCGATGAAATTCCCGAATAGTTTATAATATTACCAAATCGGAAAATTCCCGAATAATAAAATTCATGACAGTTTATAATATTACCGAAATAAAAAATTCCCAAGTAATAAAATTCTCGACGGGAAATTGCCGAATTATAAAATATCCAAACTAGAAAAATATTATTCATTTATTTTAAATTTTCATTTTCATTTTCATTTATTTAAAATAACAATGAATGAAAAAAATATATTTCAGGATAAAAATTTTTTTCTTATTATTGTTATTTTTAATTTAAATAATAATTTTAGAAACTTTAGTGTATTTTTAATAAATAAATAATATTTATTAAAAAAAATTGTTTAAATTCGGGAATTTCATAATTCAGTAATTTTCTAGTTCGGATATTTTATAATTCGCAAATTTTCTGTCGGAAATTTAAAAATTCTGTAATATTATAAACCGTTGGGGAATTTTATTATCCGGGAATTCTTCAGTTCTGTAATATTATAAACTGTTTGGAAATTTTATTATATATTCGGAAATTTTATTATTAGGAAATTTTATTATTCCGTAATTTTATTTTTTTGGATTTTTCAGTCGTCCCTTATATTCATTGAACTTTATTATTTTATTATTATTTATTATATTAGTTAATGAACTGTATAGACATTTCATGATATGTCTAATTAAACTTAATGGCTACGACATATCTATATACCAACTAATCTGCTGTTGAATTTATTATATCTTCTCTTCACTTTATGATTTCCACAGGCATTAATTATTCAAAAATATCAGAATTACTATTACGGTTGCAAAATTGATGGTTTAATTTATATAAAAGTTATTTAAAAAAAAAATCATTGATTCCGAGTGTTTATAAAATTATTATTCCAGGTCGAGCTTGGTTATATCACACTCTGAGTGAAGGAAGTTTTGAAAGTTACTTAGCTTGTCTTCTACGAGATACACCCAACTTAAAGAAACAGTATTTTTCACATGCTCTTGTCAGAGATGCTGACAGAACCAATCAGCTCATTAATCTCTTAGCTGGCCTAGAGAATGTGTCTTTCACGCTACAATTGGTAAGTTAGTTTTTCTAACAGGGATTACAGTCAGTCCCCCATTCCCTTTTTCCCTCTATTTTTCTCAAAATCTCCTATAAACCCTATATTTGTGGATTTTTTCCATTTCCCTCTCCCGTTTTTTGAAGCTGCGATTAAACTTTCAAGAATTATAAGCAAATTATGGCCATTAATAAAGAAATTATGATTAGCTTAGAGAAACTGCGGTCCATTAAAAAAGACAAAAGCAATTTGTTGACGATTTGTGCAAAAAAAATAGAAAAAAGAAAATCTGACATAAATGATTCAACAGTGTCGCGATAGAAAAAACTAAGTATATATTATACTTAATTAATATACTTTCAGGGTGTCTACTCACCTAGACAACTTGGAAACTCTGGAATCGTCAGGGATGTTTTTTTTAAAGTCAGGAAATTTTTTCGAGAGCGCGTTTAGTTTTTTTTTTAAATTGTAAGAAAATTAAATAACAATGTTTCTTATTTGTAAAAATAGTTTTATAATACTATATTTAAAGGTCTAACAACCCTGAAAACCTTGCAAATCTGGAATTCTCCTTGAATTTTTGTTTAAACCTTGAAAACCTGGAAATCTTGTTGAATTTTTCACGAGAACCTTGAATTTGAATTACGTTTTTTTTTTAAAAAACAGTAATTTTATTAAAATGCAAAGAGCAATTTAAATCTTCTAGTCTATTATGACAGAAAAATCTCGTTTAGAAAAAATCTTGCTACTAAAAAGTTTTTTATTTATGAAGGTATAATTCATATTTTGTTTATTCCAGAATAAATAAAGAAATTTCAAGACACTTTTTGTAGACTGTACCAATTATTTGGATTGCAAAGAACAGACTTTAATATTGTGAATAATTCTATAAGTTTTAAACTTCTTCTTCGCTAATATAGAATATTGAAGTATAAATTTTGTTGTGGTATTCAACTTACAAATTATAAAAATTATTAGTTGGAAATTTCAATGTTAATTCAGTTTCAGAATTAGAATGAGTTATGGCTATACAATGAATTTTTCGTGGGGTTGACTACTCGGTTTTCGAGTGTACACCTGTTTTCAAAAGGTTACAAAACATTTCTAAAAGTTTCACAAACACTTTGAAACTTTATAGATTTAAAGAATTTCAACGATTTAAAACGATTTCAAAAGGTTTCAAAACATTTTAGAAAATTTAAAAGTTTTGACAAACATTTCATAAAGATTTCAAACATTTCATAAAGATTTCAAGGATTTCAAAGATTTAAAAAAGGCGTGCAGATCAGATTTCGAAGATTTCACAAAGATTTCAAGGATTTTAAATATTTTAAAAAGGGTTTAGTAAACCATATTTCTAAGATTTCAAAATATTTCAAAGATTTTAAACGATTAAAAATTTTTTTAAGAAGATTTCATAAGCTATCACAAAGATTTTAAATATTTCAGTGATTTCAAACGAATGTAAAAGATTTCAGCAAGACTTCACAAATGTTTCAAATATTTCAATGATTTCAAACGAATACAAAAGATTTCCAGAATATTTCACAAGTATTTCAAAGTATTCATAAGTATTTCAAATAATTTATAATAATTTTAAAAGATTTCAAGAAAGGTACAATACACCAGTTGTAAAGACTTAAAAATATTAAAAATATTTTTAATTACTTCAAAAGGTTTTAGCAAATTTGAGAAGATTTTAAAAGATTTTAATAATTTCAAACAAACGGAAGGGATTTCACAAACAAAAATTAAAGGAAGATTTCAAAAGTCTTTCAAAAATTTCATAAAGGTTTTAAAAAATGTCACAAAGTTTTCATAGATTTCAAAGATTTCAAAGACATGAAAGATTGCAATAAGAGTACAGTACAATAGATTCAAAGATATTAGTGATTTTAAACTAATACAAAATACTTCAGAAAGATTTTACAAATATTTTAAAGACTTCGTGAGGGTTTCACAAGATTTCAAGAATTTCAATGATTTTAAACGATTTCAAAAGATTTCAACCAAATTTAAAAGATTTTAGAAGATTTTAATGATTTCAAATCAGTAAAAAAGATTTCACAAACAAAGATTAAAAAAAGCTTTCCAAATATTTCAAAGATTTCATGAAGATTTAATAAAGAAAATTCTTATGTTTAGGTGGAAAATTTCACTGTTTTTCTAGAAAATTTGAATTTTAGTTTAAAAATTCAACTATTTGGTTGCAAACTTAATTACTTTTTTGAAAATTAAATTATTTGGTTGAAAATTGAATTACTTTGTTCAAAAATCATATTTTTTGGTTGTAAATTAACTTTTTTGTTGAAAATTCAACTGTTTTGTAGAAAATTCGTCTTTTTTGATTGGACAATCTTTCTTCGTTGAAAATTAGTTATCGTGTTTGGAACTCATATCTTTGGATTGAAAATTTAACTGTTTTTCCATAAAATTTGCTTTAGATAAAAATTCAATAATTTGTTTGAAGTTTATTTTCTTTCTTGACTGAAAAATGTTTTATAGTTGAAAATTCGTCTACTTTGGTATCAAATTCAACTATGTGGTAAAAATAATCAAAAATTCATACTTTCGGGTTGAAAATTATACTGATTTTCCTAGAAAATTTGCCTTTTACCTTCAAAATTCAGTAATTTCGCTGAAATTTGTTTTCGTTCTTTACTAAAAAATCTTTCTTAGTTGAAAAACATTTAAGAAGATTTCACAAGATTTCAATGATTTCAAACCTACGCAGAAGATTTCGCAAACGGAAATCACAGAAAGATTTCACTGAGATTTCAAAAATTACACAAAGTTTTCAAAGATTTCAAGAATTTTTAAAATTTTATAAAAGCTCTAAAAATTTACAAAAGATTTCACAAAAACGCAAGGTGGCCGCTGGACAGGGAAACCGGGAATTTTATGAGAGCGGGAAAACCCGGGAAATGATAGTGAATTTATTTTTTGACCGAGAATTTCACAAATTTTTAGAAAAAATATCTTTCCGACTTTAATTTCAACTGTTTTTTAAATAATAAGTTAAATTGTTATTTTTTTTAATTATGGTGTCATTCAATTTACAATGCGCAATTCAAAAATCTTTTGCTCTACAAATTGTCCATTTTGGATTTTAATTTTTAAGCGTACAATTTAATTAAAAGAATTTTGAAATTCAGGTTCAAAGACTTTTTATATACTGAAGACTAAAATTAGAAGCGTTTGAAATCAAAGATTTTGAATACAAAATATTTTTAGTTGACTAACTGTGAATAAAAATCAATTAATGATTTTCAAAATTGAACTGTGCTTTCAGGATTAAAAAGGGAATAATAATTGATTTTACAAGACGATTCGGAATCAGTGCATAATTTTAGAATTTCTAGAATTTAACGTTAAGAATTAAACGGCTGCAATGGGAAAGTCTTATTAGTTGAACAAATGTAAATGCCTGATTGAAACTTTATAAACTATTTTCAATTTTAAAATAACTTCAAAATAATATATTCATAATTAAATGTTTTCATTAAATTTCAAATATTTGATAATCATTTTTTAATATTTTTAATTTTTAATTTTAATTTTTTCAAGACTTTTTAATTAAGAAAAAGAACAATTACTTAATATTTAGAAATATTGGACTGTTTTTTTTTTAATCAGTAATGAAAATTAAATATTCAAAACAAAACTATACTTCGTTCGTTACATTTTTTATTGTTCTATTTGAAAAAAACTTAATATAAAGTCAAATTGTTGAATTTTTATGCATAAGTAACAATTAAACAGCTATTATTTTTTATGAAAGTTCGTACCGAAATTTCGGTGCAAGCAGCCAACGGCCTAACTTGAAACAATATATAGATTTTTGCTGATTTCGAACAAAAAATTTAGAAGCTTTTCAAGAATTGTAAAGGGCTTCAAAAGAATAAAAAATATTTCCTTGAGATTCATAGAAAAATTGAAAATTATTTTTTATTTTGAAAAATTAATTTCAAGAGAATATTGAAAAAGACGTAGAAAGATTTACAACATTGTCAAAAATGAATGTGGAAGACTTTAAGGAAATTTATTTAATTTGGCAGGATTAAAAAAAAATTTAGCAAAAATTCGAATTGTTTTAAAAGATGTTTAGAAGTTCTAAAAAAATTTCAAAAATGATTTAAATCTGAAAAATGTAAAAGAACGTGTAGATTTTTCAAGATTTTGAAATAAAATTTTGAACCATTTTAAGGATTTTACAACTATTTAAAATCAGAATAATTTAACTTTTAATTTAAGAAGTGTTTAGTTTATAAAAAATGTAACTGATTAATTTTTAATGTTTCTAGCTTAAAATTGTTTAAGTTGATATAATTTTGAAAATTTTCAAGTTCAATGATTGATTCTTAAATTTAAAGCATTGAAAATGATAACTTACATTTATATTTTTGGAACTGAATCTGAATCTTAGAACTCTACAATTTATAAAAGCTTAAAATTTTCAATTAGACAGTTTAACTGCATTAAATTTAGAATTGTGTAGTTGATGAGTGTTAGTAGCTGCCATTTTACATGTGTAAATTATTGAGCATTTGAATATAAAATTTTTGGATTAAAAATCTTTTAAACTTCAATTTTGAAAGTTGAAAATTCAAGAGTTTCACTTTGAGTGCTTTAATTTGCAGATCAGTTTTTATTACTTCGAATGAAAACATTTATAGCTTTAGAGTTCGAAGTTTCAAAATTCATTGACCGTGAAAAATATTTGCGAACCCAGAAAAAACCGGTGAATGCCCGGGAATTTTTTTCTTTGATTAAAACGGCCACCCTGAAGACGACTTATGTTCGCAACAAATTAAAGATTTGATTATTTGTGATTCGGCTTTCTTTAGTAATTGTTGGCCCATAAAAAATGAATAGGCTCATTTTTTGCATGAATATCAAAAGGCTTTTTTATTATTTGATGTAAAAAAAGGAGACATTGAAAAACTTGATTTTTTGACCTAAAAATGTCAACTTTTACATTTTTCGTTGAGAATTTATCTTTTTGGTTGAAAATAAACTATTTTGTAAAAAGTGAAATGCTTTTGTTAAAAATTTTTATTTTTCTGCAGATTCATCATTTTAATAAAATATTTATCTCTGTGGTTGAAAATTTAACTATTTTGTTGAAAATTCGTTTTTTTCTTGTGGGAAATTAATTTTTTTCCTGAAAATTTATCTAATTCAGTTGAAAATTTAACTATTTTCTTAAATTTTTTTTTTGTAGTCTTGGTTGAAAATTCGTCTCTTTGGTTAGAAATAGAATTATTTTGTTGAAAATTCGTTTTTAATTTTGGTTAAAAATTAATCTTTTAAATTAAAAATTTCACAATTCTATTTTTGGTTGAAAATGTATCTTTTTTGTGGAAAATTGGACTATTTAGTTAAATAATTCATTTTTTTGGGTAAAGATTCATCTATCTTGTTGAAAATGCAATATTTTACTTGATGCTTGAATTTTTTGACAAAAAAATGGATTCTCAACGAAAAATTTAATGGCTGATATTTGATTCCAAAAAGTTTTTTTTGAAATCAAAAACAGTTGAATTCAACAAAAACTGTTTCATTTTTACCCAGTTGTATTTTTAATACAAAGAAGATGAAACATTTTCCAAGAGAGACGAATTTCCTACAAAACAGTTTAATTTTTTAACTAGAAAATATTAATTTTCTAATAAAATAGTTAATTTGCAACCGAATAGTTGAATCTTCAACCAAATGCATTAATTTTTTACCCTAATAGAAGAATTTTATACTAAAATGATGAATTTACAATTTAAAAAAAGGCTTTTTAAAAGAGTAGTTCAACTCTCAAACAAGTATTTGAGTGTGTGCAACCAAAAAGATAAATTCTCAACAAAAAATTTAATAGTTGATATTTCAATCGAAAAAGATTTAAATTTTACACCAAAATAGTGACATTTTCAACCAAAGAGATAAGTTTTGAACTAAACTGCTGAATTTTCAACCAAATAACTGAATTTTGGAGATATTACATTAACTTTTAACCAAGTGTTGCATTTTCAAACAAAAAGACGATTTTTAAACTAAAAAAAATTTTTCAGTTAAGAAAGAAAAAGAGAAATTTAGTCAAATAATTTGAAAAGGAAAATAATTTTTATGCAATACGAAATAGAAATTTCGAAGAGCGAGGACATTTTTTGAATTAAATTCTAATTAAATTTTTAGAATTAAAATTTCTCATATTTGTTAAGTTTATTTGTTTACTTGCTTTTAAGTTAAATAGATATTACTTGTCAAGGTCTCTCAAGAAAATCCAACAAGGTTTTGGAAGATTTGAGATATATGTATCTAAAAAGTATCTGGAAATTCCTAACAATTTTTTTCTATTTTGCAGGATTTAAAAAAAATAGGAAAAATTTAGATCAGTTTAAAATATATTTAGGACTTTTTGACGCCGAGGAAAAATTTAAATATTAAATTTAAAAATAAAAAATTTTTAAATAAAAAAATTTTAAAATAATTTTTTGATTTTCGGAAATCTTTTAAGTTTTATAATATTGTTACTCACTTCAAAACTTCTAAAATTTCTTAATAGATTTCAAACTAAGTCGAATTATTCTTAAAATTGTCATGTTTTAAAATATTTTTAATTTTTTTTTTAAATTCATTAAAAAAATCAAAAATCACTTTAAATTTGCTGAGTAATCTTAAAGACATATTTTTATTATCTTGAAACCTTTCAAAATCTTTGTTAAAAACTTAAAAATTTTATTTCGAAATCTGCAAAAACTTACATTTTGTTTTAAATTTTTTAAAATCTTTTCAAATTTTAAATTATTCTTGAAAATTTTTAAAAACTTCCAAATATCTTTCAAAATAATTCGAATTTATCCTAAAATTTTGAAAAATTTCAACAAAATTAAAAAACTGGCCTTACAATCTTCCAGATTCTTTTTTGATAGTGTTGAAAATCTTTCGGAATCTTCTTTGAAACCTCTTTATATATTCTCTAAAAATGGATTTTGTAAAATAAAAAATTATTAAAGATTTTCCCAGTCCGAGAAAATTTGTTTATTCTCTTGAAATTTTTGCAAACTCTTAAAAAGCTTTTAAGTTTTTTGTTCGAAACCTTTAAAAATTTACAATTGGTTTTAAATTGGTTGAAATCTTTTTAAGTTTAAAACTATTTTTGTATCTTTTTTTAACTGTTTTTTTTCTAAATGAATTAAAAACTTCTAAATATCTCTTAAACTTATTCCAATTTTTTTCTTAATTTTTGTACCCTTACAAAATTAAAACATTTTGCTTTAAAATCTTCTATACTCTTTTCCGAAATTTTAAGAAATCATTTGAAATGTTTTAAAATGTGTTATTAACATTAATTTTTTTAGAATAAAAAATCAATTAAAATTTTTCGTGAAATCTTAAGAAAAAAATTCTATTATCTGAAAACCTTTCAAAATACTTAAAAAGCTTCAAAATTTTATTTCAAAATCTTAAAAAATCTACATTTTGGTTAAAATTGATTGAAATTGCATTCTAAATTATTTTGAATCTTTTCGAAAATTCAAAAACTTTAAAATATTTTTGAAATAATTTTAAGTTTCTCTAAAATTTTTTAAATCCTGCAGAAATTTAAAAAGTCTTGGAATTTCTCAAATTTTTTTTCGACATATTTTGAAATCTTCTAAGAAAAATGTTAAGAACCCTAAGAAAACAATTCTATGCAAATATTAAGAATTTTATTTCCTAATATTAATAAACATTCACAATAAAAAAATTTTCTTTTATGTATAATATTTAGAAATATTCAGAAATAAATTTTATCGTCAAATAAAATTACAATCAAAAAGTAAAGAACAGAATTGTTCCTTTATTATTGAGGAGTCGCTTATGATTAAATTTTTTTTTTTTTTTTTTAAATAAATTTTTAGAATTAAAATTCTAGAAAATTCAAAAGTAAAAATTGAAAACAGCCTTTTTAAAGTCATATTCGCACAGTATGCAACAACAGTGAGTGCGAGATTTTCAAACATTTCGTTCCAACAATTTTATTAGATAGAAATATTTTCTACCTTTTAACCTAGTGAAAATTTCAAAATAAATTCTTGTTACTATCTAAAGTTCCGCTTATCTCTTTTTATTTATTCTCTTGTATCATTTATTTTTTATCACGTCAAGAATTGGAAAAAATTAACATTAACCAAATCAGCGGAGATAAACCACAAACGTATTTTTTCCACGCCTACTATATTGTTATATTGTTGTTATCAGGTTATTAGTGGTCGAAGAGTTAATAAATACGTGAACACTGTGTTTGTGTCCTGTAATTTTTATCAGCTTCGTTTTGCGAATAGTAGTCTTATATTAAAAGCTATTTCAAGAGCAGCTTAAATTAAACCTGTTTATAATTGAGATTCAGGGTCATCTTATAAGCAGAACAGTACATTTTTATGAAGCCTTTACTTACTTCCTTTTCTATCCTTTTTGGATAGGAATATCATCCCTCGGTAACAATTATCGTGCTAATAAATAACATCCGTCCCACAATGAAACTCAAGATAACTATGTTTTCGTAACAAGCGGAGAGTTATCGCAATGTGTACCTTATTTTTTAGGGATTCTGTATCTTTGAAGCACTCTCTTGGAAAATTTTGCCAATTGTTTTAATTCTGATACATCATTTTACTTACTTATAAAACGACCATATTTTATTATTTCTTACCTCCAAAGGGTTCACAGTCTTTTTCCTATTTCCCTTCATTTCTCCTTTATTTCTAATTCCTTTTTTTTTCTTTAATTCTCGGTAAACATCCCCTTTTCCCCTTTTCTCTTTAAATATTTTACGATATTGTTTATATTTTTATATACATATATACCGTTTAATATACATATACATCCATACATATATACCGTTTTACATAATTTTACTAATTTCAAACTAAACTTTTTAGGATTTGAATAAAACTTTAGAGCTGAAGTATTTGGGGCTGTGCATAAATTATGTAAATTCCAAAGTGTAAAAAAGTAAAGGGTAAAAAATGTCTATATACAATCAAAACCATCTCTTACGTAAGATATTTTTAAGTCTGCGAATCACCAAAAACAAATTTTTATTTAATATAAATAATACCTTTAAACAGCTGTTTGTCAGATATCATTTTCTAAGGAAAAGGTATAGTGTTTTTTAACCTAATACATATTTTAAAAGGATTAAAAATGAACTTAAATATTTATTTAAAATATTATTCTTTAGTTTATAAATGATCGAAATTCCTATTTATCGCAGGGTTCATAGTCTTGCCTCTTTTTCATGTTTTTCCGCTTGAATGCGAACTGAGTTGAAAATTCAAATTGAAATTTCATTATTTTCGGTAAAAAAATTACTATTCAGGTTAAGAATTCGCCTTCAGGGTTTAAAATAATATTACCGTAAATCCGGGTAAAATCGCACTTTTGAAATTCAATGCCAAATTTCCTAGGCAAAAAATAAAAGATTATCATTTGTTTTAATTATTGGAGCTGTCAAACATTACTTTGAAATTTAGTTTGTGGGAGTTTATTGGTGTGCTGCACCTTAGCCCTACATTATTTTCTTGTAAATTCCAAAGTTTGTTAAAAAATCATTCTTTTTAGTTGAAAACTTGTCTTGAACAAAAATTTTTTTTTTCGTTGACAATTCACCAACAGTAGATTTTCGTTTGTTTTTGTGTCTTTGAAACGTTCCCGACCGTTTCGTTTAACGCTGTAGGGGCCCCCACCTCTACCGCAATTTCGCAATTAATTTTTATCGAGCGACGTTCATTGGCTGTCCGGTCTTGCATCGCCGCGCTTGCTCTAAGCAACTCTTTTAACTGCGCATGTGCGAAAAAGCGCGGGTCAATTTGAAATCAGTAAATATGCACTATAAATAATAATGCTTTTCGGTACATGCGCAGTTGAAAAGTCGCTCTCCGTTAGCGTTGACTGATTTGCGCGTCACTTCTGGAAACCTTTTTCTTATTTTTTTTATCAAGTCAATATAATAATATCAGTTTCACCAAGTCAGTATAATAGAATCAAAAAGAGACTCAAGTCCACCGCGGTATATTGAGTATTGCAGCATGACATTATGGCTATGCTAGGCTAGGCTAGGTGAAAGGTCAACCGTCAGAAAGGTTAGACCTTTCAGTTTCACGAAAGACAAGCACCTGTCCGAAATTTGAGGTTAGCCAGTACCCGATCTGATACACTAACCTGAAGTGTAGGATATTCTATTTTATTTCGTGAAACTGAAAGGTCGTGAATCCACAAAAGAATGAAACATGAGTGAGAAAATATATTCTACTCTTGAGAAGTATTACTATTCATACATTTATGACTTACTTTTACGTTTAGAATATTTTCTCGCAAAAGTCTGCATTCCTTATGACGTCATTCTAAAATACTCAATTCAAAGCTTCCCGCTCTT
>JAUELO010000296.1:3865396-3883064 GCA_032357855.1 Amphibolips quercusostensackenii | reverse complement strand
CGTCCTATCAAAAAGTGATCGCTAACAAATTTGTGGATCTTTTTTGAACGCACACTTTTTGTTGATTCATTTTTTTTCATACCTTGCGTGGTTTTTCCCAAAAATTAATTTTATCATTATTAGTGTTATTTTTCACGATCAGAACAAAAACTACGCATCCTTTAAAAAAATAATCAATAAACAAATTTTGTCTTTTTACTTTTTCTTTATCTTGTGTCGTTTGTTTAAAAATTCCCTTTTTTTATGTTTTCAATGCAGTTTTTTCCGAGTAAAACAGAAACTACGCGTACTAACCAAAAGTATTCTGTAACAAATTTGTAGATCTTTTGTCAATACACAATATTTTCAAATCACTTTTTCTCGTTATCTTGTATAGTTTAACCGCGAAATGGAATTTCTGATTTTTCATTATTTCTTGTTCGTTCAAAATCTGAATATTCAATTTTTCGAAGAAATTCAAAAAGCTGTTGTGATAATCTAGCAGGATGTTTAAAATGCAACGTTTTTCTTTTCCTGACATTTTTTCATATCGTGCGTTGTTTGGCCTAAAATGTTCATTTTCGTTGGTTTTTTCGGATTTTGAAAATGCTATAACTCTGGTAATTTTATTTTTACCAGAAAAACTCATTGAAATAAATTGTTTGTCTTTTTGAGAACTACTTATAACCGTACACAGAATTTTTTTATTTCGAAAAAAAGTGTCTCAAAAATTTTCAAAATGTGCTCACTTTTTGAATTTTCATCCAAAATGTCTGGCTAACGAACTCGACCTTCATTTAAGCACACTTGAAGAGTATACCAAAGCTCAATCTAATACGTCAATTCTTTCGAAAGTTATCGTGCTCACAGACAGACATATACATACATACAGACACATTCGTAAAAACCTGTTTTTTGGGTTCAGGGGGTCTCAAAACGTTGACATTCGACAAAAACAGAGGGGGTCAAATTTTACACAAATCTAATACCTTTTCTGATGGGAATGTAAAAATGAATTTTTGCAAAAATAGTTAAACTTACTACCGAGTAGTAGAAAAGGGGATAGGAAAATTGGAGAGCTACTTTTAAAATATGCAGTTATCAATGCTTTTAAGAAATTTTTCAATTGTTAATTTTCAATTTTTAATTTTTACGTTTTAAAATATGTCAATTTTCAATTTTAAAGGCTATATATTATATAATAAATAAGTATATAATAATAATATTAATATTATAAAATAATATAATGTATAATAAATATATAATTATATAGTACATTTCAAACACTTCGCAATTTTTAGTTTTAAAAATTTTCCGGCGCCAATATACACTTGAATTTTTAACAAAATACATGAATTTTCTAGTAAGTATTTAAATTTTAAACTAAAAAAGATAAATTTTCAACCAAAAATAGATTAGCAACATTTTCAGCTAAAAAATATATGTTAATTTCGAACAATATAAAAGGGATTTTCAAAAGAATACATGAATTTTCAACAAGAATAGATCAATTTTCAAATAGAAAAAATTAATTTCTAACCAAAAATTGAATAGATCAATTTTCACTTTAAAAAGTTAATTTTAAACCAAAACAAAACGAATTTTCAACAAAGCAGTTGGATGTTCAACTCAAATGATTAAACTTCAACAACAAAAAATGAATTTTTAATAAAGTTGTTTATCGTTCGACCAAACAGTTGTATTGAATTTTCAACCAAAAAGATTAATTTTAACCAAGAAAATTAATTTTCTACCAAAAAAGACGAATTTTCAACACAATACTTGAATTTTCTACAAAATATGTAAATTTTCAACTAAAAAAGATAAATTTTTTATTAAAAGTAGAATATTTAAATTCTCAGTTAAAAAAATTAATTTTTAACAAAAAAGCGAAGTTTCAACGCAATAGATATATTTTCAGTTAATAATTTTCCACAAAATATTTAAATTTTTAACCAAGAGATGTATATTCAACTAAAATTATGAATTTTTAACTAAAAAGGTAAATTTTGAACAAAGTAGTTCAACTTCCAACCAAGAAGTAGAAAGGGTCTTGGAAAGTTGGAAACTTAATTAAAAAATATTCAGTTATTAATGCTTTTTAGAAATTTTTCAATTGATAATTTTCAATTCTTAATTTTTAGGTTTTAAAGGATGTAAATTTTCAATTTCAAAGGCTATACATTTGTTATTACGAAATTGTTCAGGAATTTAAATTCAAAGTTTTTCAATTTAAAATGCACTACATTTAAAAATTATCGAATTTAAATTGTACAATTGATTAACTTTTAGCTTAAAATGTCTCTGAAAATATATAATTTTAAGAATTTTTCATTTACAGGTTGTCTAACGTCGAAGGCTTTCAAATTTTGATTTTCTTTTCCGGTATACTTTGCCGGAATTTATGATGAATTCCAAAGAATTCAAAGTTAATTCCAAGCAGTTTAAAAATTCACCTCCGTAAAATAGGCCGGAATAGTAGAAAATGGAATTAAAAATGGAATTCTCTGGAAGAGAAAAATATGCCAGAAGAGAAAATTAAAATCTGGCTAAATATGCCCGAAGAGAATACACAGCGTTTCTTGGAAAGGCAAACAGCGTATGCATGAACAAAACACGAGTAATTTGCTTATAACTCACTTAATTTTTATAAACAAATTAAGTGGAAAAATTACCGTATACTGAAATTTACTATGAAAAATTGTTTTCCTGCTGAAGCTGCTGAAAGTTATTGACACAATGATTATTGTCAATTATTATATTAATAATAATATTTTATTAAAGATTTTTGCATCTATCATTATCATACGACTCACATATTTTTATGAAAATGAATCTTTAATTTACATTTAAACTTTAAGCACTGTTCTCACAAGTAAATAACATAACAATGGATCATTCTGTCGGTACAAAGTGTCCTCGACACCTTCTGTTCCTCTTCACTCTCTCTAGGTCGACATCCGGAAACTTTTCTTTTAATGCTTCCTCGTCAAGATTAGAGAATTTCCTCATAAGCTTTAAAACTTCATTAGTCTGTCGACTGAAAAAAAAGAAATAAGTTATAGAAGAGCATCTTAAAATCGCTAGAACTGTTATTTTTTTGTATTCAGAAATTCGTCCGCGGTGGCGCTGAAATCGGATTTTGGATTTCTATTTTCACCCTTTTTTGTTTTCTTTAAAATAGTATTTAATATTAAAATTATAAAAAATTTTATTTTCAAAATACCCTGATTTTTTCCTGATTTTTGACTGACCAATTTTTCTTTTAGTCTAACCATTAATATTGAAAGACCAGCATTTTACTCTTTTATAGACGAAATGAACCCATACAATTTCAGATTAAAAATTTCGATTTTATTTATTTATTTTAGCCAAGAAAAGATGACTATACCATTAATTTCCGACCAAAAAAGATGACCTTTTAAGAAAATAGTGAAATATTCAACAAAATAATAAAATTTTCATCTGCAAAGATGAATTTTCAACAAAATGGTCATTTTCAACCAAATAATTTAAATGTTTTAAAGACAGTTAAATTTTCAACAATAACAAATTTTAAATCCAAAAGGTCGAATTTTCTGTGCAAATAGACGAATTTTCAACAGAAAAGTTGAATTTTTGACCAAAGAAGTAAATTAAATTTTCATCAAGATTGTGGAATTATTAATCAAATACTAGAATTTGCTACCTTTTCAGTAAAAGAATTTATTTTCATTAAAAAAAGAAAATAAAATAAAAAAGTCCAATTTTCAACCAAAAAGATGAATTTTCAACTATAATGATGAATTTTTTAACCATAAGAACAAATTTTCAACAAATAAAGATTGTTCAATCAAGTAAGAAAAAATAAATTTAGGCAAATTGTTAAACTTTCAAGCCAACAGACTAATTTTCAACCAAACAGTTGCATTTCTATCCAAAAAAATTAAACATTTCTACTAAAATAAATCCATTTTTAAACCAAAAAGACTAATTTTGATAAAAATTGTTGCATTTTCAAACAGATAATAAAATTTTTAATTAATAATATAATCAGCAGGAGGAAGCGAATGCAAAAAAAAGGAATGAAAATAGAAATACAAAGTAAATAAATTACTAATAAGAATATTATATCAGAGTGAAAGCCAAACTGGAAAAAATTACCAGTACATACTTCTTTCTTGATTGAAAAATTCATCATTGCCACTTTTTTTCGAAAATTTACTTTTTTATTGAAATATAATTTTTTAAACTGAAAATGTAAATATTCCAGTTGAAGACTCATCATTTTAGTTGAAAATTCATGTCTCTGGTTGAAAGTTCAACTAGTTTATGGAAACTTGATATTTTTTAATTGAAAATTCCACTACTTTGGTAAAAGGTGAAATAGTTACTTAAAAAATTATTTCTTTGGTTGATGGTTTATCTCTTCGGTTAAAAATTTAACTATTTTGTTGAAAATTCATATTTTCGGGTTGAAAATTAAACAATTTTGACTTAAAAACATTTATTTTGTTGAAAATTTGTGCGTTTGGTTAGAAAATTCATCATTGTAATTAAAAATTTTACTATTTTGTTAAAAATTTCTTTTTTGTTAAGAATGAATTTTTTACTGAAAACTTAACTTTTTCATTTTTAGTTGAAAATTATCTTCTTCAGCACAAATTTCAACTACTTGTTTTAAAATCCATGTATTTTGTTGAAAATTCGTCTTTTATGAGAGAAACTTTAAATAGTTTGTTATAATTTTAATTGTATTATTAAAAACATTTTTTTTTCTTTTTGGTTAAAATGTCAACTGTTTGCTTTTGAAGTTTAATCCTTTTTGTTTGAAAATTCGACTATTCGGTTGAAAATGCATATTTGTAGGTAGAAAATTAAAGTATTTGGTTAAAAAGTCCGCTATTTTGTTGAAATTTTTTTTTGTTGAGGATGAATTTTTTACTGAAAACTTAACTTTTTTATTTTTAGTTGAAAATTATCTTCTTCAGCGGAAATTTCAACTAATTGATTTAAAATGCATGTATTTTGTTAAAAATTAAAGTTTTTTATTTATAAGTCATCTTTTTGTTCAAATATTCAACTGTTTTATTTGAAATTCGATTGTTTGGGCAGAAAATTCGTCCTATTGGATTGAAAATGTAACGATTTTTGATTGAAGTTTAATCTTTTTTGTTTAAAAAAAGGCCATTTGCTTGAAAAGTAAACTATTCAGTTAAAAATTTAATTATTTTGTTGAAAGTAATCGTTTTTGCCGAAAATGTAACTGTTTTGTTAAAAAAATCGGCTTTTTTTGGTCGAATGCAACTTTTTTTTAAACTAAAATTTATATATTTTTGGTTGAAATATCTACTATTACATTGTTTGTTAAAAATTCATATTTTTTTGTTGAAAATTGTTTTTCTTGTTGAAAAATAATTTTTTCAACTGAAAATTTAAGTATTCCAATTAAAGATTCATCCTTTTTGTTGAAAATTCATCTAGAGTTGAATTTTTTTCAAATAAAATAATTTTTTTAGCTGAAAATTTAACTACTCCAATTAAAGATTCATCAGTTTAGTTGAAAATTTACCTCTTTTGTTAAAAGTTTAACTATTCTCTTTAAAATCCATATTTTGTGGTTGAAAATTAAACTCTTTTGCAGAAAAAATTCATCTTTTTGGTTGAAAATTTCACTGTTTCGTAGAAAATGACTTTTTGACATTGAAAATACATTTTTTTGTTGTTGCAATTTTAATGTTTCCCTTTTTTGGCTGTCAATTGATCTTTTTCAGTTGAAAATTCAACTATTCATTTAGAAACTCATGTATTTTTTTGAGAATTCATCTATTTGGACTGAAAACTCGTTCTTTTAGATTGAAAATTTGTTGTTGAAAATTCAACTTTCTTTAAAAATGCAATTATCTGGTTAAAAATATAACGGTTTTTTATTGAAGTTTAATCTTTTTTATTTGAAAATTCGACTATTTGATTGAAAAATCATCTTTATAGGTTCAAAATTCACCTATTTGGTTGAAAATTTAACTATTTTGTTAAAAAATCATTTTTTTTGGTCAAAAATTTAACTCTTTTGGAGAAAATTCATCCTTTTGGATTGAAAATTCATCTTTTTTGGTATAAACTCATCTTTTTTGGTTGAAATAAATAAATTCGAAATTTTTAAATTTTAATCTGGAATCTTATTGTTTTATTCTGACTATAAAAGATTAAAATGCTGGTCTTTGACTATCAATGATCAGAGAAAATAAAAAATTAGTCAGGAAACAATCAGGGAGAAGTCAAGGAATTTTGAAAATAAAGTTTGTCGGTCACCCTCTTTACTTGATGGAATTATAATATTAAATACTATTTTAAAGTAAATTAGAAAGGGTGAAAATAAAAATCCAAAATCCGATTTTAGCGCAACCGCGGACGAATTTCCGAAAAAAAAACTAACAATATGAACATAGATTCCAATGAGTCAAAATCTCTGTTCATACAACTAAATACTACTATAACTAAATAAATACTTAGAAAAAAATTAAATTATTTATATAAAATTCAAAATAATTTTCAATAATTAATTATATAATAAATTTATAATAATTAATTTAAAAATAGTAATAAATTAAATTAAAAACATTAAGTATAGTACATACTTCTTTTCTTTACGCCTAATATTGTGAAACTTCTCTCTATGTAGTTTTAAGAACTTTTTCACTGCGTAACCTCCAAATCTATGTACATGTGTTTCTTTCCACTTCTTATTGGCGAATTTCGGTATCACGTGCTGACGTAAACGATAGCAAAAAGGCAATCCTGTAAGTGAAAAGATATTTAGCCAAATTATTTTTTTGATGAACAAGAAAAAATTATTTGTCCAAAAGTAATCGCTTAACATAGAATTTTAATTAATTGATATTTAAAAACTCGGACGTTGAAATGATTTAAATGGTAATAGGATCTCACGAAAATTATTTAAACTTTAAAAGAATTTATGAAAATGTTATGCTAACCAATAGCATTGCGAACAACTTTTGCTGGTCGCTCTCCCGTTTCGCCAGTTTCGAGCAAATGATATGCCTTATTTCTTTCCCTAACAACGGCTTCTAAATTTTCCATACTTATTTCAACTTTATCTATTCGCTCTGGATTTGGAAATAGTTGGTAACGTCTCTTAGCGCTTGCTTCCATTGTTAACAACATATTTCGTTCTTTTAGCAAAACATACCTACAACATTCAATAAAATGAATATATTCAGAAATACAAGCATTAGTTTGTAAATTAATTCATAAGGGATCATCCATAAACTAGATTACCAATTTTGGGACATTTTTTACCCTCCGTACCCCCTCAGCTATGCACGTATTTTATGTTCATTTTGTGTTTTTCACATTTATAATGAGTTGTTCTATAGTAAGTAAAATTTCCGACCACAACAAAATTTTCAACAAAAAAATTACATTTTCAACAAAATAATTAAATTTTCAACAAAATAGTTAAATTTTTAACCAAGTATAGTTCAGTTCTCAAACAAAAAAAAAAAAAGGATTCTCAACGGAAGATTTAATATTTCGTATTTCATGTATGAATTTACAATCCAAAAGGACAAGTTTTCAAACAAGCAGTTACATTTTCGAATAAAAAAGACAACTCAACACAATAGTTGAATTTTAAACCTATAAAGATGAATTTTCAGAACGAATGTACTTTTTAATCAAGGAAGATACATTTTCAAAAAAATAGTTGAATTTCCAATAAAAAAAAATTAAATGAATTTGCAATCAAAAATAGAATACATAGTTACATTTTTAGTTTAAAAAATTAATTTTCAACAAAAACTAATTTTTGACAAAATGGTTGAATCCTCACCCAAAATGATGATTTTTCAAAAAAGAAGATTAATTTTCTGCTCAAAACCACGAATTTTCAACGAAACTCATGAATTTTACACAGAGCAGTTGAATTTTCCACCTGGCACTGTGAATTTTCACGAAAAAAGTCAATTTTCTAACAAGTAGTTAATTTTTCGAATAAATAATTTAATTTTCAACCAAATAATCTAATTTTCTACCAAAATAGTTGAATATCCAACCAAATATTTAGCTGAATTTTCAAAAAAAAAAGTTTTCAACCAAAAATGGAATAGTTACATTTTCAGTTTAAAAATGAATTTTCAACAAAAAACTAATTTTTAACAAAATAGTTAAATCCTAACCCAAAATGATGATTTTTAAAAAAAGAAGATTAATTTTCTGCTCAAAACCAGGAATTTTTAACAAAACTCATGAATTTTACACAAAGCAGTTAAATTTTCCAACCGACACTTGAAATATTCAACAAAAAAGTTTTTTTTTTCAAATAAATAATTTAATTTTTAACAAAATTGTTAATTTTTCTACCAAAATAGTTAAATTTTCAACTAAATATGTAGTTGAATTTAAAAAAAAAAAAGTTTTCAACCAAAAATCGAATAGTTACATTTTTAGTTTAAAAAAATAATTTTCAACAAAAAACAAATTTTTAAGAAAATAGTTGAATCCTCACGTAAAAATGATGATTTTTCAAAAAAGAATTTAATGTTCAGCTAAATAATTTAATTTTCTACCAGAATACTTGAATTTTCAACCCAATAGTTGAATTTGCAAAAAAAAAAAAAATAGAAAAAAAGTTTTCAACCAAAGATAGAATAGTTACATTTTTAGTTTAAAAAATGAATTTCCAACAAAAAAAAAAAACAAATTTTCCAAAAGTTTACTTAAAACAAAAAATACCAATTTGTAACAAAATATCTAGTTGAATTTACGTCCGAAAAGATGAATTTTCAAAAAGGGAGATTAATATTATACCTAAAAAGAATTTTCAACAAAATACATACATAAATTTTTGACCCAAGAGCAAATAGTTGAATTTTATACAAAAATAGTTGAATTTTCGACCAAATAGATTTAAAAAAAATTTTAAGCAAAAATGTGATAGTTACCTTATCATTTAAAAAAATTAATTTTTAACAAAAAAAATACTTTTCTACCAGTTAAATTGAACAAAAAAGACGATATTTTAAACATATAGTTAAATCCACATCAAAAGAGATGAATTTTCAAAAAAGAAGATTAACTCTGTAACTAAAAAGACGAATTTTCAAAAGAATAGATGAATTTTCTACAAAAAAGTTGAATTTTTAAAGCAACACTATGATTCTTTAACAAAAAAGGTGATTTTTTAACAAGTAGTTAATTTTTCAAATAATTGAATTTTCTACCAAAAAGATGGTCTATACAAAAATATGAATTTTTAAACAAAAAAGACGTATTTTCTGGTTGAATCCTCAACAATAAACATGAGTTTTGAACCAAACAGTTAAATTTTTAAATAGAAAAGATCAATTTTCAAATAAAAACATGAATTTTCAATCAAAAATGGCACAGCTTTATTTTCAGTTAAAAAAAGCTGCTTAAATTTTCCACTCTAAAGATGAATTTACAACTGAAGTGATGAATCTTCACATGATGATATTTTAACCAAAAAAGGTTTTTAATTAAAATCAAAAACAGTTCAATGCAATGAAAAATATGAATATTCAAAAAAATAGTTAAAATTTGAACAAAAAAGACGAATTTTTAATTAAGAAGATCAAGCTTGTACAAAAAAAAACTAATTTTCAACAGAATACATAAATTTTCAGCAAACAAGATAAATATTAATCAAATAGTTGAATTTTAAACGAAAAAAAGATAAATTATCAACTACGAATGTCATAGTTAAATTTCCAGTTGAAAGTTAATTTTCAACAAAAAAACAAACGAATTTCAACGCAACAGTTAAATTATCGTCGAAAGAGATAAATCTTCAACCAAAAAGATAAATTTTAAAAAAGTAGTTTAATTTTCAACCAAAAAGTAGAATTTTTAACCAAAACAAAAATTGAAATAAAAAATCGAGGAAATGTTTTGTAAAACTCGCAAACTTTATTAAAATTTATCATCAAGAAACGTACTTAACCAACCGTAGTTTTTAGTATGCCCCCACCCTAAATTGGTAACGTAGTTTACAGACGATCCTCAAGTTTAGAATAAGAGGCACGTACCATAATTTGTGAAGATCCTCGTTACTCTTAATTCTCAACTCATCTTTGTACCATTCACGACCGACTTTTATATTTCGTTTTCCCCAATTTTTCTCATCGTCAAAAAACTCCATTAAATCATTCCGTATTGGCGTTGTGTGTATAAAGGCGTGTCGAGCTAAAGACCTGAAATATAATCAACATTATTTACTGAATACATGCAAGTATTACCAATTAATTCCACTAAATTATAAAAAGGTACAAACTTGAATTTGTGCATTTTTTATGCACAAGTTTTTGTACAAGTACAATATAATCATGGTATTTACCCGTCGGATAATTTAAAATTATCGATTTTCTCTAGGTAAATTCTTTTATTCTTTACAGTCCATTTAAGAGTTAAAAAGATTTGAATGTTTTCAAACCATTTTTAAAGATTTCAAGAGATTTCTAACCATTTTTAATTAATGTAAAGATTTCTGAATTGGAACAGGAAATTTTGGAAAATAATTATAATTCTAAGATAGAACATCAGATAATTTTTGGTCATTAGAATAAGAATTCTGAGTTGAAATAGAAAATTTGATAAATAATAATAATACTTTACGAAAGTATTCTGTGTCTAAATTATAATTCTTTATGAAAATTCCCTGTTTCAAAGTAAAAATTATAATTATTTATGAAAATTCCCTGTTCAAAAGTGAAAATTATAATTATTTACGTAAATCTCCTGTTTCAAGTTACAATTATATATGTATATTTACAAAAATTCCCCGTTATAAGTCAGAATCATATTCATTACATTTTCTATTATAAATCCAAAATATAGTAAGACCCAATTTCTAAAATTCAAAAGAGGGAAGCTTCAAATTCTGGCACATATTTATTTGCAACAAAAAGAATTTTTAAATTCAAACAATATCTGATTTGGAACAAGAAATTTTCATGACTTGGAATAGGGATTTTTTCGTGAATTCCCTTTTTATAAATCAGAATTCAAATTCTTTTGGAAAATTCCATGCACAAAGTCACAATTAAATTTATTTCCGAAATCCCCTCTTCCAAGTCAGACTTATATTTATTCACAAAATTTGGTGTTATAATTACGAAACTTAGTAACTGCCTTTTTCTTTGAAGAGGAAAGTTTCAAATTGTGACCAATTCTGACTTTAAACAAGGATTTTTGTTAAATTATCTTCTTCTAAATTATGATTAAAATTATTTTCCGAAATTCTCGTTCCTTGTAAAAAATTATCTGTTCCAAGTCAAATTATAATTCTTTATGGAAATTCCCTGGTCTAAAGTCTGAATTATAATTTTTGACCAATGTCTACTGTTCTAAACTGAAAATTGTAATTATTCAAATGAATTCCTGGCCTAAAAATGAAAGTTACTATTCTTTACGGAAATTTCCTGTTTCAAGTTAGAAATAGTAACTCCCTGTTTTTAAAATTTTATAATTCAAACAAATTTTGATTTGACGAGAAATTTTTAAACTCTGACTAGGCACAGGAATTGTTTTTGTAAATTCCTTTTTTATAATTCAGAATTAAAATTCTTTAAGAAAATTCCCTGCACAAAGTCACAATTGAATACATTTTCATTTTCTAAATTCCAAAATTATAATTCACAAATATGATTCCCATTTTTTAAAATTTGGAAGATGAAACTTTTAAATTGTGACGAATTTTGAACTCGAACAAGAATTTTTTCTTAAATTCCCTTCTTTTAAATTATAAAGTCCTAAAGTCTAAATTATAATTCTTTACGTCTATCTCTTGTTCCAAAGTGCAAACAATAATTTTTCACGAAAATTCCCTGTTTAAATGTGAGAATTATAATTTTTTAAGGAAATTCCTGGTTCAAAGGTAAAAGTTTCAATTCTCTATGGAAATTCCCTGTACAAGAGTGAAAATGATAATTCTTTACGAAAATTTCCTATTCCAAGTCGCAATTATTAAATTTAATTCCAAAAATTCCCTGTTTACAGTCAGAATTTCATTTATTGACGAAACTTCATATCATAATTCAGAAATATGGTAACTCATTTTTTCCTAAGACTTGGAAGGGGGAAGTTTGAAGTTCTGGCAAATTTTATTTTGCAAAAAAAAAAAAACGTTTTTACATTAAAAGAAATTCTGATTTAGATTAAGGGATTTTCCAAAAATTACGATTTTTAACTTAGAACAGGGATTGTTTTATTGACATAAATTAGAATGAAAATTCTTACAGAAACAATCCTTGTTCTTAGTCAAATTCTAATTTTTTACGGATATTTCTATTCAGAAATGAAAATTATAATTCTTAATAGAATTTCCACAGTCTAAATTATCATTATTTACGGAAAATCTGTCTATAAATAAATATTCTTAAAAATATTTTCTTAAAATTTTTTTTTGTATCTTGAAATATTCATAAATCCTTAAAAACCTTCAAATTTTATTTCAAAATCTTAACCAATCTACATTTATTTTAAAAAATGTTGAAATCTTTTTAAATTTTAAATTCACTTTGAAATTTTTTCAAAACTTGTAAACATCTTTTGAAATAATACGAATTTTTCCTAGAATTTTTAAATATCTTTCCGAATCAACAAAATTACCTAAAAATATTTCAGATTTTTTATTTATTTTTTAAAATCTTCTGAAATGTTTTGAAATCTTTTTAAATTTTCTTTAAAAATTATTATTTTTTTAAAAGTCATTTTAACTTTTCACACAAATTTTGAGAAAATTTTTTTATTCTCTTGAAAACTTTAAAGAATTCTTAAAAAGCTTCCAATTTTTTGTGCTAAATCATTAAAATTCTACATTTTGTTAAGAAAAAATTTAATCTTTTTAGGTTTAAAATTATTTTTGAATCTTTTCAAAATCTTCTTAATTTTTTTCGAAATTTTAGAAAATCATCTCAAATGCTTTTGAATTTGTTTTAATTTTCTCTTGCATTTATTTACCAAAATAAAAAATCATTTAAATTTCTCCAGGAATCTTAAGAAAATTTTGTATTTTCTTGAAACCTTTTTGCAAATTCTATTTTCCAAGCAAACAAAATTTATATTAAAAGAAATTCTGATTTGGAACAAGGAATTTTCAAAATATGATAATTTTTGACTTGGAACAGGTATTCTTTAGGTAAATTCCCTTTTTATAAATTAGAATTAAAATTCTTTAAGAAAAAATCCCTGCTCGAAGTCAAATTCTGATTCTTCACGGAAATTCCCTATCTCAAAACCCAATTTACAATTCTTTACGGATATTCCCTATTCACAAATGAAAATTATAATTCTTTATGGAATCTCCCTGTCCCAAAGTCTGAATTATAATTATTTACGGAAAATACCTGTTCGAAATCGCAATTATTACCTGAAATCCTCAGTTCCAAGTCAGGATTGTATTAATATACATTTTTTATTATAATGCAGAAATATAAAAACTTCATTTTTCTAAAATTTGGAACAGGGAAGTTTCAAATTCTCGCAAATTTTAAAGGACAAACAAATTTTTAAATTAAAAAAAAATCTGATACGGAACACGGATTTTTTTTGTAAATTCCGTTTTTATAAATCAGAATTTATTTTCCATGATTTCCTATTCCATGTCAAAAATGACCTGTTTCGAGACAAAATAATAATGCTTTACGAAACTCTTTGTTCTAAACTCAAAATTATAATCATTTACGGGAATTTTAAAAATATTTCAATTATTTATTTCCCGTACAAAATTATAATTGTAATTCTTTTAGAAACTTCGCTACGCCAAGTCACATTTTAATTCATTTCGAAAATTCGTGTTCCAAACCAGAACTATATTTATTTACAAAATTGCAAAGAATTCTGACTTCGAACAGCGATTTTTTTCAATTGCCTTCTTATAAATAAAAATAAAAATTCTTTTCTAAAGTTCCCGTTCCATCCCAAAAATTCCCTGTTCCAAGCCAAATTACAACTCTTTACGGGAACTCACTGTTGTGAAGTAAAAATTATAATTCTTAACGAAATTTCCTATTATAAAGTGAAACCTAAACGAAAAATTATAATTCTTTAAAGAAATTCCCAGTGTAATCTCAGAATTATAATTCTTTTAGAAAATTCTCTGTCCCAAAATAATAATTATAATTCTTTGGGAAAATTGACTGCCCTAAAGTAAAAATCCCGGTAACTGAATTAAATTCCCGGTCAAATAAAATTTCTTAATAAACGTCTAGATCATAACCTAACGTCCATCATAACACTTGAGGAAAACTGGTCATAAAACGTGTTGTTGCAAAGTAGAACTAAAACTAAAATATCTTTCCCCTGAGAAAAAAGCAGTTTTAAATCTTTTAAATACAGAAACATGCACAAAAATTATCAAAACGTGTATATATTTAGCAGAAGGCCGACAACGAACAGGACATATATTAAATTTTTACTAGCAATAGTTAAGTACATTTATAATACTTACGTTAAATTATATGTAGGAACTGCAAAAGATGTTACTTCACATTTTATGGATAAATTTGTTAATAATTTTACTACATTATTTACTTTTCGAGTAGCATGCATAACTTTTGTTAACGCCGCCATGACTGCATGACCCTGAACCAACTAAACTCAGGATGGAAAAATGTCGACAAAAAGTGGAATGTTGACTATGTTCAGTGCTGCCCCTATAGGAATAAATTAGAAATATTTTTAAAACAACTATTTTCCTGTAAACAATCTTTAGTACACAAAAATTTGTCATGGTCATTGAAATTGAAAGATTCGCACTCTTGAAGCTAATTTTTGTTTATTTTAAGTTATAAAAACTCAACTGCAAATTAAAATACTTAAAGAGAAACTCTTTTGAATTTTAAACTTTTAAAATTAAAGCTTAAAACTTTTTTTAATTCAGACGCTCAATGATACACTTTTTAAATTGACAGTTAAACTATTTTAATTTTAAGTCGTTACAAAATAATAATTCTTCAATTCTTATTTAAAGATCAAAATTTGTTTTTTTTTTTAAATCTTTCTAATATTTTCTTCAAATTAGTTTTTCAAAAGAAAAAATAACTAAAAATTTTCCAAGAAATATTAGCAACAATTTTTCATTATCTTGGAAACTTTTATTTGAAAAGCTTAATAAAATCTACATTTTGTTAAGAATGTATGAAAATCTTTTCAAGTTTATAATATTTTTTAATCTTTTAAAAACTTTTAAATATCTCGTAAAACTTGCTAGAATTTTCTTGTAAATTATTAATTGTTCAATTGCTAGTCATTCACCAACATTTGTTTAGAAATATTTTAAACATTTGCTTGCAATTAGTTGTTTAAAATAAAAATTAATTAAGAATTTTTCCAGGAACCTTAAGAATTTTTTGTTTATATTAAAACCTTTCAAAATCCTTAAGAAGCTTAAAACTTCGATTTCAAAAGCTTAAGAAATCTACATTTTGTTTGAAATTTTTTTTAACCTTTTTAAGTTTTAAATCATATTTAAATCTTTTTAAAACTTTTGAATATCTCTTAAAACTCACTCAAATTTTTTCTAAATTAATATTTGTTCAACTGCTATTTATTTAAAAAATAGTTTTTTAAAATTCGTTTTGTTTGCTATTTTGAAACATTTCTACATCTTTAAAAAGGTTCAAATTATACATCAAAATCTAAAAAAATCTACATTCATTAAAAAAATTTTTGAAATCTTTTGAAATTTTTGCAATACTTATAAACATCTTTTAAAATAAGAAGAATTTTTTCTACAATTTTTCAAAAATCTTTTAAAATAAAAAAATGCCTAAAAATCTCTCAGATTTTTTTTTCATTTTTAGAAATCTTCTGAAATGTTTTGAAATGTTTTTAAATTTCGCTTGAAAAATATTTTCTGATATAAAAAATTATTTACAATTTTCACAAGAATCATAAGAAATTTTCTTTATTCTCTTGAAAACTTTCAAATTTTTTAAAAAGCTTTTTTTTCGAAAATCATAAAAATTTTACATTTTGTTAGAAAATTTTAAAATCTTTTTAAGTATAAAATGATTTTTATATCTTTTCAAAATTTTAGAAAATTATTCGAAATTTTTGTTAAAATTTATCTTCAAAAAGGTTCAAATTATACATCAAAATCTAAAAAAATCTACATCCATTAAACAAATTTCTGAAATCTTGTGGAATTTTTGCAAAACTTCCGAACATTTTTTGAAATAATAAGAATTTTTTCTACAATTTTTCAAAAATCTTTCAAAATAAAAAAATGGCCTAAAAATCTCTCAGATTTTTTTTCATTTTTAAAAATCTTCTGAAATGTTTTGAAATGTTTTTAAATTTCGTTTTAAAATTATTTTTTTATATGAAGAATCATTGAAAATTTTGACAAGAATCTTAAGAAAGTTTCTTTATTCTCTTGATAACTTTCAAATTTTTTAAAAAGCTTCTTTTTCCGAGAATCATTAAAATTCTACATTTTGTTAAAAAATTTTTAATCTTTTTAAGTACAAAATGATTTTTGAATTTTTTCGAAATCTCCTAAATTTTTTTTTAAATTATAGATAATTATTCGAAATTTTTTTGAATTTGTTTCAATTTTCTCTAAATATTGATTTTTCGAAATAAGAAATAATTTTTAATTTATCCAGGAATCTTAAGAAAATTTTGTAATTTCTTGAAACCTTTCAAAATTCTTCAAAAGCATCTTTTTCACGAATTCCTTAATAATCTACATTTTGTTTAACATTTTTTGAAATCTTCTCAAGATTTAAATGATTTTTTAATCTTTTCAAAACTTTAAAATATCTTTTAAAATTTCTAGAATTTGTTCTAAATTAATAATTGCACAATTGTTATTTATTCATCAAAATTGGTTTTTAAATATCTTGAAATATTATCTTAAAATTGAGTTTAAAAAAATTAGAAATCATAATATTTAAAACTAAACTAAGGAAAATTCATTTATTATCTTGAAACATTTCTAAATCCATGAAAAGCTTCAAATTTTCTTTCGAAATCTTTAAAAATTTACACCATGATGAATTTTTTTTGTGTAAAACTACCAGTAAAGTTAGTGATAATCATATACTATTGTACATCTTTCTGTTATAAGTTTGTTTATCATGCGTCGAGTAAATTTGAATATTTCTAGAGTTTATGCATCCTCCTGATATGTCCTTTTTATGTATCCTTTTTTTATGTATTAGACCATTTTGGGAGGTTGCAGATTTTATTCTTATAGTTAAGCTATTTATTAATTCAAAGTTTAAATTTTACGTTCTAATCCTCTATTAATAATTGAAAAACATATAAAACAAAAATAATTAGACAAAAACACGTACGATTATAAGCACAATTATTTAGTGTTAAATACGAGTATTATAAACTGTATTACTTTTTGGTCACACGGTATGTAAAAAAATTTGTTTATACATAATATATACAAAACTATAATTATTTAAGGAATGATTAACTGATTATATGTATCACATTGCTTTTCACTTTTATAACCTTTAACTCTTTACACAATGGAAAAAACTTGTAAAGGCCTATATTGGGTAATCTCCCGGTATAGGACAATCGGTGAAATAAAATTATCGGGAAGCCGGAGTAATCGGCCGGAGCCAAGAATTCGATGACGAATATAGTTCGTTTCTTGAAGTCTTGAAGAACGATGTCAGGCCTCAAGTGTGCCACGGAGACTGCTGTC
>JAUELO010000296.1:3542267-3571006 GCA_032357855.1 Amphibolips quercusostensackenii | reverse complement strand
TATCTCCCCCCCCCCCTCCTCACAATGTTTTGATTCATTTTTTTAATAATCATAAGCTGAAACTTAAGGTATTCGAAAACAAGACGCTTTGAAAGAGGTTCCTTTTGATGACACGAATTTCAAAAATTTCGTAAACGATTTATTTGTTAATTTTTAAGAAAAAAAATCGTTAACGATTCAATCGAGAAACTAAACCCGAAAGATAAATTAATTTTTCACAGACCAAAATGCTCTAAAAACACAGGAAAAGAGGAGATTTTTCACAATAATAGGGGAATGTCTTTTAAACAAAATTAACGCAGATACTAATATTGAATTCAAATTGAAGTATTTCAAATTCCTAATATTTCAAGTATAAATGTAAAATATAAAATAGATGAATTTTCAACCAAATAGTTGAATTTTTAACCAGAGATCAATTTTCAAATAAAATAAAAAATTGTCAACCAAAGAATTAAATTTTTAACAAAGTTGTTCAACTTTTAACCAAGTAGTTGAATTTTCTACTAAAAAATATGAATTCTCAACGAAAAATGTGATAGTTTGTATTTCATCCAAAAAAGATAAAATTTCTACCAAAAAAAGATGAATGTTCAAACCAAAAAGACGAACCTTCAACAAAATACTTGATTTTTTAACCAAAAAAGATTTTTCAGTCAAGAGAGAAAAAAACTTTCCACCAAATTATTGAATTTTCAATTCAAAAAGACGAATTTTCTATCAAAAAGACGAATTTTCTACAAAACAGTTAAATTTACAACCCAAAACTATGAACTTTCAACCAGAAAGTAAATTTTTTAACCAAAAAGTTGATTTTCAACTAAAAAGTTGATTTTTAGCCAAACAGTTGAATTGGCATTTTAACCAAAGAGATCAATTTTTATTTAAAATTATGAATCTTCAACCAAAAACAATTAAATTTTCAACAAAGCAGTTCAAATTTTAACTAAGTAGTTGCATTTTTACCCAAAAATGTTTTTAACTTTAAATCAAAAAATAGTTGAATACAACCAAAAAAGAATTTTCAACCAAATAAGTAAATTTGTAACCAAAGAGATGAATTTTCAATTAAAATTATCAAGCTTCAATCCAAATAATAAATTTTTAATGAAGTATTTCACCTTTTAACCAAGCAGTTGAATCTTCAAAAAAAAAAAATGAATCCTTGACAAAAAATGTAATAGTTGATATTTCAACCCAAAAGAATTTTAATTTTAAACAAAAAAAGTTGAATTCAACCAAAAAAGACGAATTTTTAACCAAATAGGTATATTTTTAATAAACAGATGAATTTTCAATCAAAATTATCAATCTTCAACCAAAAAAGATTAATGCTTAACAAAAAATGTAACAGTTGATATTTCAACCCAAAAGAATGTTAATTTTAAACAAAAAAAGTTAAATTCAACCAAAAAAGATAAATTTTTAGCCAAATAGGTATATTTTTAATAAAGAGATGAATTTTTAATTAAAATTATCAATCTTCAACAAAAAAAAGCAAATTTTTAACAAAGTAGTTCACCTTTTTAACAAGTATTTGAATTTTCAACCAAATAGTTAAATTAACAAAAAAATAAATTTCCAAGCCAAAAAGACTATTTTTTTAACGAAAGTTGAATTATCATCCTGAAAAGTTAAATTTTCAAAAAATAAATAGTTTTCAAGTAAGAAAGATGAATCTTTAACCAAATAATTGAATTTCCAACAACAAAATTAAGCTAATAGTAGCTGCATGAAAACCAAGCAGTCGGACTTTCAATGAAAAGAGATTAATTTTTTATATAATAGATTAACTTTTTACTAACTAGTTGAATTTTCATGCCAAAAAAAAAATTTGCAAAAGACAATAAAATTTTCATCTAAAAAGTTCATTTTAAACCAAAAAAGATGAATTAACCTGAAAGGATAAATTTTCTATGAAAAAAGGCAACCAATACAGTTAAATTTTCGACCAAAAAAAAACATAAATTTTTAATCAAATAATTAAATTTTCATCCAAATGGTCAAATTTGTGACCAAAAAGAACGAAATTTCAGCAAGAAATATATGGATTCCCTTATTAGTATTGAAAAAATTTTCAAATAAAATGGAGAATTTTTAGAAGACAGTTGAATTTTCAGCAAAAATTTAATTTCCAACCAAAAAAGATGGATTTTCAACCAAAAAGCTAAATGTTTAACAAAATAGTTGACTTTTTTAGCAAAAAATATTGCTTTGGAACTAACTAATTGAATTTTCAATTAAATGGTGGAATTTTCAGGTAAAAAAAATTGAATCTTATCCAAAAAAGATGAATTTTTATCCATATAATTAAATCCTCAATCAAACAGGTGAATTTCAACGAAAAAGATTAATTTGCTACACATAAAGACGAATTAAAAAAAAAAAAAAAAAATTTTCATGCTACAAAGTCGAATGCTATAGAAAAAAGTTGACTTTTAAAGCAGAAAAGATTAACTTTCAACAAAAAAGTTTAGTATTTAATCAAGAAAAATAAATTGTTAACCGAATGGTTTTTCAACCAAATAGTTTTTCAACCAAAAAATATCAATTTTCAACCAAAAATAGAACAGTAACAGCTAAGCTTTTAAGCTAAAAAGTCGAATGTTTTACAAAACAGTTGACTTTTAAATAAAAATATATGAATTTTCAACAAAAAACTTTTTTTTTAATCAAGAAAGATGAATTTTCACCAAAGTAGTTGAATTTCAAATAAAAAAGATAAGTTTCAACAACAAAAAAAAAATATTTCAACTAAAAATCGAACAGCTATATTTTCAGTTTACAAAATTACTTTTCAAACAAACAAAAAATTGAAAAAAATGTAGAATCCTCAACTAAATATATGAATATTCAACTAAGAAAGTTAATCTTCTACACAAAAAGACGAATTTTCAATAAAAGAGTTAAGCTTTCGAGCTGAAAAGTCGAATGTTTTATAAAACAGTTGACTTTTAAAGCAGAAAAGATGAATTTTTAACAAGAAAGTTAGTTTTTAATTAAGAAAGAGGAATTTTCAACCAAAAAGTTGAATTTTAAATTAAAAAAGATAAGTTTCAACCAAAAAAAAGTTTATAACCAAAAACGGAACAGTTAAATTTTTAGTTTAAAAAATCACTTTTCAAAAAAAAAAAAAATGAATTCGCAACCACTTGAATTCAACCAAAAAAGACAAATTCAAAAAAATGTAGAATTCTCAACCAAATAGATGAATTCTCAACAAAAGAGCTAAGCTTTCAAGTTAAAAAGTCGAATATTTTAGAAAGCAGTTGACTTTTAAACCAGGAAAGATCAATTCCTAATAAGAAAGTTAGTTTTCAACCAAGAAAGATGAATTTTTATCTAAATAGTTGAATTTTCCAACTACAGAAGATGTTTTAATGAAAAAAAGAATTGATAAATTTACAGTTTGAAAAATTAAAATAACTTTGACAAATACAAATTTTTAACAAAATATGTGGTTGAATCCTAATCTAAGAAGATGAATTTTCAACCAACAAAATTAATTTTCGGACCAAAAAAAATAATTTTTAACAAAATACATGAATTTTCTACCAAATAGTTGAACTTTCAACTTCTAAAGGATAAATTTTCATTCAAAAATGGAATCGTTAAATTTTCAGATGAAAAAATTACTTTTTAACAAAAAAGGAACAAATTTTCAAACAGTTGAATACAACAACAAAAAATACGATTTTTTGATAAAGTAAAGTTGAATCCTCAACTAAATATATGAATATTTAACAAAGAAGATTAATTTTCTAACCAAAAAGACGAATTTTCAACAAAAGAGTTAAGTTTTCAAGCTAAACAATGTTTTAGAAAACAGTTGTATTTTAAAGAAGAAAAGATTGCTTGCAATTTGAAAAAATCAAAACTTTGAATGCGGATTCAGGTAATTAAAAATGGTTCCACTTTAAATGCTAGTAATTAAAAATTTTCTAGTTATAAAGCTTTAGTAAAAAAAATCAATTTTCAATCTTCTCAATTAAATGGTACCATTTTTTCTGGTTTTGAATATCAATTCTACAAGTTGCATTGTAATTAAAATTAAAACTGATTATAGCAAACTTCTGAGAAAAACAAAAAAAAGTCGCTTGGTTGCATTTTTCTTCAGAAAGTCGAAAAAAGTAGAAAAAGTCGCACAATCCGATCCTTGACCGTGTTTGACTAGAGTTTTTTACTTACTTTATAATGCTATCTTGATGGACTAAGCGCTGCTTAGTCAGAGGTCCTAACCCTAACCTCAGCTGATCAAATCTTTCAATCAACCGTTTATGCAAAGACTGTAGGCCTGCTGGTGCGATTTTACCATGAAGGTGCAAACCTGATTCTAAAACGCTCATCTGATCAAGAATCAAATTTTTCAAGCGATTAACATGTGGCACCATGTCGGGATTTTGTCGCGCAAACTCTGCAGTCAGAAATGCTTCCTGGTATTTTGTTATACCGCCCTGTACATTAGCGTCAATAATTCCTTGCAGACGCATGCTAAATGGATTTATGTTTCTGTTTGGCTCTGCCGTATACTGTGCTATTAATCTTCTGAGTTCTCTTTCCACACTTTGCATAGTTTCGCATGCGAATTGGACTGGAGCCAAAAGTTCTGAATGCTTGTCTATCACTTCAAACCATCGGAGAATGCCGGGTAATTTAGCTTCTGTTATCAGTGTTGTCCTTTCAATCCAGAGGGATTTAAATTCATTCTCGCGATCGACTTGCCCTCTATGCATTGGTCGATCAAATGTAAATCTTCGTACATCGTTGACAAGATAGAAAGCAATTACGCGGTCGGGAACATCTATCGCACCTGATCCCAGGCTTCCTTCTTCAGGTATTGGCTTCACGTTGCAAATTTGTATATCTAAATTGGAATTTAAAGTAAGTAACTCAGACACCTTACGGGACGTACATAAACTACGTTACCAACTTAACCAATTTTGGACTATTTTATTGAGATTTCAAGTCGACATAGACAGTATTTTCAATAAAATAATTTAATTTTTCACCAAAAAAGATTTTTTACCAAAAAAACGAATTTTCAAGAAAATAGTTGAACTTTTAACCAAACAGTTAAATTTTCAAGCCTGAAAAAGACATTTTTTTGAAGACAGTTGAATTTTCAACGAAAAGTTAATGCTCAACCAAGAAAGATGAATTTTCAATCAAGAAGGATGATTTTTCAACCATAAATGATGAATTTTCAATACAAAAGGGGAAATTTTTAATAAAACCAGCAATATTGCTGCAATATATGAATGTACTCTTCCAGTCAATATTGTTTTGCAACAAGGAAAAGGAAGGGGATGATATTTCTATTCCTGACACCGTTTTGGCGGCTTGATCTAAAAAATAATGCATTTTCAACCAAATAATCGAAATTTCAAACAAAAAAGATTCAAATCCAACCAAAAACAGTTGAATTTTCATCCAAATACTTAAATTTATAACCCTAAAAGTTGAATATTTAACACAAGTTCATTTATGCTCAAGAAAGATGACTGTTCTTACATGAAAAGGTGAATTTTCAACAAAACAGTTCAATTTTCGACCAAAAAATATGACTTTAACAAAATAGTTACATTTCCAAAAAAAAAAATTAAACTTTCAACAAAATAGTGAAACTTTTAACCAAAAAGATGAATTTTCTATCTACAAAGAGTCATTTTCAACCAAATAGTTGAATTTTCAAACAAAAAGAATCATTTTTTTGAACAAAGTTAAATTTTCAACCAGACAGTTGAATTTTTGATAAAAAAGATGGCTTTTACGAAGTAGATGAATTTTCAAAAAATTATTTAACCTTTAACAAAATAGTTGAATTTTTAACCAAACAGATGAATTTTTAACCTATAAGATAAATTTTCTACCAAAAAGATTGATTTTCTACAAAAAAAAGAGACGAATTTGCAACAAAATACATGAATTTCCAACCAAATAGTTCAATTTTCGACCAAAAATATGGCTTTAACAAAATAGTTACATTTTCAAAGAAAAAAAATTAACTTTCAATAACATAGTTGAATTTTCAAAAAATAATTTAAGCTTCAACAAAATAGTTGATTTTTTAACCAAAAAAATGAATTTTTAATCTGCTAAGATAAATTTTCAACCAAAAAGATTAATTTTCTAGAAGAAAGACGAATTTGCGACAAAATAAATGAATTGTCAACCAAACAGTTAAAATTTCAACAACAAAATCTCCAGCCAAAAAAAAAGGAACAATTAAATTTTCTGTTTAAAAAATTACTTTTCTACAAAAAAGAACAAATTTGTAACCAGCTGAATTCAACGAAAAATCACAAATTTTGAACAAAATAGTTAAATTCTCAAACAGATAGATAAATTTTTAACAAAAAAGATTAATTTTTTACACAAAAAGACGATTTTTTAACAAAAGAATTAAGTTTTCAAACTGTAAAGTAAAATTTTTCACAAAACGGTTGACTTTTAAAACAGAAAAGATTCGATTTCAACAAGAAAGTATTTTCAATCAAGAAAAATTAATTTTCAACAAAACAGTTGGATTTTCAACCAAAAAAGATGGCTTTTACAGAACAGTTGAACTTTCAAATAAATAATTTAACTTTAAAAAAATAGTCGAATTTTTAACCAAACAGATGAATTTTCAACCTGCTAAGACAAATTTTCAACCAAAACGATTAATTTTCTACAACAAAAGACGAATTTGCAACAAAATACATAAATTTTTAATCAAATAGCTAAATTAGAAAAAAAATAGTTTTCAGAACAAAAAAGGAATAGTTAACTTTTCTGTTTAAAAAATCACTTTTCTGCAAAAAAGAACGTATTTTCAACTAGCTGAATTCAACGAAAAATTACGAATTTTTAACAAAATAGTTGAATCCTCAAATAAATAGATGAATTTTCAACAAAAAAGATTAATTTTTCACCCAAAAAGACGAATTTTTAATAAAAGAGTCAAGTTTTCAAGCTATAAAGTACAATTTTTTACAGAACCGTTCACTTTTAAAACAGAAAAGATGCAATTTTACCAAGAAAGTTAATTTTTAGTCAAGAAAGATGGATTTTTATCCAAATAGTTGAATTTTCAACTAAAAAAGATATGCTTTTCACCAAAAATTGAATCGATCAATTTTCAGTTTAAAAAATTAATTTTCAGTATATATATATATTTTTTTTTATGTGATAACAAGGGATTACGAAGGATTGCATGGGATTGCTTAAGATTCCACGGGATTGCAAGCAGTGCATTTACGAATGCACAAAATTTTATACAGATTGCTCAAGATTTTATAGAGATTGCATGTGTTTGCATCGAGCTTTCATGGCGTAACAAAGGATTGCATGGGATTGCATGGGATTGTATAATATTGCTTAAGATTCTACGGGGTCGCATGTGATTGCAAACGAAGTTTTATACAGATTGTTCCAGATTTTATATAGATTGCATAGGATTGCATTGACGTTTCATGGGATAACAAGGGATTGCGTATGATCAAGATTCCATAAGGTTGCTTAAGATTTAATGGGATTGCTTAAGATTCCATTGGACTGGAGATCGCAAACGAAATTGTATAGAGATTGTTTAACATTTTATAGAGATTGCATCGAGTTTTCATGGGATAACAAGGGATTGCATGAGATTGCAAACGAAATTTTACACAGATTGTTCGAGATTTTATAGAGATTGCATGCGGCTGCATCGAGCTTTCATGGCGTAACAAGGGTTTGCATGAGATAGATTAAGATTCCACATGATTGCATGAGACTGTTAGCAGTGCATTTAAATGCACGAAATTTTATGCAGGTTGCTCGAGATATTTTAGAAATTGCATGGGGTTGGATCGAATTTTCATGGAATAACAAAGGATTGCATGAGATTGCAAGCAGTGCATGAAAATGCACGAACTTTTATACAGTTTGCTCGAGCTTTTAAATAGATTACATCGAGTTTTCATGGGATAGCAAAGGACTGCAAACGATTGCATGGGATTGCATGAAATTACTAAAGATTCCAAGGGACTGCATGATATTGCAAGCAGTGCATTTAAATGCACGAAATTTCACATAGATTTGTCGAAATTTTTTTGAGATTGCATAATATTGCATCGAGTTTTCATGGGATGACAAGAGATTGATTGCATGAGATTGCAAGCAGTTTGCACGAAAATTTATACAGATTGCTCGAGATTGTATGGAATTAAAAAAGATTGTATTAGATTGCATAAGATTGAAGAGTGTGTGCACCAGATTGCAGGAGTAATTAGCCCCTCGGCTAAAATTTATCATCAGGAAATGCACTGAACGTTACCTGAGTTCGTGACAACACCGACCTTAGTTTTTGGCGCGACCCCCCCCCCCCTCCCCAATCAAATTAGTAACGTAGTTTATGAACGGCTCCTTAGTAGTTATTGAATTAATAGGTATGAATATTAAACTTTGTTACGAAAAAAACCACAGACTTACATTGTCCTTCTGATGTCAGAATAGTCTCGTCAGGTGGTGCGTTTTTCGTCAAAATTTGTGCACTTGGAAATTCAGTTTGAAGTCTCTGCGTAAAAGCACCTATCCTTTCGTATTCTAACCCACGATAAATGAATAATTTGTTCTGAAATATGAAAAGGGTTAAACTCATTTTAAATTTGTCACAGAGAAGCTTAAATTACGTAGATTTTGGCTGAGTAAATTATAAGTAATTCAGCGTACCCGCACAAAAAGAGGGAAACTCAATCCATAGAAACCGACTCTAAAATATTCAGGTTCCGGGCGAAGTTGCGTAAGTATATTATCTAAAAATTTGGCTTGCATTTTCAGTATCTGACTCAATTTCGCGTAGTCGTACAATCCAGTCTCGTACAAAACAGCCAATTCCTTGCAAAGTGGTATACCCTTTTCCCAGCATTTACCACGATCAAAATAATGAATTATTTGATGGTAGAGCAACTCTTTTCGCTGCCACTCTGGTTCCTGCTGATGATTGTGAGCCGCAATCAGAACATTGGATCCCCAGCCCAACTGATCAGCATATAATTTCATCGTGAATCCAGCCTCGGTGTAATTTTCGGCTGCCAAGTGTAGATCGTGAAGTTTATAAATATAACGCAAGTACATCTCTTTTCGATTGAACTCGTTCTTGTAAAAATTCTGCAAAAAAATTAAAAAGATACCCATTTCGATCAGTGGTTCTGAATGGCTTACGGAATACTAATGTCACTCTTTCAACATTGCATGTTTTCGACACGTGCAATCATATAGGCACGTGGCTTAATAAAATTAGCGTGGGACAATTAACAAAATTATTAGGATGCACTTGATAATTTGACTCGACTGTTGCATATTTCTAAGGAATACAATTTCGATTCCATTACACATTCAACTTATCAGCTTCCATTTAAAAAATTAGATTATATTCTATTGCTGAATTCGGGGGTGAAAGCCAAGCTGCAATTGCTAGAATAAATTTTACAAGCAGTGTTTAGACATATAATAATAACAATTCACAGTATAAAATACTCTTAAAAAAAGGGTAAATAGGGTGATTTTTTACGAAAATAAGGGAATATAAATTCTTTCAAATAAAATTAACTTAGGTAAGGTAGAGAATGCAATATGAAGCGCTCTAAAATCCTGACCTTTGGAGTAAAAATACTGTAATTTCAATAAAATAGGTGACTTTTCAACCAATAAGATGAATTGTCAACCAAGAAGATCAAGATGAAACAAAAAGATCTACTAAAAAATACGAATTTCCAACAAAATCCATGAATTGTCAACTAAACAGTTGAATCATCTACTGAAAGAGATCATTTTTAAACAAAAAAATGATAAATCTGCAACGAAAAAAATTAGTTTTTAACAAAGCAGTTTAACTTTCAACAAAGTAGATGAATTTTCAGCTACATCTTTATTAAAAAAATTATTTTTCAACAAAAATAAAAACGAATTTTTAAGGAAATAGTGCAATTTTTAGCAAAAGAGATGAATTTTTAACTAAAACGATGAATCCCAAACAAACAAACAAATTTTAACAAACGGGTTTAACTTTTAACCAAGTAGTTGAATTTTCAACGAAAAAAGATGATTTCTCGACGAAAAATTTCATAATTAATATTTTAACTAAAAAGACGAATATTCAACCGAAGAAAATGCATTTTTAACCAAACAGTTGATTTTTCAACCAAAAAGAGGATTTTTTTACCAAGAAGATTAATTTTGTACCAAAAAATACAAATTTTCAACTAAAAAAACAATTTACACTCAAAAGTAAATAGTTCAATTTTCAACCAATATGAAAGATTATTAATTCAACTGGAATAGTTAAATTTTAAATTGAAAAATTAATTTTTACCAAAATAATTAAATTGTGAACCAAAAAGATGAATTTTTAACGAAGAAGACGAATTTCCTACCAAAAAAACGAATTTTCACATGAATAAGATAAATTTTCATCCAGAAATTGAATATTTAAATTTTCCAATAAAAAATCAATTTTCAATTGAAGAGATGCATTTTTAACTAAAATTATGGATTACTTAACTACTCTAGTTAAATTTTCTACCAGAACATTTTTTTTCAACAAAATAGTTAAATTTTCTACTGGAATAGTTAAATTATAAGCTAAAAAGATTAATTCTCAACTAAAATTAATCTTTAACTGGAATAGTTGAAATTTCAACCAAAAAGATGAATTTTCAATCAATAAGATTAATTTTCACCCCAAAAAATACGAATTTTCACCAAATAACATGAATTTCAAACTTAAAACAAACATTTTCAAACAAAATTTAATGAATAGCTTTCCAGTTAAAAACATTAACTTTCAACAAAAACATGAATTTTGAATCTAAAAGGATGAGTTTTCCATACAGAAAGACGAATTTTTAACAAAGGAGTATCATTTTCGACTAAAAATGATTACTTTTACAGAAAATAGTTGAATTTACAAAAAAAAACATTCAATAAAAAAAAAGAATTTTCAACACAACAGATGATTTTTTTCGAAGACATTTGAATAATTATCATCCTGGAAAGGTGAATTTTCAACAAAAAAGATCTACAAAAAAAATTATTTTCAAACAAATAATTTAAATTTCAATGAAAACAGATGACTTTTTAACAAAATAGTTAAATTTTAAACCAAATAGTTGAATTAAAAAAAAACTTTTTTAGAAGAAAGTGGAATTTTTAACAAAAAGCTTCATTTTCAACTAAGAAAAATGAATTTTCTATCCAAAAAGATAACTTTTCTACGATAAGAGATGAATTTTTAATCCAAACAGACGAACTTTCTATTAGAATAGTTAAATTTTCTACGAATCAGGATGAATTTTTAACAAAATAATTGAATTTTTACAAAGCAATTGAATTTTGAACTATAAAGAATTCACTTTCAGCCAAAAATAGTCGGATTTTCTTATTGGATTCTACTGATTCAATTTAAATTTGAAAAAAAAAGAAAAAAGGTAAATCTCTTGAAAATAGGGGAAAAAGAGGAATTCTTTAAAAAATAGGGATTCTTTGAAAAAGAGGGATTCTTTAAAAAAGAAGAAAAGAAGGGAATAGGGGAAATAGCGTGAAGTCTGATATTGAATATAATTTTCATACCACAAGTTACTATATACTCCATACACAGATCAATAAAATTTTTTCAGATGAAATCTAAAGTAAGACAAATTAAAGTGACAAAAGAGGCCTTTTCTTTTAAAAAAGTGACAGGAATTCCTTCAAATTAAATTTTTTTTTTTCAAAATTCACCATTAAATCATTGAAACACTTTGAGATATATTTTTAAAACATAAAAATACATTTGAAAAGCATAAATCATTTTAAATCCCTTGAATATAAATAAAATTAAACTTATTCATTAGAGTTCTCTGAGAAAGACCGCTTAAATCCATAGAAATCTTTGAAATCCCTTGAAATCCTCAGGGATTCAATGAAATCATCAAATATGGTTGAATTTCTTTGAAATACCTTAAAATCCGCGAAACCCTTCGGAAATCCTTCAAAATTCTTTGAAATCCATTGAAATTTGTTATACCTCTTGAGATTTAGAATCCCTTAAAATACCTTGAAATCTTCGTAAAACGTAAAAATTCATTTTAAAAGTATAAATCATTTGAAATTCCTTAAATATAAATTAGATGAAACTTATTAGTTAATGCTCATCTAAAAAATGATTTAAAAAACTAGGAGCCTTTGAAATCCCTTGAAATCCTTCGAGATTTGATAAAATTTGTAAACGTTGCGAAATTCTTTAAAATATATTAGAATCCTTTGAAATCCCTACAAATGCCTAAAAATTTAATTTAATTTATTTTCCAAATTTAACTAGAAATATCTTGAAATCTTTGAAAATCCTACAAAATTCTTTGAAATCTCTTTAAATTTTTTAAATTTTCGAAATCCTTTTGAATCCCATAAAATCTACGGAAATGTTTGGAAAACTTTAGAATCCTCTAAAGTCCCTTGAAGTGTTTCAAATTCCTTGAAATACGTGGAGTACTTTTAAATCTCTTAAAACTCGAAGAAATATTTCGATAAAATTGTTGAAATGTTTGTAAATCCTATGAAATCCCTTTGAAAACCTTAAAATCCATAGAAGTCCTCCAAAAGTTGTTGAAATATTTAAGAATCCCTAAAAATCTCCTGATATGTTTAAAAATCTTTAAAATCTCGTGAAATTCCTTGTGATTTTCTGTTTTTTTTTGCAACAATTCTTTTAATATTATAACATTCTTTACTTCTATACTCAATTACTTCAGTTTGACAAAAAAGAAAAAACGTTCAAATCCCTAAGAATCTTTGAAATCCCTTGAAGTACTTGGAGATTCAATAATACAATACTAATTGAATAATCCAGTGATTCTTGGGAACGAAATTTAAGGTCTTTTCCAGGTTTTCCAGGTCGAGAAATCAAGTTTTTCCAGGTCTCCTTCTTTTACATCAAATAATGAAATAAACGTTTGTTATACATGTAAAAAATGAGCAATTTAATTTTTTATTGGACAACAATCCTAAAGGAAACAGAACCATAAAGATACGAATTCTTAATTTTTTGCGAACGTAAGTCGTATTTGTGAAATCTATGGGAATATTTTTAAATCTTTTTAAAGTCTTTGAAATCCCTAAAATCTTTTGAAATCTTTGTGACTTCGTTAAAATCTTTTGAAGTATATAAAATCTTTGTGAAATTTTGAACTTTCTATGAAATCTTTGAGAAATCTTTTGGGATCTTTTAAAATTTTTGTAAAATCTTTGATATCCTTGAAATCTTTGTGAATTTTTTTTAAGCCCTTGAAATCTTCATGAAATCTTTAAAATATTTCTGAAATCTTTCTTTAATCTTTACGAAATCTTTGTGTTCGTTTAAAATCATTGAAACATTAAAAATCTTTGTCAAATCTATTGAAATCTTCTAAAAAAATTTTAAATCGAGTAAAAGCTTTGAAATCTTTATGAATTCACTGAAATCTTTTGAAGCATTTAAAATCTTTGTGAAATTTTGAAATATTTCCGAAATTTTTCTTTAATCTTTGTGTACGTTTACAATCATTGAAATCGATTAAAATCATTGAAATCTTTGTGAACTCGTTGAAATCTTTTGAAGTATTTAAAATATTTGTGAAATTTTGAACTTTCTGTGAAAGCTTTGAGAAATCATTTAGAATCATAAAATGTATTTAAAATCTTTGTTAATTTTTTTTTTAACATTTGAAACCTTTATGAAACCTTAGAAAAATCTCTGATATCTTTCTTTGATTTTTGTTTGTGAAATCTCTGTGTTCGTTTGAAATCATTGAAATATTTAAAATCTTTGTGGAAAAATTTGAAAACTTCTAAAAAATTTTGAAATCGATTAAAATTTTTGAAATCTTTGTGAATTCGTTAGAATCTTTGTGAAATTTTGAACTTTCTGTGAAATCTTTTTGAAATCTTTTAAAATTTTTGTAAAATCTTTGATATCCTTGAAATCTTTGGGAATTTTTTTCAAACCATTGAAATATTAAAAATATTTCTGGAATCTTTCTTTAATCTTTGTTTGTAAATTTTTGTGTTCGTTTGAAATCATTGAAATATTAAAAATCTTTGTGAAATCTTTTGAACTCTTTTCACAAATTTTGGAATCGATTACAATTTTTCAAACCTTTGTGAATTCGTTGATATCTTTTGAAATATTTTAAATCTTTGTGAAATTTTGAACTTTCTGTGGAATCTTTTAAAATGTTTGTAAAATCTTTTATGTCCTTGAAATCTTTGGGAATTTTTTTTAAACCACTGAAGTATTTTAAATATTTCTGAAATCTTTCTTTAATCTTTGTTTGTAAAATTTTTGCGTACGTTTAAAATCATTAAAATCTTTGTGAAATCTTTCGAAATTTTTCAAATCTTTGTGAATTCGTTGAAATCTTTTGAAGTATTTAAAATTATTGTGAAATTTTGAACTTTCTCTGAAATCTTTTTAAAATCTTTTAAAATTTTGGAAAATCTTTGTGAATTTTTTTTATAACCTTAGAAATCTTTATAAAATCTTTGAAATATTTATGAAATGGTTCTTTGATCCTTACCTGTGAAATGTTTGTGTTCGTTTAAAATCAATGAAATATTTAAAATCTTTGTAAAAACTTTTGAAACCTAGAAAATTTTGAAATCGATTAAAATTTTTTAAATCTTTGTGAATTCGTTGAAATCTTTTGAAGTATTTAAAATCTTTGTGTAATTTTGAACTTTCGATGAAATCTTTTTAAAATCTTTTAAAATCTTTGTAAAATCTTTGACATCCTTGAAACTGCTGTGATTTTCTTAACCTTTGAAATCTTTTTGAAATCTATTTTTAATCTTTGTGAAATCTTTGTGTTCGTTTAACATCATTTGAATATTTCAAATCTTCTGAAAAATTTTTAAGTCGATTAAAATGTTTAAAATCTTTGTAAATTCGTTGAAATCTTTTGAAGTATATAAAATCTTTGCGAAATTTTGAACTTTCTGTAAAATCTTTTAAAAATTTTTACAAAATTTTGTAAAATCTTTGACATCCTTGAAATTTTTGTGCTTTTTTTAACCTTTGAAATCTTTATGAAACCTATTTTTAATCTTTGTGAAATCTTTCGAAATCTTCTAAAAATTTTGAAATCGATTCAAATTTTTCAAATCTTTGTGAATTTGTTAAAATCTTTTGAAGTATATAAAATCTTTGTGAAACTTTCAACTTTCTCTGAAATCTTTTTCGAATTTTTTAAAATTTTGGAAAATCTTTGTGAATTTTTTTTATAACCTTTAAAATCTTTATAAAATCTTTGAAATATTTATGAAATGGTTCTTTAATCCTTGCCTGTGAAATGCTTGTGTTCATTTAAAATCAATGAAATATTTAAAATCTTTGTGAAAACTTTTGAAATCTACAAAATTTTGAAATCAATTAAAATTTTTGAAATCTTTGTGAATTCGTTGAAATCTCTTGAAGTATTTAAAATCTTTGTGAAATTTTGAACTTTCGGTGAAATCTTTAAAAATGTTTGTAAAATCTTTGACATCCTTGAAACTGTTGTTTTTTAACCTTTGAAATCTTTATGAAATCTATTTTTAATCTTTGTGAAATCTTTTTGTTCGTTTAACATCATTTAAATATTTAAAATCTTTGTGAAAACTTTTGAAATCTTCTAAAAAATTTCAAAATCGATTAAAATATTTGAAGTGTTTTGAAATACTTGAAATCTAGTAGTGTACCCTTTTGTCAAATCTTTGAATCCGTTAAATCTTTTGAAACTTTAAAAATCTTTGTGAAATAGTTATGAAATCTTTTATATCTGGTGGCACGCCTTTTTTAAATCTTTGAAATTCTTAAAAACTTTGTCAAATCTTCAAAATCCTTTTAAATATTTATAAATACTCAAAACAACTTAAAATATTTAGAAATATTTTGTAATATTAAAACATTCCATCAATAATTTTTATAATTTATAAGTTGATCATAAAAAAATTTATACTTTAAAATTTTATAATAGCAGAGATGAAATTAAAAACTTACAGAACTATTTACAACATTAAAGTCTGTTCACTGCAATCTATTAAATAATTAGCACAGTCTGCAAAAAGTGCCTCGAAATCTCTTTATTTATTATTTATTCTGTAATACACAAAAGATAAATTATATCTTTATAAATAAAAAACTTTTCAGTAGAAACATTTCTCCTAAACGAGATGTTTCTTTCATAACAGACTCAAAAGATTTAAATTACTCTTTACATATCAATAAGACAACGGTTATAAAGGCAAAAAAATCTAATTCAAGGTCCTCGTGAGAAATTCAAAGAGATTTGTAGGTTTTCAAGGTTTTCAAGATCGCTAGACACCCTGTTAAAATACCTTAAAATAACTATAGTGATTTTTACTTTAAAAATGTGACCAAAAAAAGTGACTTAAGCGACTATGTGGCAGCCCTAGGTATATATTAAAAAGCTCAAAGTTCTTTACCAATAAGTTGACGGTGCAGGACATGCGTTTGTCTCGATTCTCATCACCTTGGATAACACTTCTGTAGTCAAGCAACCTCTCCAATAAACGCGTAACTGACGTAATAAACGCAGTTCCACTGTCCTTCCAAGTTGGATCTTCCGATTGTACTCTATTTAATAATCTGTGTCACCAGAAAGATACAATTGTCAGTTTACAACATAAAAATGTATAAAAATGTATAAAAATGTTAGTAAAATGTCATGTGATTATCGCGTAAAGTACAAACTTACACTGCGCTTAAGTGTTCCCTAAAGCGGCATGAAAATATGAAAAATGACTTGAGTTAAAAATCTTGCATACAAAATTAAAATAAGACAATAAATTAAAGACTGACATGCAAATACAGGGTGGTCGTTTTCGAGGATAAAAATTCCGGTAATTTCCCGGTTCGCAAACATTTTTCATGGTCAAATAAAAAAAAATTTAAACCCTTAAAACTGCCAATTTTTTCATTTGAAATAATCGAAACCAAACTGCAAATTTAGACAATCAAAGTGAAACTCTTTTAAATTTTAAACTTTGAAAATTAAAGCTTAACAAATTTTTAACTCAGAAATTTTTTATTGCATTTTTAACTTTTCATAAATTGAATAGATAAAATATTTCTGGTTAAATTATATAAATCTACGCTGTCATTTCAAATGCCACAAATTAAAAATAATCCTCCCGTTCAACTCACATTTATGAAAATGTTAAAAATTAAAAATTTCCCTTTTCCAATTCAGAAACAAATTGAAAATAAAAAAATGCTTTCCCTAAATTCAATAAAAATGATAAAAAGAAAAAAAATGAGTTCTTTCAATTCAGAAAAAGTAACCACAATTTAATTTATTCCGACACAATAAAAATGATTTTGAAAAAAAGCGTTAAAAATAAACAATCATCATTCTTCCAATGCATACAATATTGAAAACCAAAATTTTCTACTTTCCAACTCGATAAAAATCGTTCGAAAAATTCTTTTCAAGTTGATTTTGTTTTTTATTTCAAGTGGTTTTAAATAAATAATTGTTCAGTTGTTAAAAGAATTTTCACAGTGACAATTTGATGTATAAATAACAATTGAGCAATTATTCATTCACGACTTCAAATAAAAAAAAAATAACTTAAGAGGAATTTTAAAAAGATTTGTATAGAGTTGGGAAGGAGGAAATTTTGGTTTTCAATTTTTTCTGAATTGAAAGAGGGACATTTTTTTATTTTTAACATTGTTTTCGAGTTGAAAGGGCCGAAACTTTGGTTTATTTTTTTCGAAAATGCAAGAGATAATTTTTTTCTTATTATTTTCAATTTTTTTCTGCATCGGAAGAGTCAATTCTTTTGTTTTGAACATTTGTATTGAGCTGGACGGAAGAAAATTGTGATTTTCAATATTTTGTTACAATCTTAATTGTTCCGTTTTAAAACCATCAATTTTTTAGCAAAAGTGTTGAATTTTGATGTATAAATAACAATTTAACAATGCTTTATTTTAAATGGCTTCAAATTAAAATAATTCAACTTACAAGGATATTTTATAAGATTTGTATCGAGTTGGAAAGGAGAAAATTTTTGTTTAAAATATTTTATGAATTTAATTAAAATAATTGTTGATTTTCAACATTTTTATTGAGTTAAAAAGGAGGAAATTTGGTTTTTAACATTTTTTTCTGAATTGGAAGAGGTAATATTTTTTATTTTCAAGATTTATTTTAAAGTTGGAAGCGACGAAATTTTTGCTATTTATTTTTTTCTAAATTGTAATAGGCCATTTTTTAAAGCATTTTTATCGAGTTGAAGGGGGAACTTTTAAATTAATTTTTTTTCTACATTGGAAGTGCACTTCTTTAATTATTATTTATACATTAAAATTAAACTTTCAATTGTTAAAGAATTGTCTCTTTCAATGCAGAATTTTTTTTTTTAATAATAAGTTCCCTTCAACCCGACAAAAATGCTAAAACCTCCTCCAGTTTAGAAAAAAAATTAAAAGAAATAAAATTAATGGCAAACATTTCGTTCCTTCCAACTCTGAAAAAAATTTAAAAATATAAGTGTCTCTCTTTCAATTCAGAAAAAATTAAAAACCAAAATTTCCTTCGTTTAAACTTAAAAAAATGTTAAAAAATAAACAATAATCCTTTTTCCAATTCACAAAAATTTGGAAATATAAATTTCCTCCTTTCCAATTTGATAACAATTTTTCAAGAAATCCTTTTAGGTTGCATTATTTTTTATTTTGTAAGTCGTTTCAAATGAATAATCGTTGAACTGTTAAACAAATTTTAACAGGGAAAATTTGATGTATAAATAACAATTAAACAATTATTCATTTACGACTTAAAATAAAAATAAAATAACTTTAAAGTATTTTTTAAAAGATTTGTAATGAGTTGGAAAGGAGAAAATTTTGGTTTTAAATATTTAATGAATTTAATAAAGATAATTGTTCATTTTAAACATTTTTATTAAATTGAGAAGGAGGAAATATGGTTTAAAATTTTTTTTTCTGAATTGAAGGAGGAAAATTTTTTTATTTTCAATATTTTTTTTAAGTTGGAAGACACGATATTTTTGCTATTTATTTATTTTTCTGAATTGGAAGAGGCAATTTTTTCTTTTTATTATTTTTATTGAGTTGAAAAGGGGAACTTTTAAATTAAATATGTCTCTGCATTGGAAGTGCACTTCTTCAATTGTTATTCATACATTAAAATTGAACTTTAAATTGTTGAAGAATTGTCTCGTCCAATACAGAACAAATTAAAAAACAAAATTTCCTCCGTTTCAACTAAAAAAAAATGTAAAAAAATAAACAATAATCCTTCTTCCCATTCACAAAAAATTAGAAATATAAATTTCCTCCTTTCAAACTTGATAAAAATTTTTCAAAAAATCCTTTTAAGCTGAATCATTTTTTATTTTAAGTCGTTTTAAATAAATAATTGTTGAACTGTTAAACGAATTTTCACAGGGAAAATTTAATGTATAAATAACAATTAAAAAATTATTCATTTACGACTTGAAATAAAAAAAATTAACTTAAAAGTATTTTTTAAAAGATTTGTAATGAGTTGGAAAAGAGAAAATTTTGGTTTTGTATATTTTATGAATTTAATGAAGATAATTGTTCATTTTAAATATTTTTATTGAATTGAAAAGGAGGAAATATGGTTTAAATTTTTTTTTTTTTCTGAATTGGAAGAAAGAAATTTTTTTTATTTTTAATAATTTTTTTCAACTTGGAAGACACGACATTTTTGTATTTATTTATTTATCTGAATTAGAAAAGGGAATTCTTTCATATTATTATTTTTATGGAGTTGAAGAGGGGAACTTTTAAATTCAATATGTCTCTGCATTGGAAGTGCACTTCTTCAATTGTTATTCACACATTAAAATTAAACTTTGAATTGTTGAAGAATCGTCTCGTCCAATGCAGAAAAAAAATTGAAAATAATAAGTTCCCCCCTTCAACTCGATAAAAATGCTAAAATGAAAAAAATGCCCTCGCCCAATTCAGAAAAAAAATAACCAAAATGTCGTCTCTTCTAACTCTAAAAAAATCTTAAAAACGAAAAAATTTCCCTCTTCCAATTAAGAAATGATAAAAAATTAAAATTTTCTCTGTTCCAGCTCAATAAATATTAAAAATCAAAATTTACTCCTTTCAAACTCGATAAGAATCTATTTAAAAATCCTTTTAATTAGGATTGTTTTAAATTTAAGTAATTTCAAACGAATAATTGTTCAATTGTTATTTCTACATTAAAATTCATCACTTTCACTAAAAAAAATTATTAAAAAGGGCTTCTTCCAATTCAAAAAAATTGAAAATCAATATTTCCTCCGTTGCGATGAATAAAAAAGTTAAAAAATAAACAATTATCTTTCTTCCATTTCATAAAATATCGAAAACCAAAATCTCCTCCTTTACAACTCGATAAAAATCTTTATAAGTTGAATTTTTTAAATTTTAAGTCGTTGTAAATTCATAATTATTAAATTGTTATTTATATATCAAAATTCAACATTTTCACTTACAAATAAAAAATTTACATGAAAAGAAAGACCAACTGAAAGTGTAACGTTCAAAGTTTAAATTTAGTACTCTGAAATTTAACGATTAAAGGTTTTCTATTTTAAACAATTCAGTTTTAGATTGTTTAGTTTTGAATATTTGATTTATGTTCACTAACTAATGACATAAAAGCGTTTAATTACGAAACTATTAACATGACATTATTTTTAAACTAAAGAGAGTTTGTATGGGTTTCAATCGAACGTTGACATTTTTTAACTGCTAAGGCTTTCGAATTAAAAAATTTCAATTTTCAAAGTTAAAATTAATAAATTGTTTATTTTTTAACATATTCAGAATCTTCTTATAAAATCAATTGTTCAAGTTTTGACAGAGAAACTAGATTTCAGTTTTAAAAATCATTCATTACTTCATATTTATAGATGATCAACTTCACATGTTTTTTATAAAAAATTTTCAAATTCAAACCCTTTTAATTACATTTGCTTAAAGCTTTAAAATTGCACTTAAAAATTCTGTAAATTGAAAGTGCACGCTCAAAAACGAAAACCTAAAATGGAAAATTTAAGTGAAACATTTTAGAATTAAACATTGTAAACTTAATTATTTCATAATTGAAAAAGTTAACAACTGAACATAAATTTCGTTATATTTTTCAAGTGATTGGATAAACTTTCTTTTTTAAAATGCTATAAAATTATTAGTCAGAAAATAAATTTACTATCATTTCCCGGATTTTCTCGGTCTCGAGAAATTCCCGGTTTCCCGGTCGAACGGCCACCCTGAAACACAAATTGTATCAATAAAGCTCACTGTACTCACATGGTATTGAAAAGCTGTCTGTACTCGTCATCGCCTTTATTTTCACTAATTAAAATGTCTAATTTGTCTATCAATTCCGACTCGACGGACTTGAAACTGCCCCGAGCTTGCTGTTCACACTCCATCATGTCGAAGAAGATGTGCAAAGTCGCTTTCCGGAGTTCACTCTCTGGGACTAAAGTTACTTCCAGAAACGGACCCACCATACCAGGAATAAATTCCAGCTTCCGCTCACCCAATCGTGACCACATAGACAATATTTGAAAACCCATAAGTACTCTCATGTCTCCGTATTTTTCCACAATCTTCTCTCGCTTCACCTCGGAGAACTGTTCGAGTTGCAATGAAGGTTGAGTGAGATAAGCAACCGCCAAATTGAAGTATGTGGACCACAATTGAAAATCAAAGTTGTTTTGCAGAAATCGGAATGCTAACGGCTGGGCAAGCTCTTTAAGAGACTTTAAAATTACATTGTTCGCTTGCATTTTGATGACAACCCAGTCTTCAGGGAAAATTGCCCGCTTGACTAAATCCCTGAGAACCAAGAAACCTCGGAGAAGGAACTCCTTCAGACTCTTTCGATAGCCGCCTAACGATAATTCCTCCCAAAGTCGAGAATAGTGATATTCGTCCAGAAGTTGAAGCAGACCGATCAAAGAAGCTACCAAACATCCTAAGACGGGACCATTAGCACTAACAATAATCAGTATCGTTTGTATCAGAACTTCCAGAATAGAGAGAACGAGTGTTTCAATGTCATGGTGGATGCAATTGTTGACTTTATTCGTATCTCCAGCTCTCTTGTACAAAAAGTTGAGAATATCTCCAAGGATATCGGTGCATGCTCTTAATTCTTCCCTCTTAACTAAATGAAGCCTCAAGTGCTTGCAGATTGTCATGAGCAGAAGGTTTCTGCTCTCATCGTCTTCAAAGAGCTCGGATGTTACCAGACGTTTGATCGCATGCAATTTAGCCTGCATTAATTGCGGTGGTGGTTCTCGAAGAATCGAGTCCAGCATTGTGCATGTCAACTTAACGACTTCCAGTACTGGTAGCACGGCAACCAGTTGTTCGAAAACAGTCGAAATAGACGACAATAGTGCAACTTGAGATTGTAAGACGACATCAAAGGGAAGCGTGAGCATTTTATTAAGTGCTGAAAACACGCAATATAAATCCTTTTTAAAACTGTCCTCGAACTGACCGGCCGTCGCCCTCGCAAATAATAATCGACTTTGAATGATAAATTTAAAAATGTATTCTAATGCCCGGAAACATTTAATGATGGGTTCCTGTCGATCTGACGCGGTGACCCAATCAGCGCAGTGTTGAACACTACTCAAAAGGCCCTTATAAACGAGAGCAGCAGCAAAGTGACCAGAAATGTATGCGTTCATCACCGGTTTGAAGTGTTCAAACTTGGGATCTTCAAGTAAGCTAAAAATTGAAACCAGCACTTGAAAGACTAGGCCCGAATAAGCAGTTGAATTTCCGTCTTCGGTGTGAAACATAGAAAAGAGGGCGTCCAAAATGTCTTGTAGAAACTTGACTACCTCTTCTCCATCTAGTTTTAAAACTTTGGTCAAAGAATCCGAAATCCTTTCAGGGTGATCTTTCCACTGTAACAAGCTCTGAATATCGACGTTTTGCGTCAGTTTTGTACTGCAAAGTAAGGTTGTGATAAAGACCGCTTCCTTCGGAGACCTCGTGAACGGCGGGATTCCTACAAATCATAAAAAATGTCTTTATCATATAACAGGGTTACTAGAAAATCCTAATTTCGAAATACCCTGACTTTCCCAGACTCTTCCCTGACAAAATTTTCATTTTCCCTGACCGTTATAAATTATTCTTTTAGACATAAAAACAACCTTACATCTATGAGATCTATAATGTTCATTCAAAAAAAAGTTTGTTTCTAATTTTGTATTGAAGTTTTTTGTGACGATACACATACAGATTGGAAGATCTTACGTAAGAAAAACGTTTACTAAACAAAAAAAGTAAATTCACACAAATTACAACTTAGAGGTATTGCACTTTTACAAAAAAAAATTAAATTTGAACCAAATAATTTTTGAAACAAAAAGATGAAGCTTCAACAAGAGAAAGATCATTTTTATCTTAAAATCATTATTATTGAATAAAAAAAGAGAAATTTTCAATATAAGACACGAATTTTTAATCAAAGATTTGAATTTTAAACTGAAAAGGATAAATTTTTAACTTAGAATAGAATAGTTGGACTTTTTGTAAAAAAAAATTATTTTCAACAAAATAGTTCATTTTCAATCAAACAGATAAATCTTCAACCAAGAAGATTAAATTTCTACAAAAAAGACGAATGTTCAACAAAAAAAGAATTTTCAACCAAATAGTAGAATTCTCAACTAAAAAAGATAAATTTTTAACAAAAAAGTAGAATTTTCAACTACAAAAGATAAGTTTTCAACTAAAAATGGAATAGCTAAATTTTTAGTTAAAAGAATTAATTAAAAATTTTTTTAAATAAATTCACAATTACAATTATGAATCTTTAACAAAAAATATGATTTTTTAACCAAATAATTGAACTTTCGACCAAAAAGGTGAACTTTCAAAAGAAAAAATTATTTTTCTACAAAATAAGACGAATTTTCGACAATATACATGAATTTTCAACCAAAAACACAAATTTTTTACCAAGATGATTAATATTCTATCACAAAACGTGGAAAAGTTCAATTTTCAAATGATAAATTTGCAGCAAAAAATTGAATAGTTAAATTTTCAGTTAAAAAAAAAACACATTTTAACAAGATAGTTAAATTTCAAACAAACGAGATTTTCAACCAAAATTATGAATCTTCAACAAAAAAATGGATTTTTAACCACATGTTGAATTTTTAAACAAGAACATTAGATTTCCACTAAAAAATATAGATTTTGAACAAAAAATGGAATAATGATATTTTTAATTAGAAGCACATATTTTTTTTACAAAAAAAAATTTCAACAAAATAGTTAAATTTTCAAGCAAAAAGACCATTCATTTACCAAGAAAATTAATATTCTACTAAAAAAAATGGAACAGTTCAATATTTAGCCAAAGAATCTTTTTTTTCACAAAATATTTAAAATTTTAAGCAAACAGATGAATCTTCAACTAAAGAAGATTAAGTTTTTACAAAAAAGACGAATTTTCAACCAAATAGCGAAATTCTCAACTAAAAACAGTAAACTTTTAACCAAAAAGTGGAATTTTCAACTACAAAAGATAGTTAAATGATTATTCTTAAACAAGCAAACGAAAAATGATTTTTCAACCAGATATTTGAATTTTCGACCAAAAAGGTGAATTTTTAAAAGAAAAGATAAATTTTCTACAAAAATATACGAATTTTCGACAAAATACATAAATTTTTAACTAAAGAAGATAAATTTTCAACAAAAAATTGAATAGTTAAATTCTCCATCTAAAATATAAATTTGCAACTACAGTTATGAATCTTAAACCAAAAAAATTATTTTCAACCAAATAATGAAATTTTCGACCAACAAGGGGAATTTTCAAAAGAAAAAATTAAGTTTCTACAAAAAAAAAAGAACGAATTTTCAACAAAATACATGAATTTTCAACCAAAAATACAAATTTTTTACCAAGAAGATCAATATTCTACCACAAAACATGGAACGGTTAAATTTTCAGTCAAAGAAAATAATTTTCAATAAAACACTTGAATTTTCGACCAAACAAATGAATCTTCAACCAAGATGATTAAATTCTACTCCAAAAGACGAATTTTCAAACAAATAGTGGAATTTTCAACTACAAAATATAAATTTTCAGAAAAAAAGAATAGTTAAATTTTTAACCAAATAGTTGAATTTTCAAACAAAAACATTAATTTTCTACTGAAAAAGGTAGATTTTGAACAGAAAATGGAATAATTATACTTTCAGTTTAAAACACATAATTTTTAACAAAAAAAAAAAAAGATTTTCAACAAAATAGTTAAACTTTCAACCAAAAAGACAAATTTTTTAAGCAAGAAGATTAATATTCTACCAAAAAATATAGAACAGTTCAATTTTCAGCTATAGAAATTAATTTTCAAAAAAATAGTTAAATTTTCAATCAACAGACGAATCTTCAACTAAGAAGATTATATTTCTACAAAAAAAAGACCAATTTTCAATAAAAAAAGACGAATTTTCAACCAAAAAGTGGAATTTTTAACTACAGAAGATAAATTCTCAACAAAGAAAATGGAATGGTTAAATTTTCAGTTGAAAAAATGAATTACAAATTTTTTTAATGAATTTTCAACAAGACAGTTTAATTTTCCATGAAAAAGATAAATTTGCAACTACAATTATGAATCTTTAATCAAAAAATTATTTTTTTAACCAAAAGGGTGAATTTTTAAAGGAAGAGATTAATTTTTTATAAAAAAAGACGAATTTTCGACAAAATACATGAATTTTCAACAAAAAAAAATTTCAAACCAAAAACAGAATAATTATATTTTCAGTTAAAAAATTAATTTTTAAGCAATAGAAAACGATTATCAAGAAAATAGTTCAATTTTTAACCATAAAATGTGGATTTTTAAAAGAAAAAATTAATTTTCTATTAAAAAAGACAAATTTTCGACAAAATACATGAATTTTCAACTAAAAAAAGATTTTTAACCAAAAATGGAATAATTAAATTTTCAGTTAAAAAAAATAATTGTCAACAATAAAAAATTATTATCAACAAAATAGTTAAATTTTTAACCAAAGAGACGAATTTTTCACCAAGAAGATTAATATTTTACTAAAAAAGACAAATTTTCATCCAAATAGTGAAACTTCTATCTACAGGAGATAAATTTTCAACGAAAAATGGAAGTTAAATTTTCAATTAATAAAAATAAATTTTTAACAAACAAAAAAAATAATTTTTAACCAAAAAGTTGAATTTTCAAGTAAAAAGATGAATTTCCAAGCGAAAAAATTAATTGTCAACTAAAAAAAAAAAGAATTTTCAACTAAAGAAGATATATTTTCCACCAAAAATAAAATAATCACATTCAAAATTTTGAATTTTCATGCCAGAAAGACGAATTTTCTACAAGCCAGTTAAATTTTAAAAAAAGTTTAATTTTCAACTACAAAGAATGATTTTTTAACAAAACTGTTGCATTTTCAACAAACTAATACAATTTTTGACCACAAGATGAACTCTCAACAAAAAAAATAATAAAAAAATCTGCCCGCTTCGCGGGCATATTCTCATCGGACGCATCGCTCGCAAGTTTAAGCACGCCTACGGCGGGCGGCTTATGTATCACGCGCTTCACGCTCGATAATATATTTACCTCGTACTTCACGCTCGGCTCTTTTCAATGTTCGCACTTCGTGCTCGGCTTCGATAGAAGGCAGAAGTTTACTTGAAAATATTATTTATATAAATTATTATATTTATCTAAATATTATTTCTGCACGATTACGATAACCTTAGATTTAATTATAACATTATCGGAACGATTTGCGTTTTTTCACACTTCTTTTAAAGTCCAAAGAAAAACTTTTAACTTCTCAAGCAACAGTTTTGGTTTGACTTACTGAAAATGCTAACGAACAAGCTACAATACCATTTAATTTAACAAAATTTTTTGTCTAAATTATATCTACAAAGCTTAGAATTATTTATAATACACTCGCTGCTTCGCAGGCTCGCAAGTTTGTGTGCGCCTAGGGCGCGCTTCTGTTGTATCTCACGCTTCGCACTCTTATACGTTTTAACTCGCGCTTCGCGCCAGGCACTTTACGATTTTCAAAACCTCTATGATTAAAATTATTCTTAAATTTGTTTTCATTTTAGATTAAACAAAAAAATTACTTACTTCAGGCTCTATCAGCCTTACAGAAAACATTCTCATCCGGGCACTCGCGCTTCGCACTCGATAATTGATTTAAAATCATTTAAACCCCGCGCTCCACGTTTGGTCCTGTGCACCGTATAATAGAAAAAAAAAAAATTGAGCGCACTTACGTTATATGATCTTCATATACAAATTACTAAATTTGTATTTGATTTCAAATATAATTTTCTAACAAAAAAATTTTAATTTCTAATAAATTTTTTACAATTATCAAACAAATATTTTTAATTTCAAAGGAATTTTCAACCTCATAGTTGAATTTTTAACAAAAAAAAAAGACTTTTCAACCAACAATATTAATTTAATACCAAAAAAGTTTAATTTTCAACAAAATCGAGGAATTTTTAAAGAAATAATTGAAGATTAAACTAAAGAAGATAAATTTTCAACTAAACATGAAACAATTAAATTTTCAGTTAAAAAATTAATTTTCGCCAAAAAAATGTAAACAAAATAGTTACGTTTAAAAAAAAGAGTATTTTAAAATAAAGTGAGGAATCATCGACCAAAACCAATAATTTCCAACAAAGTAGTTAAACTTTCTGTTACGTAGTTGAAGTTCCAGCCCAAAAAGTTGAATTCTCAAATAAAATATAAAAGTTGATATTTCAACAAAAAAAAACTTTAATTTTAATCTGAAAAAAGCTGAATTCCACTAAAAAAAGACAAATTTTTAACAAAACAGTTTAATCATCAAAAAAAAAAAAACACCGCGTCCTATCCAAAAGTAATCGCTAACAGATTTTTAGATCCTTTTTGAACGCACATTTTTTGATGATTCATTTTTTTTGCACCTTGCGCCATTTTTTCAAAAATTTAATTTTTTTATTGTATATGTTATTTGTCACGATTAGAAAAATAACTACGCATCCTATCATTAGATAATTAATGAAAAATTTGTAGCTCTTTTTTGAGTTGACAAATTTTGTCTATTTTTTTGTATTTTGCGTCCGTTGTCTAAAAATTCAATTTTTCTCTTTTTAATGCAGTTTTTTACAAATAAAACAAAAACTAAGCGTCCTATGAAACAGTGATTCCTAAGAAATTTGTAGATCTTTTCTGAATACACAATTTTTGCAAATTCATCTTTTTTTGTATCTTGTATTGTTTGACCGCAAAATGGAATTTTTTATTTATTATGTTTTGTGCAGTCAAAATTTGAATTTTCGATTTTTCAAGTAAATTCAAAAAGTTATTGTGATGATCTTGCATGGTGTTTAAAATGCAACGTTTTTATTTCTTTGGCATTTTTTCATATCGTGCGTTGTTTGGCTTAAAATGTTAATTTTCGTTGCTTTTTTTGGATTTTGAAAATGCTGTATAACTCCGGTGAATTTTCTTTTTATCAGAATAGATCATTAGGATAAATTGTTCGTCTTTTTGAGTACTACTTACGACCGCACATAGAATTTTTAAGTAAAAAAAAAGTGGTCTCGAAAATTTTTTTAATATGCTAACTTTTTGAGACAGAGAGACATACAGAT